>DF237029.1:24657-121311 GCA_000708835.1 Klebsormidium nitens
CCGGGGGCGCGCCGACAAGGGCGGCAGGGCAGGCATCTGCGGAACTGCAGAAAAGTCTTCCTCTTGGAGGGGGGGCATCGCCACCCGCGAAAGTGGGGGGGCTAGAGGCGACGCCGCTACCCCAGCCTGACAGCGCGGGGGGGTCGGATAGGGTGCGCACGAGGAGGGGGGGAGGTGTGGAGGAGCCTCTGGCGGTCCTCTTCAAGGACCCCCCCACGGGGACGAAGCTGCAGGGGAGGAAGAGGGTCCGAGAAGGGCGAGAAGGACAGGCGTTGGGAAAGGGCGAGGGGCAGTCGAAGAGCGGGGATGCGCCCACGTCGTCGAAGAAGAAGAAGAAGGGGGGTAGAAAGGAGGGCGGGCAGAAAGGGGCCCCTGTGGGCGTTGGTGCGGATGGTGTGACGGAACTGAACGGCGCTGCGGCGGGGGGGCTGGGCCAGGCCAACTTTGCGGGGGTGCAGGCCGGTAGTTTCGTTGCAGGAGAGCCGGCAAGCGCAGCAGAAGGAGTTCCTTCGGCTGCACCGGCTCCTGGCAGCGTTGAAGACGCATGCAGAGCCGCGTCCCCGGCGGGACCTTCTACTGTGCTCCCGGTGGAGGCAGTAGCAGTTCGGGAGGTGACGGGGGGTGTGCAACCAATTGGTGAGGAGGCCGTCAACCGTTCGGAGGAAGTGGGGGAGTGCGGTCCACCGTCTCATGAGAGCAGCGAGGCGCAGTTGGCGTCAGCCTCAGCACAGAGAGAAGGGGCACCCGTGGCGGTCGAAGTCACCGCAACGGAACTGGGCGGTGTAACTAGGAACGCGGGTTTTTCGGAGGCAGCCCCGCCAGCTGGGGTCCTTGGTTCCAGTCTGGTTGCCCCGTCAGTTGACCCGGGGGGAGAGGTCACGGTTGCGGCAGCTGTTGGTGCGGAAGGGGCTGCACCGCTCGGGGCAGGCGCACCAGGGCTCCTCCCGAAACTGGTCTCGCCCAAGCAGAAGAAGGGGAAGAAGAAGGCGGGAAGTCGGAAGGGGGCAGTCAACGCGTTGCCTGGCAGCAGCGTGCCGTCAGCGGGTGGGGCGGCGGCCTCGAAACCGCGCCAGAGAAGGAGGGGCCCGCCCCCCGTCGAGCGGCCGAGCACTCACCAAATGTCGCGCAGGAGTAGGCAAGGCGCCTCCACCCCCGGAGAAGCGCCACAGACGGCGCAGAAGGTTTCTATTTCCAACCCGGCAGAGGAGCTAGCGACGGGCGTCGCGACCGATGAGACCTTTCTCAAGGTAGAAACGGGGGATACGAAGGGGTTCGAAGGACCCGCGAGCAAATCCAAGCCGCCCGTCGAAATGGCTTTGGCGTCGGGAGATGAGCCACTGTGCGCACCCCCGGAAAAGGTTGAGCTGCTGATTGCACCAGCGGAGCGACTGAAGGGGGGGGCTGCGCCAGAGGTGAGCGGGGCCGTCTCGGGGGGGTCCCAGTCGCAGGGGCAGGCGGGGGCGCGGTCGCGGAGCGGTTCCGAGAAGAGCGGGAGGCTCGTGATGAGGGTCGAGGGCTCGCGGCTGTTGCTGCGGAGGGTGAAGCAGACGGAGGGCCCGGAAGCCGTCGAGCCGGAGAAGGAGTTGAAGAGGGGTCCGGTTGCGGCAGACAGGGGGGACGAGGCGCCTCAGAAAAGCTCTCGGGGGGGCCTGCCCGGGCCGGTTGCTCAGGCGTTGGGAGTATGCGTGAACGAGGTGAGGAAGCATGTGACGGAAGTGCCAGCCGGGAGCATCTGCCATTTTGTGGTGTTTTACGAAAGGTGCTTTTCTTAGCGATTTGCAAAGAAGTGTGTCATGCTGCTTCACAAAGTTCTTCGCACATCCGATCCGTGCGGGTTGTGTGCATCAAAGTGGTCCCCCAAGTGACTAGAGAGCCAAGCTGCGAAGGCAAAGTATTTGATACGTCAAGGCCTTGATTGCGTACTGAGTGCTAGGCTGGTTGTGAATGCTGCAGGGCATTGGGAGGCCGCTCGAGGCTACGGGCGCCAGTGCAGCACCGACGGACAGGTGCCTTGAGGAGCCAAGGTTCGCCCACAAGTTGGAGCCGTGCAACGAGCTCGTCCTCAGCGAAGTGACAGTTCTGACAAACTGCGACCCGGAAGCAGACGCACCGGCCGAGTGCGCACGAGCAACATTGGGTCCAGCCCCTAAAGCTGGTCGCGCTGAGGAGGCGTTGGACACAAGCTCTCAAGATAGTTTAAGCTTGACATATCATGGTGATGGTCACGAGGTGAATTTGTGAAGTAAGTAGTGTAAGTTTAATTTGGAGGCGGCATTTTTGGTTTCATTATCGCTGACCCAACTTGTCCCGTGTAACCTAGAAGAGGAATTGGATGCCACGAGGGACTCCGCTTATCTTGCATTTACTTATTGGGAGGTGCATTGTGCAAACAACGTCAGGAGCTTGTGGTCTGGTTGGTATTCGAAGGTATTGTTTGTGAAAGTCGCACCTCCCGCGTGTCCAGAACCTCGATCTGAAGCCTTGCTTGATGGTTGTGAAACTTATGTGCACAGCGCATGGTCCGTCTGGTCAATGGGTTTCGATCTGAAGCACTTGACTACGTATGCTTTTGATTGTGCAACGTCTGTGTCATTAAGTTGCACATGTTATGAAGTGGTTTTTCGTGAGTCTATCTAGATGTGGCGCCTTCCATCCAGTCCAATGATCTGCTCGGTGTACCACTGACGCGTCTGTGCACATCGATCGGATCGGGTCGGCCACTACCAAATACGGTAATAGCTAAAGTTCAAAGTTTGCATGAGGGCGGCCAACGCTCTGAAGGACTCGCGCGGCGCATCCGATGTCGAAGCCACGGTAGCCCGAATTGTGTTGTGCTTGCATGTGATTTAGGTATACAATGTACCAGCCTTGTGCCGCGTTCCCGCGTGCGGCTGGCCGCTGGCCCCGCATGATGTACCGGCATACCAGTGTCGTGTTTGTGCAGGTACCGTACTGCACTGGCCGTGGTGCGTACCGAATCCGAGGAGTCGCTGACCTGGCGATATGTAGCTCGAATCCTCTGCCGCAAGATTTTTTAGAAGGGCCGCCGCAGTGCATAACAACCCGTAGGTACCTGGTCCATAAATTTAGTACCTACCTACGTAAGGGGAAGGTCATTTTGAAGTGGTACCCCCCCTATTTATTTGTGAGGGGGGGGAGCATGGGGCTTGAAGCCCGCCCTGAGGTCCCCATGGGGTGGGGGCCTACCCCCCTTACGACAGCGAGCTAGCTTGATGGGGGGGGAACCTAACTATCTTGATATTCTGGCCGCAGAAGGGGGGGGGACTCGATGCCAGACCTCATTTTCCAAGTGTAAATGTAGATTTTGAGCCCAAATCAGGCAGAAAAATGCGTTTTGGCCCTAGGATTTGCCAAAATTTCTCTGGGCATTCCGCAAGATTGTCATTTATTGACCGCTTACCGGTATATTCGACCATCTTTTCCAGCCTCATAAGCAAGAATTTTGCCTTTTGACTCTTTCAAAAAAAAAAGGAAGGGGGGGGCACCCGGGGCCTTGAGCCAAAAAAAATGAAAAAGGGGGGGGGGGCATTGGGCCCTTGACTGTCACGGGGTGTCATTATGGGGGGGGTACCCAGGGCTGGCCTGGCGAAAACCCCTCACAAATAAATAGGGGGGGTTCCCTTTCAAAGTAACCTTCCCCTAATAGGTATAGATACCGATAGGTAGATGGGACCTAGGTAACTTATCATTTACCGAGGTATCAACACGCCCAGATTTGGTGCATGTCACGAAGAGGATTCAACAATCTCCACGTCGGACTCGGAGAATCGTCAACATGCCCGATTGTGATTCGTAGCACGGGGACTCGGTACGGCGAGGTCAAAGGGACCACCTTCCGTGACTTACTTGTGTGGATCCTAGTTGGTAGATCATGCTACCGTACCAATGTACCGACAGAAAAGGAAAAAGGCATACGACGACAGAACATAATGGTCTTATATCTGGGAACACTTACCGGTATACGGTACCTAGGTACTAGGTAGCCATTCTCAGCCTACAGCGGAGCACGTCAAGATCGAAACTTCTGGAGAGCACACACGTATACCGGTACCTGATCGCTATGGGAACCCATTAATTGAAGGATTTGAACCGTTGACCTCGTGATTTACGGTAAGGTAATTGAAAGGGAACCTCGCTGTATCGAAAGATTTTCCCTGGATCTCTTCGACAAGGGCGTCGATGCGAAAGTTTCGATACGCAGATTCTGTCGCCATGTCTGTTCACGAACTTCGCGGTAAGTGCACTGCAGTGCAGCCTAGGTAGTAGGTAGGTAGTCAGTCCTAAGGCTACAGCTCTTGGAAAACCTTGCTGCATTGGACCTGCATTCATGCCCCTGAAAAGCAGAGACTTCTGCATGCATTGATTAAAGTTGTGGTCATCCTGCTCAATGCTCTACAATTGTTCATAAAACAATCCTATCAAGCTCCCCATCTCTAGACAGTTGTGGACGCAGCATCTCACAATCTATTCCAGAGGTGCCTTTCCCCCAACACATTCAGCCGCAATCATGAATCTTGGAGCTCTCGGCGGTCAGCTGAAGAAGCTGGGTGTCACTGACGATCAGGTCAAGAAGGCGGAAGGTCTCCTTGGGTCCAATGCCGCTCTCCTGGGGAAGGCAGAGTCTGCTCTAGGAGGCAAGAAGCCTGCAGAGGAGACTTCCGCTCCTGCCCCTGGGGCCGGCGCAGTTCCTCCTGCTGCACCTGCTTTGCAGACTGTCCCTGGTCCTGTGGACCCCCCAGCGGCTGCTACTGCAACTGTGGCTGCTGCTGCGGTGGCTGGCGAGGCACCGAAGCCGGCCACAGCTGCACCGGTGGCTCCGGGACTTGCAGCAGATGGGCCCAAGAACGACGCAATCCACAAGGTGATTTGGAAGAAGCATTTCGTCGATGGTCCAGCATGCAATCAATGACAAATGCACACGGTGAACGTTCGACGGCTTGAGGAATGAGCAGAGGGTTGTCATACCCTTGATCTCTAGGCAAAATCTTGGTGCTGCTCCTTGTGCATATTGACCCTGCATTTCAGATCTAACAATGATCACATTTTATGCATTCTGAAGGTGGGAGGTTGTGAATGGCAAGTTGTTGAACTTGGAAATGTGGAAGCCCTGTGCACTATCCCTTTCAAAGAACTTATCCTGCAGCACACACTGTGAGGGCTTCCCTCTAGAACTTGTACGAGCACCAATTGCATCGTAAGATTTAGCACCACTCAGGTGCAATTCTAATCTTTGGCCAACTTGTTTGTTTCTGCAGTTTGCAGCACAGGCTGGAATCAGCAGCTCCATTGTTGATCAGGGGTTGGCTGCTCTGGGAAAGATCCCTGAACCTCAGTTGAAGGCTGCAGCAGCCAAGGTGAGATTGACAATGTGCTTGATCTGAAAGTTGAAGTGGGATCTTGCGACATTCACATTTCAGCAATGAAGTGGTGTGTGGTACAGTATCGTGCCCTATAACAGCTGAATAAAGGAAAAGGCTGAGTACAGGCTGCGTTGTCAGCCACTGGTAGACACACGCAAGCACATTGTTTTGCGAAGCAGATTGTTTGTGAGTATCGAGTTTGCAGGTATCTAGTCCAAAATCTTTAGGGTTTATGTTTTCCTCAAAATTGAAGTTAGAGGCGTCCTTCATGGTCTGTTCTTTTATGTGTGTGGTAAAGTGCACTGCCTTTGTATCGATTTGCGCCTAGAAAACGTTGCATACAGCAAAGGTATCCTTGCATAAGGAATGCAGAATCTGTTTACATTTAAAATGGATTTGAACAGGGATCAGGGAGTTGCTCTGACCTGTGCCTGTGTCTCTAGCTGTCCCTGCAGCGCACCGATTTGGATGCAGTTTGCACCTTGCCCTGATCGCACAAATCCATGAATTCACCAGTGCTGTAGCAGCATAGTATCCACTTTACCATGGTAGAACTAGGCACCGCAGCGGCAATCATGTTTATCCGACACACCGGAAACTTACACAAGCCAGATGATCAGCAGCACAATCACCGACCTGCCTACCCCTGCGCTCCCCATACAATATCTTAAACAGCAAACCCCTTGCTTGTTCTGCAGCTAGGAGTCAGTGAGTCTATCGTAAACCAGGGTCTCGGTGCGCTCGGCATCCACCAGAAGACTGCTGCTTCAACCCCTGTTCCTGCTACCTCCACCCCCGCTAGCACCCCCGCCGCCCCCACTGCCGGTGCTGCGCCCCCCGCCACCGTCCCTACAGCGGCTGGGCTCGAGCAGACGCACCCTGTGGCGGACAGCGGTGTCACCGCCGCTCTCCCCACCCCCGACTCGACAGGCCTGCCGACTGTAGCACCAGGGGGAAAGACCGGTCCCGCGAGCAGCGATGTTGGCCCACCGCCGGCAGCCAAGCCGCCCGCCGACAAGACCGCGGACTCGATTGCGGCGAAGCTACCAGGCGGTTTGGGCGACAGTGCTGCGGTGAAGGGAGCCATTGGCAAGGGCCTGAGCATGTTTGGCAAGTAGACTTGCGGAGAGAATGGTTGTCACGAGTTGATGGCAAGGCAGCATAAGAGCAGGAATGGTGTACGTACGCGACTGGTTGCTGCTGCTGTTACAAGGATACTCGGTATTTTTTTGGGGTCTCTAGTTGCGTAGCTAGCTTGTCGCATTCTCCGTCAAAAAAATCTGGAACTTTTAGCACCAGCTGGCAAGCCTTTCAGCTGTCGTCTTCTTGTACAAATCTTCTGTGTGGTTGACAATCACAGTCCGATTTCATGTCACACTGTTCAGAGTGCTTGCATGATTCAATGTGCGATCACTTTGCTTCTTATAAATGTAGGGATGTATGATGCCATGCGAGGTCACAATATAACTGTGGACGGAATGACTGTAATCTGGCGGCAAACTCATGACATTTAGCATCTTGAGCTGTATCGATCATGTTCTGCAGCATGTAGGTTGTATCCGACGCGGAGCCTCATGGGCGAGTCACTGTAGCCTAGCGTACCTAATTGAATCTTTTATAGCTCCAATCGCTCAGCCATTGGGGCTGGGAGGTTGCAAAATCATAATGATACGTACACACGCATCTAGTATATTCTGTAACGATCATGATCGCAATGGGGCGCCGGGCCGGGGTCCGCGTGCGTGATGGTATAGGAACTTGCTGGCTAGCTATATATAGCAAAGTGCATGGTTGTATTGGTATTTTTGTCAGTGCTGCATAATGGTTTTAAATGAACAATATGGTCTATGGCATGGTTTGCAAGTTGCCCCTGCGCCTTGGCAGCGCGGCTGCAATTGAGACAGTCAGGCCCACAATCCACGGGATGCCATTTAGTTGCCGGGGTTCAGTACACTGAGCGCATGACTCAGTGCAATAACTTAACTGTCCAACTTGACATCAGGCCAACATTCGAAAGGAAGGAACGAGCAAAGCAGGCTGTGTCAAAAGCCGCGTTCGAATCAAGCTAATAGAGTGTTAACTAGGAGAAGTCAGCTTGCATCTTTGGTGCTTGACTGGGTAGCTGAAGCGGGACGGAAGGTTTTTAACGCATGGTCGATCAGCTTCGAACTACATCTACTTTGGCATGTTCATGCCACAGCATATCGGATTACAACGATCGGAAAAAGGCTCATTGTTAGTGGGGGCCATTGTTAGTGGGGGCCGATCACTCTGACAACTTGGTCTTTGCGAACTCGAACAACCCGATTTAACGGAAGGAAAGCTTCCCTCCGCTTAATCTCAACATCACAGAGCAATACGCACAGGGACACACGAGCAGCTCAGCTCTTGCTCAGCTGCTCTTCGATCTCCTCCAGGCTCAGGCCCTTGGTCTCGGGCACCTGGAAGTAAATGAACGCCAGAGACGCCAGCGCAATCACGAAGAAGGTGAAGAAGGTGCCGGCCTGGCCCAGGTCCTCCTGCACAAGGAGAACGTGTAAGCGATGCGTTAGAAGGCAGCGCGGCAGCAGCGGTGGGGCTGTGCGCGTGTTACAAGACCTCAGCAAAGTCCGGTGAGTGAGGGGACGAGAATCGCGCACGCGCAAACAAAGACGGGTGCTGGCCAAAAGTTATGATCCAAAGACTGAACATTTCAGAGACTCATCACGGCTTCCTGCAGAGCGTCGAACGAGTCACACTCTGAGTTGGGGCCGACCTCTGCAGTCCAGGACGGTTCCTCTCTCGATCACGCGAGATCCTAACCCAGCCACCTTTGCTGGGTGCTCATGCAACACAGCCTTTCTAGGCTTCGGCGTTCAGGATCCACCCGCGTCTTTGATATAGCTTCCCAGACCGCACTTGAAGCCTACGCGGCGCGACTCCGGGAGATACTTGGACCGCAGGAGACGGACACGAAACGTCAGCTCGCAACTGCGCGGCCTCACTCAGGCTTGTCTGTTCCTTTCCTCTTTCTTTGTTTCTTTTCTTGCTTTTGCTCATTTCGTTTTTCGTTTTGTTATCTTTTATCACGGGGACCCTCACCTGGACGGTGGGCAGCGCAAAGGAGACGAGCGCGTTGGAGCCGAAGTTGACGAGCGTGGCCAGGCTGAGCGCGCGCCCGCGCACGCGCAGCGGGAAGATCTCGGATACCATCAGCCACGAGATGGGGCCGAACGAGATCTGCAAACGAGAAAGATGAAGAGGATGGGAGAGTTGTTAAGATGGTCTTCGTGAGGAAAAGCTCGTCGGAGGAAGTCTCGACCTGAGGGCCATGGATGAAATCAAGGAGACAGCTAGCTGTATTGCAAAAAGATGCACGTGGCAGAGCTGTGGGAGCTGTTGAAGCATGGCGGCTACATCCCTACAAATTCCCAGAGTAGTGGACGTAACGATCCGAGACAAAGTGCGCCGAGCGAAGAAATTGTGGAGACAGCCCCGAACTCCGAACTACGTTGCCAAGGCACCTTTGAAAGCCTCCTTCTTACGGCCTCAACAATCCCTGGAAAGACGAGCTCAACCGGGTAAGACTGTGCGGCCTGAGTTCTAGCAGAAGATGTGACGTCATGCGGAATGTAGCGCACGCGGACCTGGTAGCAGCCGACGTAGACGAGGAGCGCGACCACGCTGGCGATGGGCACGCTCTGGCCGGAGGAGTAGTAGGCGGCCAGCGCAAGCAGGCTCGCGCACTGCGAGCAATAAAAAAGACGTTAAGTCAATAACGAAGAAAGACCACAATTGCAAGCCCTCCTCTTAGACAGCTATGTGGATTTTAATTGAACGATTGGGGATTGAGAGGGGCTGCAGAACGGCGCACTGTGCGGAAAAGCCAATCGGCGGCAGCAGACTCACGGAACTGCGACCAGACAGAAAAGGAACGAGAACTCCGCCTTGGCTCGTGGGCACCCGACGAGGCGAGTACAATCGGCACGTTCTCGCTTTTTCGGGAACACGGGGGTTTTCAGTGGGGACGAGGAGAAAGTTCGCGGCAGGGTGTGCTTCCAAACGCGGAATGGGCGCACGAAGGCAAGCGCAAAGGTCAGGGGCTCCTCAAACAACCTGTTTCTCGACCATTGCAGAGTACCCGAACCTAGAGTACAGGGGAGACTACCGAACGCGCCACAATCCAAAGCAGCGCAGATAGTTCCCAGCCGTGCACTCACGATGCCCGAGACGCCCGCCAGCAGCAGCGGTCGCCGGCCCGCCTTGTCGACCACGACCACCGACAGCATGGTCGCCGCCAGCTGCCAGGGAGGAGGGGCGACCAGGTGAGCAATTGAGAACACTTTCGAGGCAATTGCTTCTTGGATTCTACGCTTTTGTAAGCGGGATGGGATGCGTGGGAGTGAATGCATAGTCAACGTTTGTTCCCGAAAGCGTAATGCAAGACTGCCTCCAGAGAGCTGCGAGCGGTTTGTGGGTGCGTCCTCTCTTTCGTCTGCTGAGAAGCTGCTCTCGCCAAACCTAGTGCAATGGGCAGGCCAACTAGGGTCAAACGTGCCCATCAAACACCCGATACCAGTGTTCCGGCCACCCCATGGCACTAGATCCAAAAATGACGGCGGCCGGAACGACGGAACGGAGTGTTGCGGGCTAACACGGACTGGGCCCTCGCTCACCTTGAGGCTCCCGAGGAACACCGAGATCTTGGTGGCCTCAGACGCTTCCGCAAATCCGGCGTCCTGCGAGGAGCGTCACAGCGGAACGTGAGAGCCGACACGCGCTGACATTTCAGGTGCGCATCATCTACGTGGTGATTTGGAAGCGGACTGCCAAAGGGCCTCCTCTAGTGCCAGCGTTGTAACACCTGTCTGTAAGCTCAGGTTGCGACCTCCCTCGATTTCCAACTCGATGGCGATGTCGGGTTCTAAAGTTTCGCCCTTCTGAACGCTTGCATTGCGAGCTCTCCTCGACTTCCAGATTCGCGGCGAAGACGAGCAACTAGGGCGACACTCTGAGCGGCAGATTCGGCGACCAGACACGGCTTCGTGTAAAGCTACTGAATTGGAAGAGTACTTCGTTGGTGCGGATGCTTGGTGCCTCCAAAGGAGTGGTACAGCTTTTGTCGTAAGCAGTACACAGAGCATGCACAAGATTTTGCCTTCGGTTGGCTCGACGCCTCGAGGGGCGACACGGCGGCTGTGCCTCACCTTGAAGATGGTCGCCGCGTAGTAGAGCACGCTGGGCTGGCCCGTGACCTGCAAAGAGACGAGAAATTGTGAGAGAAGCCCGGCGAAAAGATGAGCCAATGAAGGCTTTCAAACGGGGCCCTAAATACGGACACAGACAAGTCGCTGCGCTGCGTTGATTCACTGATGAGATTCGCAGTGCACAGCTGGCGGTAAGGGGAGCGAACGCATGCAGAGCAAGACAAGAGGATGTAGATTGCCTGCGTCAGCAGCAGCGGAGCTTTTGATTGTATCAGCATCTGGCTGAGTGCCGAATAACGTTGACACCTGTGCCGGCTGGTCTCTCTCCTCAGGGGCGTAACCAACTGACCAAGCGCGCCAACACCCTCTTTCAGGTCATAGACGTACATTGATAGATCGCAACCTGTTGCACACGAAAGGTGACGTTTTGGAAAAGAAGGGTGTCACCTGCTGGAAAAAGACGAGCCCCGTCCCGATGGTCAGCGCCTTGATGTTGGGCCCCGTCAGCAGCTCCTTCCACGCGTCCGCGCCCAGGTCCTCGCCCTTGTCCGCATTCAGGGCGTCCAGAATGCCGGCCACCTGGCCAAGAGAAAGACCCATCAGTCGCCTCAACAAGAAAATTCACGCTTGCTAATGGCATCCTTATGGAATGCTTTTGGAATGAGGGGATTTGAACTTCGGCCTCACCGAGCTGGTGAGGAATGGAGCCGCATGCGGGTTGACGAAATGGTCGAGCTCTTCCTCACAAATGAGCACTCCGGCTCATACGAGAAGGAGATGACACTGCCCGCTTTCAAGTCCTCAGATTCTTGCACCTCTTCGGGGTTTCCTTGCACGTCTGAAGCCCCCAAAGCTTGGCGGTCCAACTCACTTGCAGCAGCAGTTGATTCCTCAATTGTTCAAATCCATCCGGGCAAGTCTCACATGCCCTGCCGTCTCTTCCTCCGCCAGAGGAGCCGTTTACTGCCAAATTTCGCTTCCGCAACCAACCCGACCACTCCGCACGAGCTCACACCTCTCCAACAGACAATTCGAGAACCTAAAACCCTTACACCTCACGACCATCAAACTTCGAAAAGCCTCGACAACTGTACCTGCTCGTCCGCCTGCTCGTCCGACGCCCTCGCCCCGCGCAGCCGCTTCAGGCATGTGCGCGCCTCCCCCTTGAGCTGCGAGGGATCCCCCTTGTCGTCGCACGCCCGCAGGAGCAGCCAGCGGGGAGACTCGGGCAGCCACAGCATTCCGGCGGCCATCAGAACGGCGGCCGGAGCGGAAAGGCCGTACATCCAGCGCCAGCCGCCGACCTCGCCGATCTCAAAGTAGCCGCCCAAATAGCCCAACTGCAGAAGTAGGTGGGCGTGAGATTTGAGCGTGAAGGGGAAGGGTAGGCGACGGTTGTGTTGCCAGAGATGGTTTCAGTCAAGTGTAGGAACGGGTTTGATTTTGCAGTGGACGGAGAAGAGAGCCGAAGAGAGTGTAAAGCTTGAGGAAACGAGGTTGCACGCCGGATGGGTTATCGCAAAACGACAGTCACTGGCAGCCCTGTCTTCTAACCTGTCGCGCAAAGCTGAAGCACGGGAACCAGTCGCCTTCCGCAAGGCCGGCACTGGCTTACGAAGTGCCGACACGAGGAACGACTTGAGACTCATTCTATTTTACCTGGGCTCCGACTCGTTGGGTGGAATGGGCAAAGGTTTGACAGAAGGGTACGAGTTACGAACCGAATCTCAAAGGCAAGCTAGCAGACTTACCAGGATGCCCCCCACGATGAAGGCCTCCTTGAGCGAGATGAGCGTCCCGCGCACCTTGCTGGGCGCCGTCTCTGCTATGTACATTGGGGCCCCGTGCATGGCCTGCAAAGGAGACAACTCCAGTGAGGCGAGTTAGCAGTCACCACGAATTGGGACGTCGGTTTTGAGAGAATCCAGCCACAAATAGGAGCTTTCTCCACATCTTTAATTTCTTGAGCCTCCTTATAGTGCTCTCGAACGATAGGACAACCCAAACCAAAGCACAAGCAGGCCGAGATAGTTTGCTGGGCCAATCGGGCTGGACACTTCTGTGCAAGTGTACCAACATAAGTGTTGGGTGTGCGCGGTCTCATCTCATCGATCAAGTGGTTGCACGATTTTCTTCCCGAAACAGGTTTTGGCGAGTCGTGTTGAAATGGTGGCTATGGGTCGTATGTAGAAGAGAGCCGCTCAGGAGTCACCAGCACTATAACCCAGATTAATTAAGAAGAGCGGCAGGGTAATCAGCCCAATTTCATGAAGTGGCTCCAGGTCGAACGTTGAAGAGAGTCGACCCAAAGGACTCACCAGCCCAATCCCCAACCCGTATGCAACCCTTCCCGCGACCAGCGCCGGAAGCGAGGGGGCAAACGCCATAAGCAACGCGCCGATCAAGTAGAGCGCGGCCGCAGAAAGCAGCTCTTTCCGCCGCCCTGCATGTGCCTTGGGTTTATTCTCCACATGGTCTTTCTTCCTAAGAGATTGTCTTTGCAAAAGCGAGGACACTGGCAGTGCGCGAGTCTCGAACGTGCGAGCCACAGTAGCGCAGAGCTCTGCAGGCACGTAGTCGTCACCAATAGCCGTTTGCATGTGCTGTAGGACTGTGTCTCCTTGTCCTTACTGGAGAGGTCACTTCTGGACACTTCTGGGTTAGCCTGACATGGCAGATGGGAAGGCAAGCCATGGCTTGGGTCTCGAGCAGGGGTGAGGGTTGCCTTCGGTCTCACCGATAGGGTCGGCAATGAGGTATGCCAGAATGGACCCCAGAAGCGCCCCACCCAGCGATCCGCTGACGACCAGGCCGGTGGCGAGGGGGGAAAGGTCGAACCAGGTGGTGCCACTCAAGGCAGCGTCCTGCGAAACGTTTGCATACCAGTGAAACTGAATAAGCGGCGGAGAGGTTGCTGGAAAGTTTCAAGCATACGTCGAACAACGGCGGTAGTATCTCCAACATTCTGAATACTGGCATTTTGAAGCAGGGGATACCACAGTGGAGCAGCTAGCAGAGAAAGACATGCCACTGACCAAGCGTGCAGGAATGTGCTTGATGTAGCAAGGAGGAAAGGGTGGTCATACAGACTGGCTTGAGCATCTTCATCAGAAATTATACACAGAGAGAGACTTTGCTGACGCCCCCCACCTTCAGCGATATCACTGCCCCGCTGGTGGCGCCAATGTCGTAGCCAAACAGCGCCCCCCCAATGGCCGGAAAAACGAACCTGTCGAGAGTGTTTGTTGCACTTCTCAAATGTCGCACTTTGTCCGGGCATAGTGCAAGTGATCTGACTTGTATGCAGAATTGGAATGTTATACACTGATGAGGAACTTCTCCGCATTCTTTAAGAATGTGGCAGGCAGACTTCACAAAGCGCAACACTTACGGTAGCGCGACGGCACTCCAATCAATATCTTCCGGAGGGGGGCTAGGGGGCTCAGTTGCAGGATCCTCTGCATCTATAACCTGGACAGCTCCTTCCTGCAACAAATACCATAACTTAAAGCGGTTTGGCATAGGCCCTGCTTTATTTAGACGTCCCTCAATGCCTGAAAAAATGCTGCTAGTGAGTAAACTTGTGCACACCACACCACCCAAAGTGACTCATCAGGATCTCGACAAAAATCTCTACGAATTAATCTGGTCAAACGGACGGTCCTTGAGAAAGTTGATTGTGGAATGGGGAATGCATTTAAATGTCTTGGGTTTTGATAAACTCTCCGAGACTAACCACTGGGCAACGTTCAATCAGACATTCCCTCTATTTCCAGCCTTCACTACTGAAAACCTGTTGAATTTTAAGTGTGATTGAATATAACATGACATTATCTTGTCAAGGATGCTTTGACCAATTGCATGCTGGATTAATCAGCTTAGTTCTGCGCCATTTACATTGCACTTGTGACACATGAATCATGCCATTCTTTGGACTCGACGGTTGCAGCAATTGATGGAAGCACACCTGCTTTTCAGCTCTGGCCCGTGCAGAAGGTCTGCGCTTCTCCAAACTCCATGTCTTCGCCCCAAGAAGGGATGACTGCGAATCCATTGAACCTTGTGTCGATGTCTTCCTTAGCGAGCAAACCTTTGCAAATTTTCGATGAATGTTGGGATTCCGTACTTTCCCAGCGCTGAAGCCTGAACTTTGAGTCTGCTCCCTTCTCCCTGGCGTCGGAGGAAGGAAGCAGTGCTTGATAAAAGTAGTCTGGAAGCTGAAACTGGTAGCCATTTCTATCGAAACCTACTGCCAGGCAATGCAGGCTGGTCCATACGGAGCGCTTTCTCTTCTCCTCAGTGAAGCTCAGGCTTGATCAGGGTGCATGCGAGATTGTAAAATATCATGTAGGATATTATGGCGGCTTGCCCATCACAATGTCCATGCATGATGCGGACCATTGGCATGATCAAAGGTGCACTGTGACATCACTCTCTCGCCACGTGTCGAGATCGCATAAGCCGCAGTCCGACTACGTTTTCCACAGCCGTCCGATCCAACTAACTTTCAAGGCAGTTGCTCTTCGACCTTCAACGGTATGGCCGGTATGCAAAGCAGCTTGCGCTGCAATCGCGCTTGCGCCGTCAATTGAACAGCAGCAGGTTTACGCTTCCTTCTTTTGGAGCTCGATCAGTCTTTGAGTTCCAAACAACGAGACAATGCACTTGTTCAAAGTTGAATTTTTGCAGGTGGAAAGAACAGGAAAGAAACATTAACTTTTAGTGGTGGTAGACCAGTACATGGTTCCTGGCTCACCGCGTCACTCGCTTCAATGGCTTCACAAATTGAGCTGCAGCAGCTGGGCTATTTAAGATGATAAGGCTTAAGTCGGTTATGTATGAATACACAACCTCGAAAAGCGAGGGTTTCTTGAGACGCAACCTGACCACTAGCTGCATTCATTGACTCGGCGTGCAAAAACTTGAGAGACTTGGCCACACACCGTCTGGGCTGCCTGACCCTCTTGATCAAACTAGGTTTCCAACGTCATTGATGTGGTTCGGACCTTGACGTTAGTGCTTCAGGTTGGTAGCTCCAAAAGCCGACCATGAATGAAAGCCTATCAAATGAGTCGCTGGACAGTGCAGTAGACTCTTCCATCAACAGAATGGAGAGCCAAGGGACCTCAAGTAGCAGCGGCAAGCGAGGACGAGAAGACTCGATGACAGCATCAGGGGTGGAGGCCTCAACAGGCCATCTTGGAACCTTGAATGGGGTCCTCATCCCCACTTGTGAGAATATGTAAGTTCCATCTGGATATTATTTTCAGTTACGGCTTGGTACAGAAGCTTTGCAACATTAGTGTCAACATGATATTCCTGCAGCTGACTAAAAGATCTAGTATACCAGAGGTGGCTGGAGGTAGCGCAACCTTCTGACCAATATAAGAAGGCTTCATTGAGGCTTACCTCATTCCGGTTACCTGCTATGCCTTTACTACGCTCTTGTCAATGCAGGTGGGGTGTTCTCATCTTTCTGCGCTTCTACGCGGTGGTGGGGAATGCTGGGGTTTGGCAGGTAAGAGAAACTGCGCAAAGGAAACTCATCATCCAAGATCTGTTGCCATGTCTGCTGTCAGAACAGCCCCAAACACCAGAACACAATATCGAATTGAGGTTGCGCCTCTCCTGATCCTTCCTCCACACTGACATTCGCCATCTCTTTGCAGTCATTCACAATAGTCCTGGTTTCCTTTCTCTGCTCGCTGCTGACAACACTATCATTGAGCGCAGTGGCCACGAATGGAAAAGCGGTGAGTGCGAAGCGGACATTAAGGCCAGCTTATCATGCACTAGTCTCAACGTCAGTGCACAACAACTCTTCCATAAGAAGCTCGGCATTCAATGTAACTGCATGTCTTTGCTCGTCTTTTTGACACGAAATCCACAGCTGCTCTTCTCTTTGGATGTTACATTTTGGAGGTGGACCATTAATTCATGTTAGTGCTCTCACTGGATGCACAATCTGATTTTGATCGTCTGGATTGTCCAGGAAGAAGGTGGCACCTACTACCTTATCAGTCGAGCGCTGGGCCCTCGAATAGGCGGAGCAGTCGGTTGCATGTACTACCTTGGAGTTGCCCTCTTGGCAGTCCTTGAGACGCTTGGCGCAATAGAGATGCTTCTCTTCACATTCCCCAGCCTCCATATAACCGCGGCTACTCGAATCCTGAGCGCCATCCTGCTCATCGCTTTGGGGATCCTGGTAGGGTACAGACTCTTTCATGCATCCGAATTGCAGACGGTCAAATCGATCAGGCTAAGAGTGATCGTTGAAGAGGCTTCGTACAGGATGGTCCACCCCGCTCATCTCTTCAAAATAGTGCATCAATCGTTCTACTCGGAATCCCTCGGCACCTACCAGCTACGTTTAGCCAAAAATCAAATCAATATTGGTTCAAAACCTTTTCTTTGATCTCCATACAGGTCTTCTGTGGCATCAAGTTTGTAAGCCGGCTGGGTGTCGTCTTTTTCGGCGTCTGCTTGTACACAATGGCCAGCTTCTACATTGGACTTGCACTAGCTCCCAAGCACAACCTCCCGGCGGAGGTCACTGGCCTCTCGTTTTCAACTCTTAGGAGCAACTGGGACCCTGGCTATGCGCATGGTGAGTCTCACTCGACACCACCAACCGGTTGCCAAAGTTGCCAAAGTTGGCCAGGTAGCAGTATGAGGTCTCACTTGAGAAGGAGCATGACCCTTCTTGTTGTCTCTTCAAGTCAAAGTGTCCGAGTATTGAGAACTCAAGAAGGCTGGTTTTGAAGGTAAGGCAAAAAGTGCTGACCGAAACGATAATTGAACAGCAGACAATGGATGTAAACGATGCGGTCGGCGCAAAGACAGGCCGCGTCATCCATTTGCAGCATCTGATTAGCAGTCCTGATTTTCGTACGCAGGCATGGACTACTCTGCGGCTCTCAGTATCTTCTTTCCATGCTTCACTGGCATCCTGTCCGGAGCCGACAGAGCCAGTTCTCTTCGGAATCCTGCAAGAAGCATTCCCATTGGAACTCTCGGGGCCATTTGCGTCAGTCTGGTGAGTGACAAGTGCTCTTGGTCTGTAACTCAGTAAATGCATCGCAGTTCTCGGATAAACCGGCACATTGAATCGATCTCGCTCCCTCTGTTTGGAGCAGTGGTCTGCTTCTGAGATGTTCAAGATTGCCTCGCTATCGAGCTGGTTGACCTGCGAGATGAGTCCTCTGAACCGGTTCTCCATTTTGCAGGTAATCTATCTGTCCTACTTTGGTCTTTGGGGCGCCGTCGCTCTCCGGCCGTACTTGCGGGGCGACCTCTCGACTGGAGGCGGCGGGCATGGCGACGCGTCCATCGTCGCCGACATCGTGTGGCCCTCTGCCATCGTCACGCAGCTGGGCATCATCATTGCGTCCATCAGTCAAGCGCTACAGTGCCTCGTGACGGCCCCTCGGCTGATCCAGGTGCGCATCTCGACTTTCTGCCCGGTCGAAAGAGATACACAGGACGTCGTACCTTTTGAGGTTGAGAAAAATTGTTGAGATCCTGGGAGATTGTTCACAGATTTCAAACTTGTACCCAGCAGTTGTCAGTTTGGCGGCCTTCTGGTACCGCCACGGGTGACTGTTTCTATATAATCATGAGCTCTTGAGCCTGCGCTCCCTGTTTGCAGCAAGCAGGTGTTAATCCGCTCACTCAAAACTTCAGATCCATTTCCTTGCTTCCCTACCCGTCCTTGACGCGACACTCGTTCGCAGGCCATCTCCGCAGACGGCGTAGTCCCGTTCCTGGCCCCGCTGGCCCGCCTCCGCAACAACGAACCGCAGCGCGCCCTGATCTTCACGGTCATCTTCTGCGTGTGCGCCTCCATGATCGGCAGCCTGGACCTGGTGGCGCCCCTCACCTCCGTCTGCTTCCTCACCTGCTACGCCGCGCTCAACCTGTCGTGCCTCCTTTTCACGGTCCTCAAAGCCCCCAGGTCAGCACGCAATAGCTTGAACCGAAAAAGAGATGGAGTGCCCGCTTGGAACATGCCTGAAAGTTCTGCTTGGCTTCGTTCCCTTTGAAAGTAGTTGAAAGTTCAAGTACTAAACTTCACTTGACGGTCGTTGGTCTCAAACCAGACATCCATCCCCTAATAACATGATCTCCTCTTGGCAAGGGCTAGAAATTCTCCCCTCACTGTGAAGCCTTTCACGGCAATCTCCAACGTCTCTGATTTATTCAGCTTTTCAAATCCAGGCAAGCAGATACTCGTGTAGGCAAGCACCTAAAACCAAAAGGCCAGCCTTTTGGAATGTCGAAAGTTAGAGCCCTATCGTCCGCAGCTGGCGCCCCTCGTGGCGGTACTACAGCTGGGCGACGGCGCTGGCGGGCTTCCTGGGCTGCTTCGCGCTCATGTTCGCCATCGTGTGGTACTGGGCGCTGGCCGCCATCTTCCTGGCGGCGCTGCTGTACATCTACATCGACTACCGCCAGGTGCAGGTCGACTGGGGCACCGGCCTGGGGGGGCTCCGCCTGCAGCTCGCCGTGCAGGCCATCCTCAGCGCCGGCCGGGAGGTCAGCGCCGGGCTCGACTCGCTTTTCGTTCGACGACTTGCTTGATACAAATATGTCCGGTTTAGATTCGAACGGGAACGTCCACACTGTCTGGTGCGCAGACTCTCCAGTTTAGATATGCTCCTCCGCTTTCGTGAGGTTCCATCTCTATGAAGGTCCGTATTGCTGCGCGCACCCAAGGATTGCCGTGGAAAAGTAGATTGTTTCACCGGTGAAAGTGCGGTAGGTGAACAGGCATGGCTATATGCTTGACCATGATAGTACGTGAGGCTGACGTACTTTGTTCTTTTCACAGAGCAAGTTTTCGGTCAACTGGCGGCCACAGCTGCTGGTGTTGGCGAAGCCGCAGAAGCAGTGGGACGACGAAGGCAGCCGCAACACTGACAACGAGATACTGTCGTTCGCGTCGCAGCTCAAAAAGGTAACCCTCAAATCAGAAGCCTCTTACCGCACCATTGGGACGCCTTTGCCGATTTACACTTAAGGTCTGTCCTACTACAAGTGTTCTGCTTCAGCGCTTCGTTATCAGGTACTCTTTCTGGACTAAACATTCGGTCCCGTAAAGATGCTCGTTCGACGTGTGACGGAGGCAATAAGCAAGAGCTGCCTTCTCTTCAGCTTGTGAGCTGGGCTCAGGATTCAACATCTTGCTCTCTGGTGGCAGGGTAAGGGCCTTTGCGTCGTGAACGTCATCCTAGAGGGAAAGCTCTCGGAGTTGGCGGCCGAAGCACGACAAGAGCAGGTCAGTACGTCGGCACGGTTGCTGTGTACAGCACCCAGAAATTAAGGTGCTCCTGCCTCTTCGAGGAAGCTTGATGATGAAACGAAAGGGTTTTCGTGCGAATCTCAGGTCAGGCGCGTTGCAAGTTGTTAAAACAATCCGCAATTTTAGGTCATAAAGATATACGGACTCCTGAACTCTATAAACGATTCATTGGCGTGGGAGAATCGAGGATTGCTTGAGGGTTGCTTTGCAAATGTTTCCTTTCCTGACATGCTTCCTCTAAGCGGAAATTCGAAATTGAAGGGAAGCTTTACAACATTTCTTGTTTTTCAAAGTCCAAAATAGCAGGAAAGGACAGGCTTGAGGATCCACTTCCGCTGCTGGTCACTTTTCTCATTCATGCTTCTCATATGTTTGCAGGAGGACCTAGAAGCTCGCATGGAGCATGAGAAGGTAGCTGGCTTTGCGCGCGCGCTGGTGGCGGCATCCTACCGACAGGGGAAGACGTGTGCCATTCAGACTGGAGGCCTGGGCAGCCTGGAACCCAACACGCTGCTGCTGGGATGGCCCGACAAGTGGCAGGAAACAGGCCACCGCGACTCGGGGGAGGTCAGCATCTGCCGCGCTACAAATGCGTCTTATAGTTTATGCGTTTGAAACTATTTATTTTGCAGATATCTGAAGGCTCGCTTTCGTTTGGAAAAAGGTGACACGGAAAGCAAAGAACAAACGTGTAATTCTGAAGAGGGTAGGCAACACCCACCCTCAGTCACGGCTGAGAGAACTCGTGCTTTGAACCAAAAGTGCGTTTTTAAGGCCATCTAAAAGAATTGCCTCCGTCCGCAGATCTTCTTGGAGACGTTGGCGGAATGCACCGCGACCGCGAAGGCGGCCCTCATCTGCATGCACATCCAGAACTTCCCGCGCGCGAATGAGAAGCAGCACGGCTTCATCGACGTCTGGTGGATCGTGCACGACGGCGGTCTGCTCCTGCTGCTGGCGCACCTGCTTTCTCAGGTAACTCGCTCTCTGCTGAACATCATCACCGTACACGCTTTCTGAATGATTTCGGGGCAGACTTCAAGGCGGAGGTCAGCTTTCGAGGTGGAATGGGATTTCAGTAAACACCGCCAAGTGCATTCTAATTGATTAAACGTGAACAGCAGCTCGGCGGGGTCATTCGTATTCCCGGACACTCATTGGTGTCTCCACCTGCCGCTCTCTTCTTCGACCCTTTGCTCTACCCACAACGGCAATCAATTCCGGAAGCTGTCCGGTTTTCTCAATGTGTGAGAAGCGTGTTCTTCCGTCGTTCTGCAGCACCGTATCTGGAGATCCTGCAAGTTGCGCGTTCACACCGTGGCCGAGCAGCTCGACAACTCGGTGGCGGTCAAAGCCAACCTGCAGGCGCTGCTACAGCAGGTCAGGATCTTGCTCATGTCCAGATGCGGTTGTTTCCCGGGTATATCCTGCGCGAGTCGGAAATCTGATTTTGCTTGCCTGATCTGCCTCCTTTGAAGAAGAAATGATGCCGTTCAAGTCACCATCAGAATGCCAATCTGCATAGACTGGGCAGTCCCGAGGCCAAACTTGGCCCAGGTTTGGAGGAGCTGCCAGCACAGAGAGATCGTTTTCTGCCAATCCTCCAAAGACTACGATGCGAACCTGCCTAGCTGATTTCAGGAATTTGCTACAACTGCTTGTTATCTCGTCATTTCTACTGGAAGCGTGATCATTCTCCTTCCTCTCCTGTTCGAAGAACCCCCCACAAAGTGTCCGATTCTCGTTCCGCGGGTTTGAGATCTGAGTCGTCAGGACCCTTTTCTGATTGTACATGCTTTCAACCTCCATTCCGTGCATCTCACAGCGCGGACCCCTCTTCGACTACAGCCAGGGCCAGTGACATTTCACCTTTCTCCGCCACCTTTGTGCAATGAGCTTTTGCATCCTGAAACTCGAAAACTCTAAAGTTACGAAAACCCTTCACCAACCTGACACCCTCATTCCCCTGCAGGTGCGCATCGAGGCCGAGGTCGAGGTCGTCGAGATGGCGGACGAGGACCTGGCGCCGTACACGTACGATTACACGCTCCGCCTCGAGGAGGCGCAGGCGCACCTGGAAGGCCTCGCCGCGCAGCGCAAGGACAAGCCCGCGGGCCTGGAGAAGACCAGCTCATTCGCCGGGTCGTTTGCCCGGCGCCCCGAGGCGTACCTCAAGCTTGGCAAAGCAGACGATGGGATCGGGTCGTTGCAGGGCGGGGTGACGCCCCGGGCAGCCAGCATGCGGGCCAAGAGCGGACCGCTGCCGCGGTCCTTTCCGCAGGTGAGGAGGCGGGGCGGATGACGCGTCTTTGGGACTTGAGCGCGTGGTAGAGGTTGCTCTGTCGATGACGTCTAGATGATCGACCATCTGGCTAAGATCACCAGATTCTGGGCGTGTGAACGGAGTGACATACTCAACTCAACTGTCTTACTAGACTCGTAACGTGCAATACAGAGGTTTCCCTGCGACAAACTCCGAATCCGTCCGACGCTCAGCAATAATAAATGGTAACGTTGATCGCTGTGTTCGAAACCACTTCAAACCAGATCAAAGGAGGATCGATGTTTATGCATGATTTATAGGAATCAGGATACCAGCAAAAACTTGCACCCTGTGCCGGCCATTCCTGGAACCGCTTTGTTCCTGACGCCGTCTCGTCGCGCGAGCTGATCATGACCCTATTTTGCAGCGCAATTGAGCCCCAGATCACCGCGCGAAGTGCGAACCTATCTCGCCGCGCACTTTCTGACCCCGTTCCGCGGCCTTGCAGGAGCTGCACATGGTTGATGGCGCGGCGCACGTGTCGCGGCAGGCCAGCCTGCGGCGCAGCGGTGAACTGGTGCTCACCATCGACGACATCCAAGCCGGGAAGCCAGGGCATTCCGTCCACAACCGGCGGTCCAGCACCGGGAGCAGCGGCGACGACGAGTTGCCCCGCCCAGAGGACCCGGGGAGGAGGCGGAGCGTCGTGGAAGGCGTCCCGGTCCTGCGCGCTCTCGGCAGCGCGGCCGGCCGCGAGAGCTTCCGCAACAGCGGCCAGCTGGACGCCGTGCTCGGGGCGCCCAACCGGGGCGGCGCCACGCCGCGCGCGCGGCGCGCGGAGTCGATGACGGCGCTGCAGATGGCCGGGTTTGGGCAGGTGGAGAGCCGCCGCGCGTCGCGCTTTGGGGAGGGTTTGGGGGAAGGCGAGGGCGCGGGCGCGGGGCCGGTGTCGAACGGCTCGTTCACGGCCGGGGCGTCGATGCGGGATGGGAAGCAGACGCGGTTTGCGGACGAGATCGCGAAATTGGGGCCCCCGGAATGGGAAGACAAGCAAGTGGAGATGACGGGGACCACCCTGGCTGCGGAGTCGGTGAAGCAGGCGCTCCGCGAGATGCAGGCGGCGGCGCGCGAGCGGCCGAACCCCCTCGAGCGGACCTGGGATACGTTCACGCAAGCACACACGCCCAAGAGGCTGAATGACCTGATTCGTGAGAAGTCGGAGGTAAGGGATGCAGCCAGCAGGGGAGGCGTTGCATTTGAGTGCGGATGTATCTGTTGAGTCAGCGGATTCGATTTCAGAGCCACCATGCAGGTCTTACGGAGACGGAACTTGTGGAAGTATCTTCGGAAGGGTTGAACTTCGTTTGTGCTTTTTCAAGTCGTGATCGTGTTTAACAGTGAAATTCAGATTCGCCTTCTACAAAGAGTCTTCTTTGAAGCATTGAGCATCAAATTCCTCGACGAGCCTTCTTCACCGGGGTCCTTACGCACTTCGTTTATAGGTGTACCATATGCACACCTGTGAATAATGCTCATTCTCGTCTCCGCAGAGCGCTCGACTGGTGTTGATCAACCTGCCTGATCCGCACATGAAGATGGATCCCGACCAATACATGGGCTATTGCGAAGAGTTGACTGCTGGAATTAGCAGGGTTCTGCTTGTTCACGGCACGGGCAAAGAAGTTTGGAGCTCTGCTCCCATGACCAAGGTGACCAAGTAACGTAGAAGAATTGCGAGAGATGTTGCTACAGCAGCTTGCAAGGTAAACGAAACAAGTCGGAATAGATGCAGCAACATTGCTAGACGGCAAAGTGGTAGTTCGATGCAGGCTCTTTGAGGCTTGATATTCAAGATTGACTGCCCGGAGCGGAATCTTTCGAGCACGCGAGATCAGGCGGGGTTTAGGCAAGTTTGGTGTCAAAGACATCACTGGTCCCCGAGTATTCTAGCTAGCTAGCCTTGCTAAAAGAGTGCACGAGCTTTCACCGAGTGGAGTAACAAAGGGCCGCCCGCTAGCTTGTGAGCATGACGATCAATTTCCTTTCTATCATTGGCGTCCGGACGTTTATATGTTTCAAACATCCGATCTGTAGATGCAGTTCCGTGTTGATTGTATTGGCCGCCGCCCACAAATTTGAATCCGAAGATGCGATATACTGTATGCTGGAAGTTTAAGCTCAGTGCACATCATGGCGTTGTTGGAGCACTAACATGATGTGTTCAATAAATGGATCGCACAATGATCATGACGGGCAATCATCGCGCGCACCAGTTGAAACTTGCATCTTTCCTCAATCTGGATAGACATGGAAACCGGCAGGATGAATTTCATGCGGCGCCGCAAGATGAACTTGCAGATTGCGCATCGAAATATGTAATCTACAAACATAATTGCGTTTGCACACATACTAATAGCGTTCATGAAGAACCTTGCAGACCCGCCCCTAAAAGTGCCCGGTTGCTTGATGGAGAAGTGACCGGGAGTTTGGGACCAAGATACGATCGCAGGATAAGATCCAGTCAAAAGTCGCCACCTGCCCTAGGTCCAAACGCAGTGTCGATGAGCGCTCCATTGCAGGTACCGGGGAAGTACTATATCTACCGGCTATACAACCGGCCACTATTACAGTCGTCGCCTTATCTCAGAAGGACTCCCGGTGCAAATTCTTCCGTGCTGTTTCAATCGGCCCATCTGTGATCATACTGCACACTGAGTACACTGCGCAGTGTGCATACTGGACAGTGCACAACTCCGTACGCTGAGTTTGAATCGACGGCGTCCTCTACATACTACTGCGCAACTTCAGATTTGACCGCGGACAACGGCTCGCTAGTTCGAAAGTACCGTAGAGGTCCGTCCGTAAAATTCGATCGACCGTACCGTGCGAGCAGGCTTCTGACATTGAAGGTGCAGGTGGTTTACTTCATCGCGCGACATCTGGCAAATATTAAATATACATGCGTGCGGCGGTCCAAGCTTGTACTCATTCTGTACAGTTTGCTGTACCTCAGACCGCGATTGACACTCATCAATTTGGCTGAGGCCTGCGCACACCGTCGATTGGCGTATCGACGGTTCTAGGTGGATTAGGCTGCGATCGAATCTTCTCCAACTTTCAATGTGGAGCCAGGAGATAGGGGCGGGTCCTAGAGGTACTTCATGAACGCCATGATGATATATCGACGTACACGTGGTGCAACACGAAGAGGCATGCATGTGCCAGTTGCCTAGGAAAACTAATGTACTGAGACATGGGTTATAAACGTACGTGGACGTACTTCGGGATGTGGTAGTATACGTTCAGATGTCACGGAAAGCTTCAGCCTGGGCATGTATATGTCAATTGTCATATGCCCGCTACTTTTGTTGTGTTTTGAATGAAACTTACAGATTCGTGTTGAAGTTTGGCCGGACTTGCTACACAATTGATGCAACCGTCATACTAATACTTAAATCTCAATGCCAAGATGAATTCAAGATGTATCCAGTCGATGCCACTTTCTGCATTTGACGTTATATTTCGGTCTCAATCAACATAGACTTTCAAACAAGTCGCAATTGGTCAAACACTTTCTACATAATTACACACTTCAAAAAGGTCCTCCCGTTCAAACATCCTTTGTGAAAGGATATTGGATGCATCAAAAAACCATAGGCCCCAAGATCGAAAAACTCCCAAGTCTTGACAACGTCTCAGTCATGTGAACTTCAGTCGAACATGGAAAATTGGGCGATCGAAGACCATTGCTAGTAGTAGATAGATCGACTCAGATCTGCTTCTTCACGCCATCGTGAGCAAGCCAGCCTTTGACAATGAGGTCATCAGACGCCGTTGTCTTCTGGAAGCTCTCAGTCTCCGTTGCGGCCTGCAAGCGGAGGAAACGAGTCACTCATCGAACTCATTCTTATGCCCTTGTCTCGTGACTCGTTTTAAAATATATTCACAGCTCCAAAGTACGGATGCCTCAAGTAGTAGCTTCTCACAGCTTCGAAATGGGAACGAAGAGAAGAAAGTACAGACGGTTTGCACATACACGCCGTGGATGCTATGTGCTCCACAAACGCAGGTTGTTGCCTCGACAGCTCGCCCTCACCTTAACATACTTGTGCACGTTCTCCAACTTCGCCGGGATCTCCCACCCCTTCAGTGCCTTCAACGCAACCTTCGTGTGGTACAACTTCGGAATCAGAGCTACATCAACCTGGGTGATCTTGCTCCCAGCAATGAACGGACCCTGCAGGCAAACCTTGATGTCACAAAAGCTTTTGCCTTCCCCGACTAACTTTAATCTACTGTGGTCAAATACCCAATTGCACGATCTCCCTAAACACTACTTGTCAACAAATACTCGGTTCGGAATTCCTTTAAAAACTTCAATCACGCGGAAACGATAGCGCTGTCTTAGTCGAGGCAGATCTGTCTGTGTCAATCTTGAGCGTTAAAAGTTCACCACCAGGATTTGACGGACACATGTATCTGGCAGGAGATCGACCAACCGAGAAATCACACACTCTCTTGAATCATACTTGCATGGAAATAAAAACTGACCTCTCCCTCACTGAGCGCCTTGTCAAGCGCCTCCAACTCTGTCAGCAGAGCCTCTTGTTTCCCATCCTGTGGGTCGTCGGACTTGAGGAAGCCAACAAACGACGGGAAGATCTTGGAACCTCTGCAAGGACGGTTGGAGGGTTGCTTGAGAATAGGACGAGAGGACACGAACGTGCGGTCGAAGCTTTGGCGCAGGTTCCAAACCCCTGCAACTTTTCAGAAAGTGCGAATCACAGTCACTGAGGTTTGGAAACATGGAAACATTTGGAAACACTCTACCGTGTCCTCTATTTCCCCAATGGACTCTACGGCTTGGACTCAACACTGTTTGGAGCATGGATTGAAAAATGGCAAGGACCTCAAAAGACCTATCGATTTTAATGCTCATGTGGGGGTTTTCCCACAAGTCAATGACCTCGCAAGTATCGCACCAGAAAGAGCAAGGGCAAGACTTACACGGAGGCCTTCTCAGGTGGCGTGACTAAGGAGGGCTCAGGGTAATCCTGCTCAAGCTTCTTCGTGATCTCATCTGAATCTGCGAGCCAACCGTCCGCGGTCTTGAGAGCAGGGACTTTGCCAGCTGGGTTGGCCTCCAAGTACCTGAATCCAGGGCAAAGACATGAGTGCTCGATCACAACCGCATTTCGAATGAACATACAGGTTGGCCTAGGTTGTAAAAGAAGGAAATCAGACCATCTGATCCAACTCATAGGCTCAGGAGGTCTTGTAAACAGGTCTTGCCCTTTTGATTAAAGGTTGGCCTCGATATCTTAGGCTGTTATCCCCATTGTAAATCCATTGCAACAATCTCATCACACGATTGCAATGCAAGGTGTCAACAGTACTTCAAAAAGTGAGTTACAGGTGGATTGGGTACGGCACGCCTTACCACTGAGGCTTATTTGACAGGTCGATCAGCTTCTTGGTGTATGGAATATGTTTTTCCTCCAGGGTGATGAGCACACGCTGAGAGAATGGACCTGCAAAAGAGAGAAATAAAGAAAAGGTGATTGGCAATCACCGGTTGAACCTTGATTCTGAGTAATCTGGACACCTAAGGAGATGGAGTTTCAGGAACGGCATCCGTCCATGACACATCCCTTATCAAGCATTTAGAAAGCCCACTGGATGCAACTCATGGTCAACTGATAGTCTGGAGAATCAAAGTTGCACTAACCGGTGTGTTTGAGAAGAACTACTTGAGACAACCGCTGATCTTCCTTTTAAAAGCAGGCGCATGTGAAAGTTGGCTTATTGTCACTTCGCAATTATCCTGCACCTATTGGTCATTGCAGAATCTCTCAGCATTGTACACTCACAATCTCCCAGAATGTCTGGGTTCCCCACCGCCGCTTTCACTGCTACTTCAACTGCCATCGCTGCACATGCAAACCCGCCCCGCTGCCTCCCAAACCCAGAAACCTTCTTTGCAGCTACTCCCCCAGCAAGTGTCAAGAACAAACGCCTCGATGGGGTCAGAAGTTGTGGCAAATTGGCGGGCCGCACTTCTGTTCGTCGGGGCGCGTGGAAGCGGGAAGATCTTGGGCTACAACCTGCTAGTACAATACACTGGTTACTCCGGAAAGACTCCTTCGAGCGGCCTTGTGCAAGATGCACACTGGCAATGCTGCGGCTGGCGAGAAAAGAAGACACTTGGCTGCTCATCTCTTCTGGAAGAATCAGGTGGCCAGCACAAAGTCAAGCAACAAGGATCTGGATCAAGTGGAGAATGCAACACTTCAAAGCTCTGCGTAGAAGAAGCTCGACGATCAAGTGTAAAATTGAATCTGGAAGGCGCAGAGCCTTGCTTCATTCTAGGCTATAGCCTGAGCCAATATGGGCTACCGTAGAGCGCCCATTACTGGATCACCTTATTTTTGGCACCGCTTATTGGCAGTATTGTTTGACGGATTTATGATTTTAAAGTGCGGTTTTCTCCACATATCCAGACTTTTAAAGGGCTATCTGCCGATGCCCCTTGGATCCAGATTTGACCTACTTTAGGTCATGCTTCGGAGTCAAAAACCTCGGTTTTACGCACAAAAGAGCTGATCCAGTTTTGGACAGTTGGAAATACGAGACTGGATCAAGATAGGTCCAGTTTAGGGCGGAGGTGATCCACTAATGGTGCGTGATCCGGTTTTGGGCGCTCTACGGTATTAGGTAGGTACGTTTAGCCACCCAACATCTAGGTAGATTTACCCATGGCAGCCCCATCACCACCGTTTTTGCCAAAGTGGTCACGCCAAACGTCAATCAACCGCCAAGAGTTATCTGCTGATACACTACTTTCCTATAACGGTAGATGGAAAATCTCCACACGGAATCGACGGGGAAGCCGTACCGTGTACGTGTTGGAGAGTCTGTTACCTTGACTTCTCTTGCAAGCGTGATTCCGATTGGTCGATAGTCTCTAGCATCATCAAGTAACAGCTCGAAGTTACCAATTCAACCAGGAAGCCTTTGGCCGAGTACGGACTCCGGTACCAGCATGTAACCCGGTTCCTTGACCAATGGCAATCGTCGATTCTGATAACTAAGGGTTCAGATTCAACGTTTAGAATCTTGGGTTGGTCGGATACCGTAGATTCCACACTGGAGTCTGGCCTGCTCATGCAAGTGTGACTGCGACCAATTTTGCTCGTGAGAGCAACCTTCATTTGCTGCTGTCTCGAGACAAAGCAGCAGCACTTAGGGGGGTGTTTGCGGCGCAGTGCCGCTTCTTCAACTCTTTGTTGAGGTTTTCACAAAGTCTGCCAAGATGGTAAGTAGTACTTACTGTCTGCTCGTTCTCTTGATGGATTGTGTCTGCGATGCCTCCCGTCAACTCTGTTTTGTCTTATGCCAGGATGTGCTTGGAGTTCTTGTGGGGTCGTTGTTCTACTCCTCCTTTCCTGCTTCTCCGTGTGGAGGGAGCAGTCACGTTGCGACGGTATGCTTGCTGGATGATGTAGCTTGTTCAAGGCTCTTTCTGTTGGTATGCTTGCTACTTCAAACAATATTGTGCGATGCTCAATCTCGTCAGTGCCAACCTGCCTGCAGGTGAAGTTTACTATGGAAGAGATCCGTAGGATCATGGACAAGAAGAACAACATCAGGAACATGTCCGTGATTGCTCACGTGGACCACGGTAGGTGTTGTCTCTTTTCAAGCTGAGAGTATGAGTTTGCTCTTGTCCCTTGAGCTAGGGCCGTGATTCATCTGTCGGTGTCAACACCTGGGCGGCAAAAGGTATTTACCGGATGGCACCAATACACACCATCTTGTTGCTATCTGTCAGTGTGTTTGGTGGACATTCTATGGGGCAGGTTTACGCGCTAGTGGGAATGCCTCTTCTGGTCAGGTTTGCATGAGTCTGTCAGTAGGCTCCAAAGAGTGATGGGGGTGTCCTGATGTAAGTGTGTCGTTTGGTTGGAAGGGAAGCTGGCACCGAGGTTGCTGGTAATGGTTGTCTATGTTTGAATTGGGGGCGCCTGGTGGAGTCTGGAACGGGTCTACTTTTTTGCGCTGTCAGCTTGGTTGGCATTTGACAGGTATCGACATGTTGATCAGATGATGTGTCTGTGTTTGCATTGGGCATGCTACTTGGTAATGGTCTGTCGACGGGCATCTTTGCAAAAAAGGATTCTGCCTGTCATTGCTGGTTGCGTCTGTTGTACTCCTGCGGATGGAGCCTTCGTGCCATTGCGGGTTGCTTTGATGGAACGTGCTATTGAAAGCTAGTTCAACTCAGAGATGTGGCTGATTACTTGTGACAGCAACCTAAGGACATTCTGTTGGTGTTCTGCTTCAGACTTCCAGAGTTCGTGAAGGCAATGAAGGTTTTTGGCTGCAAGAGCCTCCTAACAACTTTGGCTGTCCTTTTACTGTTCTAGCTTTTCATTAAAGTGGGCGTCTGCACTCGCGAGTGCACCTGGACATCGGACGGTTTAACGTCCGAGTTGAATCTATTGGACGGCTCAGAGTTGGCCTTCTCGAGGCTCTCCTCAGGACTCGGACTCACTAGTGTGCATTTCCCGGCTTTGAAATTCGACGCCCACTTTAGGAATAAAAGCTGGTGTGACATCTAGTTGCTGGATTGTCAAGTAGCAGCGGGGTTGATTCTGGTGCCAGTGGTAGTCTGCTGGAGGATGCTGTTCCATGATGAAGGTGGTTCAAGAATCTTGCAGTGAATCAGACCAGCAACACTATTCAAGGTAGCCCAGGTATTCACATTGAAGTTTTCTCCAATCTTTCCCTGTACTTGCTTGTAAAATTGACAAGCTCTCTGGTTTTTAGTTTGCGACATCTTTCATGGGGCCAATAGAGCATCCAATCCTTCTTAATTGGGAGTTGCAATGACAGTCCCTCAGTTGTGTAGCTTCACGCGCAGGCACACTGCAGATGCTGTGTTGCTGACCATGTCTCCTGACCCCTCTTGCAGGCAAGTCCACCCTGACCGATTCCCTGGTGGCTGCCGCGGGGATCATCAGCGTTGACGCCGCCGGCGACATGCGCCTGACCGACACGCGCGAGGACGAGCAGCAGCGTGGTGTGACGATTAAGTCCACGGGCATCTCCCTCTACTACGAGATGACGCCGGAGGCGCTCAAGAATCTCAAGGGCGAGCGCGACGGGGACGATTACCTCATCAACTTGATTGATTCCCCTGGGCACGTTGACTTCTCGTCCGAGGTGACGGCGGCACTCCGTATCACGGACGGCGCGCTCGTGGTTGTGGACTGCATCGAGGGGGTGTGCGTGCAGACGGAGACGGTGCTGCGCCAGGCGCTGGGAGAGCGTATCCGGCCGGTGCTGACGGTGAACAAGCTGGACCGGTGCTTCCTGGAGCTGCAGTTTGACCCCGAGGAGGCTTACCAGGCGTACTCGCGTGTGATTGAGAACGCCAACGTCATTATGGCGACGTACCAGGACGACTTGCTCGGGGACACGCAGGTGTACCCCGAGAAGGGGACGGTGGCGTTCAGCGCGGGGCTGCACGGGTGGGCGTTCACGCTTACGCAGTTTGCTGCCAAGTACGCCACCAAGTTCGGGGTGGCCGAGAACAAGATGATGGAGCGGCTGTGGGGCGAGAACTTCTTCGACGCTTCCACCAAGAAGTGGACCAAGAAGAATACGGGGAGCCCGACGTGCAAGCGTGGGTTCGTGCAATTCATCTACGAGCCCATCCAGCAGGTGATCCGGCTGTGCATGAACGACGAGAAGGAGAAGCTGTTCCCGCTGCTGGAGAAGCTGGGCGTGCAGCTCAAGGGCGCGGAGAAGGACCTGCTGACCAAGGCGCTGATGAAGAAGGTGATGCAGACGTGGCTCCCCGCCAACGAGGCCCTGCTGGAGATGATGATTTATCACCTGCCCTCCCCTGCCAAGGCGCAGCGGTACAGGGTGGAGAACCTGTACGAGGGCCCCCTCGACGACCAGTACGCCAACGCCATCCGCAACTGTGACCCCGACGGCCCCCTCATGCTCTACGTGTCCAAGATGATTCCCGCGAACGACAAGGGCCGCTTCCTTGCCTTCGGGCGTGTGTTTGCCGGGACGGTGCGCACCGGGCGCAAGGTCCGGATCATGGGGCCCAACTACGTGCCCGGCGAGAAGAAGGACCTGTTCGTCAAGTCGGTGCAGCGGACGGTGCTCATGATGGGGCGCAAGCAGGAGTCGGTCGAGGACGTGCCGTGCGGGAACACGGTGGCGCTGGTCGGGCTCGACCAGTTCATCCTGAAGAACGCCACGCTGACGGAGGAGAAGGAGGTGGACGCGCACCCCATCCGCGCCATGAAGTTCAGCGTGTCGCCCGTCGTGCGTGTCGCCGTGGAGTGCAAGAACCCCGCGGACCTGCCCAAGCTGGTGGACGGGCTCAAGCGCCTCTCCAAGTCCGACCCCATGGTCCAGTGTATCATCGAGGAGGTGAGGATCTGGACTTCTGCTTTTATGTATGGGGTTTGAATCCAGGGTTAGGTGATTTTCCGAGGTTATTCAGTTGGTTTGCATGATCAACAGTGATCGAGGTTGGGGTTTGTAGCAAGTAGGGTTTGTTTCCAGGATTGGTGGTTTGGTCTCAGGCTCTGAGTTTTGTATCTGAGTTTTGTATTGAGGTCGGAGCCTGCTTTGCAATTCAGAGGGTTCGTTTCCAGGCCAGTGCGTTGGACGTTGGGTTTTGCTGTGAGCTGTGTGTTTGCAAGCAAGGGTTTTTTGCCAGTATTAGGGTTTTGGTGGACAGTGTACAGAGTTGCTCGTTTGCGCGCTCATCTCAAGCCAGTCTAGTTGTTTTTCTGTACATGCTCATGGTTTCACGTTCAACAATCATTGAGATTGGTCTTGCTTCGTGTTGGCACGGTCAAACTTCCATATCTGTCTGTTGGAGGGTTCTGTTTTCGGGGCCGATCTCAGGCTTCCTTTCATGGACTACGTTGTCTAGACTGAATCATTCTGCTTGTCATCATTTTTGGTGTTCTTTTAGATGTCTGCCGTAAAAGGCAGGTGCAACCAGAGAATCTCCCCAATAGATTAGTAATAGGAATCAGTATGTGTGACCCCAAGCTACAGAAACCCACAGCTAGGCAATAGCCTGGTTTTCGACGACAGCATGTAGTTTTATAACTGGTGCTCTGTCTGATTTAGTGATTTTCTCCTTTGCAGACTGGCGAGCACATTGTGGCCGGCGCTGGAGAGCTGCATCTGGAGATCTGCTTGAAGGATCTGCAGGACGACTTCATGGGAGGTGCTGAGATTAGGATCTCAGATCCCGTCGTGTCCTTCCGTGAGACGGTGAGCACTTGCTGGGGCCAAAGTGTCTTCAATCTACAGAAGGTTGCTGTTTCGCATGCTGCTTTTCTCATGAACAGAAGTGGGCTTTATGCGCATTGCAATCCTGGGGTCTTCCTGGTAGGAATCAGAGGGCAGGAGTTAGACGATTGCTCTTGTAAGCAAAGGCTGTTATAACCGTATTTCAGAATCTGCCTGGTTCCCTGCTGGTTGTTCCTGGCCATTCGATTAGCCTATGCTTATCCCCCTCCATTTTGCCGTTCTTTGGGAGTGGGCTCGAGTTTTCTTCTGCAGAAAGTTTCATGCTCGGTTGTCTCCTTTCTCGCTCATGATAAGTGATTGGTCACTGCACCCCCCACTTTACACTTCAATACGGAGTCTTCTGTCCTTGGTCCTCAAACTGGTCGGACTTTGACGGAGCTGACCTCCCTCCTTCCCCCTGCCAGATTCTGGAGAAGTCCTCGCGGACGGTCATGAGCAAGTCCCCCAACAAGCACAACCGCCTGTACTTCGAGGCGCGCCCCCTCGAGTCCGGCCTCCCCGAGGCCATCGACGAGGGCAAGGTCGGCCCCCGTGACGACCCCAAGGCGCGCACCAAGATCCTGAGCGAGGACTTCGGCTGGGACAAGGACGTCAGCAAGAAGATCTGGTGCTTCGGCCCCGACACCAACGGCCCCAACATGGTGGTTGACATGTGCAAGGGTGTGCAGTACCTGAACGAAATCAAGGACTCAGTCGTCGCGGCCGCGCAGTGGGCCATGAAGGAGGGCGCCGTCTCGGAGGAGAACATGCGCGGTGTCTGCTTCGAGGTGAGTGCAGCGGGCTTCGCTTTCCCCGTAACGGCAGGGGTTTGAGCTTGTTTCGGAGCGGAGGGCTAGGTGGTTTCTACCTTGCGGGTCTCGGGTGTGGTGCAGTGCAAGCTGGAAGAACTTGCGATTGCGGAGCAGAGTATTGCAGAAGCCAGGCAGGGCGTGTGTGAGGTTTGTCGAGAAGGCATATGTGTTCGAATGGCTGAACAGGAACGTCATGTTGAATTGAGCTCTTTACGCAGACTGTCTCGGCCCTTGCTGAAATTTTCTTGGCGGGTTGGAATGTAGAGAGGCCTTCTTGAGCAGCAGTTTGCCCCTTGTTTCACTTGTCCTCGCTCTTGAGAAGGTCCTGACTTCCGCAGGGCCAAATTGCAGCGCATGTCTGGCCCTTCTTTACACTGGCCTTCCTCCTTGGTATTTTCCCTCGTATTTAGTCGCTAATGCTGTGCGCGGTCTCCTCTTGCAGGTGTGCGACGTGGTCCTCCACGCGGACGCCATCCATCGCGGCGGTGGCCAGATCATCCCCACTGCCCGCCGCGTCATGTACGCGGCCCAGCTGACGGCCAAGCCGCGCCTGTTCGAGCCCGTGTACCTGGTGGAGATCCAGGCCCCCGAGGGCGCCCTCGGCGGTATCTACTCCGTGCTCAATCAGAAGCGCGGCCACGTGTTTGAGGAGCAGCAGCGTATCGGCACTCCCCTGTACAACATCAAGGCGTACCTGCCCGTCGTGGAGTCGTTCGGGTTCACGGCCGTGCTGCGTGCGGCCACGTCGGGCCAGGCGTTCCCGCAGATGGTGTTCGACCACTGGGAGATGATGGGCTCCGACCCGCTCGAGTCCGGCAGCCAGGCTGCGGAGCTGGTCAGCCAGATCAGGAAGAGGAAGGGGCTCAAGGAGACGCCGACGCCGCTCTCCGACTTCGAGGACAAGCTCTAGAGGGAGCGCGGTGTGGTGTGGTCTGAGGGTTACTATCGCGGGCACGAGGCACTTTGAAAGTTGGTTGAGGGAGGCGTCAGAAGCGAGGTCGAATGGTTGTGTTACTCATAGAGTTAGGCTGCGGTGAAGGGCGCTCTGTGCAGGTCGTTGGGCCCTGTGGCAGAAGTTATTGTTGTAGTCGAGTGGATAAGAAAGACTGTGCAAAACGCTGTGTATTGATGTGCACTTTTTCAAACGGAAGTCACAAGGACTGTGCTGTGCTCAATTCACATTACCATTGCAGCCTCGTTCTGTGCACATGCTCATGCCGCTTCTCGATTGTAGCTTTTGCGGCCATGTGTCTGCATCTTCATGATTCATATTTACGGCTCACTTCATTCAGAACTTCATAATTGTCAGCTGTTGACTTCTGGTGGGCCGAAATTTAAAGTAGCTGTCACATGCATTTCTGGACGTCGTGCACTGAGCGGCTGCGAAATGTACAATGTACTTCACGGACGTTAATATTGCCAATTCAAAGTTCAAAGGCCGCTTCGATCTCCAACTGTCATATCCATATGTATGCACTGGCGTGGCGATCTGCGGTTCACTTCCTTCAAAATACATGTACCTTCGATTACGCAAATGCAGAACCATGATTGCATGCCAGGCTGGCAATTGCAGATGTGGCTCGAGTCCACATTGCGCTGCATGGTGGCTTGCGCAAAGTGACCTGATCGAGCACATTTAACATGCACCGTCGTGCAGGTGCAGACGGGTATATAGTGGACTATGTAAGGAGTGTCAAAGTGTTTGACACCAATAACAGATCGATGCCGTCTTGAACTCATGAGTGTGATCATCTCAGGCCAGCCTAATCTCCCACAGCCAGCATACATACGTGACATGCATGACAACGTCAAACTCCTCCCCGAACTTTGTTCCTGTTTCGTATCCTAACTCTTGGCTTGCGCTCTGCTTTTGCAGCATCCACAAAACCCTTTTGCCACCGTCTCAAAACGGGCGGCAGCAGAGCCTCGTCATCGTGGACTACTGCCCGCGCAGCTTTCTCCGCCAGCCACGCATGGTACACCAGCCCCCGGGCCCCCAGCCCGCCCACCACCCACAACGCACATGCCCCCGGGGAACTCTCCCGACCAGAGCCTTCATTTACCGAGTCGACCCTTTCACCACCACCCCTTCCATTAGAAACGTCGCGAGCAAAACCCTCATCACTATTCGCCGAAGCAAGGCGGTCTGGAGCACCATTATCCTCGTCTTTAGCCATCGAGGCCGACGGATCGTCCTCCGAACTCCTGCCCTGTATTTTTCCGGCGATGGGCACCGTTCCGTCGGACGTTCGTCGCGCCCACGCCCTGACTCCCGACCGGACTGCCGCGACCCGCCACTCTCGGACTGGGGGGTAAATCACCTCTGCTTTCGCTAACAGCTCCTCAGCTACTTTTTCCCCCTCTTGCGGGGACACACCGGATTCAAGATCCCCATTTTCCCAGTCCTTTGTCGCCCCCACGAGGAGCGTCTCCGTGCCTTGGGCGGAGATCCACGCCGGCCCGAGCAGGCTGGGAGAGGACGCCGGGAAAGCGACACGTGGCGCGTCGCTTGCGGTGCCACATGGCGGATGGAGCTCAACCACCCGCCCACGGCACATGGAGAGGTGGAGCTCGCAGGCGACCTCCGGGAAGCGCACCGCAGCGGCGCCGGAGCAGATGACGACAGCAGTGTAGCCGGCTGACGTAGAAAAAGAAGTAAGGATCAGGGCCTAAAGGCAGGTTCTGAGACGCGAAGTGTGCTCAGAAGTGGGGTTCCAGCGAACGCAAAACAGCGCAATCCAAACAGTCCTCAAGAACGGGTGAGACGCACGAAGACCCGAGTTGACAGGTGTAAGGGACGGACTTCAGTTTCAGTTCGAAACCCTCCCGATAGTCATGCAGCCCTTGATAGAGAATTCAGACGCAGGAGTCGCCAAGTCAGAGTGATTCAAGGTCAGCTTTCCATTCTGCGGGACAGAACAAGTCAAGACGTAACAGGGAAGGGACAGATCGGTCCCCCTGCGGTGAAAACTTCGGCTCACCTTGGCTGAGACCGGCCAGCGAGTCCACTTTTTGTTTGTGCAGGGTCGCGCGTGGCCGGCCGGGGCCCCGGTCCCCTGCTTGCTGCTCGCACGCACGCCAAAGGCCCTGTGAGAAGAAGACCGGGGAATCACAACCGGGCACGAACAAGGAAGGAATAAGGAAGATGAAAACGACGGAGACCTACTGGCCAAGGATGGGGAGACCGAGGGTGCTGGAAGTATCTTCTTTCTGGCCGAAACGTTTCTTGTAGTCCCAGTGAACGCTGTGAGTCCCGGTGACAAAGCACCTTGGTTAACCCTCTCGGTCATGGCTTTACTTCACCTCCTTACTTAAGCTTCTTCGTCCCTTGGAAGACTTTCTCTAAGAGCGGCTTTGGGTCATACCCACTATCAGCGCCAAATCGCAAAGTGGGCGATTGCAACGGATCCGTCGAACGGAGGCATCAGTTTAGCTTCACAAAGTAGGACGCTGAAAATCGTGCGAATCGTTGAAGCGGCTTGGTCCCCTCACCTCAAGATACCTGGTCGGGTTGATAGTGATGCCCCGGGGCAAGAAGAGCGCCGTGTCCCCAACAGGCTCAGCCAAGCCCGGAACAAGCTTCCGGGCGGTTTCCCCGTTAACAATGGCGGCACGACCGCCCACCACGTGCGAGTCGTCTATTGGCGGGGCGCTCTCTGCATGCTGCAAGAAAAGCGCCTCTGAGGAACGAAGCTTTTCTGAGCACGAGATTCTTCTTGAGCGGAAACCTTTTGAGGCACCCACTTTCGGTCAGGTCCTAGAAATACGCTCCAGCCTGGAGGTAGCATTAGCCCTGCTTGTAATCCGCAAGGTATTGCGCGCAAGCGACTAATCCTCTCGCAAGTTCTTGCGCAAGCAAACTTTCCCCTTCTAGTCGACCTCTAGGATACCGCATGAACGGGCCTTTGTATTGAGGACGGCTTTACATGAAGCTTGTGTCGTCCTTTGAGGTCTAAAGACAGAGGAACAGGAGGGCGTCAGCTCATCAGCTTTTGTATCATTCTTGGACGGAAGTGTATTGGTTGCGATTTGGGACGAAGACCTGAGGTCGAACCCCAGTCAAAGGCCCGGGTATAGTTGCTCAACTGTAAAAAATAAAGAAACAAGCCGATAAAACGAGACAATAAAGACTCTCTGGCTTCTAACGGCCCCATAAGGATGATAAGTCGAAGGACAAACAAACCTCGTAAGGACGGCTCGAAACCAGTAAACAGGCTCCAGAACAACGATCAGGAGGAAAGAGGATTCCAGTTCCGAGCCCCACCTTTTTGTAGTTGTCTGCCAACCGCTGCTCGACTGCCGGGCGCAGGATCCCCCTGCATCATTCGAGGAGCAAACGGGATTATTCAGGGGCAAAGTCGCAACCGCTCACAGAGTCAGTGGTGCGAATCCCAATTTGGTGAAAAGGACACTCACAGAAAATCGCCCATATTCCATGCTTGCTCGTTCTTCTTCTTGCTATTTCCCTTTCCTCTCTGAGCACCAATCACCGACTTTGCAAGTCGGCCTGATCAAGTCACTTCGAGAGTTCGACGAGCAAGCTTTTGCCTTGGCACGAGAAGATACAAAGCAGACGCCCCAAGCAAGAGCACCATAACAACGTGTCCACTCCGTAACAAGCAGTCTCCGACATCTTCCCCTCACTTTCTCCTGGCAATCAAACTCTCTTCGGCGGTTGGCGCTTCCCCCTGCGCTCTCTCTGCTGCCTCCAACAGCCGCAGGGTGGCTGCATAGCCCTCTTGCCCCATCCAGAGGCTCGTGCCTGCAAAGAGAATCCACCAGATCAAAACCCTCAAAGCCTAAGATCTATGAGCGAGCGGTCATTCGGACGTTCGAGCTTTGCAATGGAGAATCCGTGACCAGTCAAAAGGAGCGTTTGCCAATGTATTTTTGAAGGATCGAGCAACTTTCATCAAAGGATGGGGCCCAGCCAGCACCAGGAAAGAGGACGCAGGCACTGTTTGAAAGCCCCTTCCTCCACGCTGACTTCATGTGTGTCCGCATCAATCTTCTCAGCAAGACGAGCTTCCCCATTGATGTACGTCAACTGCACGCCTTTTCTTGCGGACATATTTTGGCGTTCGCGCAAACTTCAACGGCGCACCTGTTTCACATACTGCTACTCCAAATAACCCTTAAAATACGTTCCACTTCTCACGCTTGCTAACTCAAAGCAGTGCCGGACATCGACAATGGCCCCTTCAAGCAGGACTTTTGGAATGGTCACAATAGTGAGCGGCAGAACCAAGCACCTCCCCCCTCCTTACCCTTGTTGGAAAACGCATGCAGCAGGCCCCCCGCCACCCCCGAGGCCCCTCCTGCGATGCCCACCTCATCAAAGAGGTCAATGCAGATGGGCGAGGCGCTCGTCGCATGCTGCAAACAATACTTTAACCAGTCATGCTTTTGACTCTGATTGTCATCACATTATCCTTTCCAAGTGCCTACTCCGTGAGGAGATGGGGGAAAAGGCTATGTCCGGCCTCTGCCTGGTTACGATAGTGTGTTTGCTGACGGAAACAACTTTCTGGACGGAAACTTCCCAAAACCCCTTGAACCAGCCAAGTTTTGCAGCAGCTTTCCTGAGTACTTTTGAAATTGTTTTTTTCACACGCAGACAAACGTCCACTTTGTAATACTAAAGAACGATTTTGGCGATCCACAGAGCCCTCACAAGGTTCCCTTACCTGCAGTAGATGCCAGGTGACGGCGACCCCGGCAAACCCGGCTCCAATGATTGCATACCTGCAGAGCACACACTCCGCATAGTCAAGTGAGGATTGTGTTAGCTGAGGGAGAATCGCATTCGATACAGGGGTGGTGTAGAAAAGGTGGTACGGTGCGGCGATCATCTTACTTACCAAGACTTGTTTCCCCACAGATTTGGTCAATAAAAAGGGCCAAAACCGCCACTAAGTTCCTCAATTCCGTTTGACAAGGACAACAGCTGCCAACACTTCAACAACTTCCTTAGATGCGCACTAAAGTGGAAGTAGTGTGTTTAGAAAGAACCTCCCTTCTGACACAGAGACTGACCTTCTCTCCTGGCCCGGTTCCATCTCCGCTGTCTGTACTGCTGCCGTGCACTTCTGTCTTGAAATGCTGATGTGGAACTGGGAGGGCGTAAACCGGCTGGAATGAGGATTGTGCAGCCCAGAAGGTGCCAGCACACGCCTTAACACCAAAGCCCTGCTGGAAACCACAAGTGATGCGTACTGGTCTTTCAGGAGTTGTAAGTCACCGACGAGGAATCGTCCGCTGCCAAGCATCTTGAACGGGGCACTGGAGACAAGCAACAAACAACTTGTCTCATTTTTGGAGAAGCGCCACCTTTCTATCAAGTCTCAAGAGCTCGATGTCAATTCAAGCCCCGGTTTATATGCAGGCTAGTACGGGCTTAATTCAAGCCCCATGATTGAGTCGCCTTTTTTGCATTGGCTTCCGCCATTGAAAGATTGCTTACCTCCACATAGTGCTCTGCTTCTGGGCACATAACGGTGCTTCCAGCGCTAGAGCCACGATGGTCCCGGCAGAGCAGCAAGCTGCCTGCATTGGTATTTCTGGCACCAAAGATCAATAAAGATAGCAACCTCTCCGGAGCATGGAGGGTGGTGTGCGAGCAGGGACAGCAATCTTTCTTGATGGAACTTGCACGCCTTTAAAAAGCTTGCACGCCCTCTAAGCTTGCAATGCTTGGCACCATGGCGTCTGCTCTACAAGTATTGTCAAAGTCTGACCTGATCTGAGGAAGTGAGATTGACGTACATGACATTGAGTGGTGCGCTCATCTTTCAAGTCGCTGCATGAATCGATCACTGTTATGATGATGTTCAGACTTTTCAGACGATGTTGATCAGTCAACCAACTCACTAAAATTGGTCAAGAGTGGAGAGCAGCTTTACTGAAAGCGGAGGCAATGCAATGGCGTTCAGCAAACACCTGAAAGGACTCTGATGCTCTGGTGGCAGATTGGTGGCAGATTGCCTAGCAACACCAGCTGGTGAAATGGCATGTGTGGGGCGTTGATCGACTGTCACCACCGCTTGATCGTAAGGTGCTGTTACTGCAACACATTCCACAGAGGCCTTCTCTGCGGGGGCCTCAATCATGGACGTTCCGGACTCTGAAGAAGAAGAGGACCAAGATCAGGAACCAGTGGCAGCTGGCATTAGCAAGTTAGAAGCAGAGATAGCTGGCATTAACCGGGAACTGAAGACCATAGAAGGTGAGCAATCAGAACTGATCAGCTCAAGTCTAGCTCAAGGTTGGACAATCTTTGTAGAACGACCTCCTTATCTGAAAAGGGCTTGGTATAAGGAGTGAGCCTTCAGAATGTTGAGCTGCTGTTCTATCGCTTGTAAGATGACTTGATCAAGACAGGGCAGCTTCAGCTTATAATAGAGTAACATGGTTGAGCGCATACAAAGAGTTTGACTGGGATGAGACTCCTAGACACCAGAACTGTATGTTGCTGATACGTCTCGCTCTGTTTCAGACAGTGTCGGGCGCATGTTGGAGCGACAAGCACATCTGGCTAAACAAAAGGAGAAGCTGGAGGTCAAAGTACTGGCTGCACAGAAGGTGTTGAGTTATCCAGTGCAAGGGTGGGCTGGCAAGTACAGCTGGGACGATGATATTGCGGACCTAAGGAAGAACCTATTTGGCCTCGCAGCATTCAGAAAACACCAGGTGAGCAGGGGGCTTGGTCCTTTCTTTCACCCACTCACTCCTACATCTAATTATTAGGGCGGCCCTGATCACTTAGCATAGGCCCTACCTGGGGTCTAAGCATGTTCGGGCAACTTAGAATAGAAAAAGTAGTGTGATGCAAAGACTATTGAGTGCCGTGCATCCTTCATCGTCCAATTCGAGGCAGGCTTTGCTTCACTTCTTTTAACGTTTTGTGTTATCGCTTCAAAGCAAACCTTTTGTGTGCAGAGGGAAACAATCAACTGCGTCCTATCAGGCAGCGACTGCTTCGTGATCATGCCATCTGGGGGAGGTGTGTTTTTCACCCCTCTCAAATGCTGACCAATTTGTTGCCGTCTTGATTGTCACCAGTCTTTTCTATAATGATGTGATGAGGAAAACCTCGATCTTATAATCACCATGGTTCCTTTTTCCTGACAGCTGCTTATACTCTGCTTACAAGTGCGCATTCTCCCTGGTGCAGGAAAGTCCTTATGCTATCAATTGCCTACAATGGTGTTGCAGGCGGGTGTTACTCTGGTCGTCTCTCCTCTCCTCTCACTGATTCAGGTACGGCATGCTTACTCCGACTTCTATTTCGGCTTGCAATTGTAGACTAGAATCCACTTAAGACCAAAGTCACGACTGGCTGGCCCTTACAGATTGAAAGAACCAGCTGACCTCCGATTTACTTCAGCAAACAACCAGGATGAAGACAGTTCTGAGACCGATGGTCGTTTTTTATCAAAGCTAAAAGCTGCAGCACATTCAAAAGTGAGTCCGCGACGTGAATGTTGAAGTTCCTCGCAGGCAGGCGCAATCAAAACTGCTGATTTCTGGACCAAGTACTGTATGGTGACCCCAAGAAGCTTTTGCCCCGACACTGCAGGATCAAGTCATGGGGTTGTCAGTCATGGGGATTGAAGCTGCCATGCTCACGTCCCAAATCGACAAGGAAGAAGAGACCAGGGTTTACAAGGCCTTGGAGCATGGCGGCCAAGACCTGCGATTCGTCTATGTTACCCCAGAAAAGGTGAGTACGTCAACTTGGCTAAAACCTTGTCCTTCGGATATTTTTTCTGGATGGACCATATCACGTGTCTCACTGTGTGATCGTGGCTCGTTCAATGAAAAGAGGCGAAAGGCATGGAACACCTTCTTGAAATGCTTCTTGGGCACCCGTTTTCAGCTTTCCGTGAGCGGGAGGCGAAGTTGCAGAATTAACTGCCAAGTAAAGTTGCTGTGTCCTTGGAAGACCATGTAGTCGCCGAGGCATTGTCTGCATAATGAAGGCCTGCCCTCGAGGCGACTGCCCATGGCACCCCACTCGTCTTCTCGAGCAAGCTCGTTTTCCTCATCTAGTTCTAAGTCGCCAAAGGATCCCTTCATGCACGACGTGCTTCCGTAACGCTTGGACACGACTATGATCTCACCAGGCGCCCGACTTGCGCCGTTTCGCCAGGTCGCCAAGAGCAAGCGCTTCATGTCCAAGCTGGAGAAGTGCGACAAGGCGGGGCGCCTGGCCCTCATCGCAATCGACGAAGCACACTGCTGCAGCCAGTGGGGTCACGACTTCAGGCAAGTCCTCCCTCTTGGCACGAGTACAAGGCGCCCAGATTGTTCGAACACACGCGAACAATTCGGTGCAGCTGCTGAACATGGGGCGAACAGGGTCATTTATCTCCTGCCGAAGCTTCGATATTGATCAACGCAACATCCGGAGGATCGATAGGGCAGTTCACGAGATTCAGCTCAGAAGTTAGTTACTTTCTTGCAGGCCCGACTACCACCACCTCGGCATCCTGAAGAAACAATTTCCGAAGGTCCCAATGATGGCCCTCACAGCAACGGCCACCCAGCGAGTGCAGGTAAGGAGCACCAAGGCTTGCAAGTATCGCGTCGCTTCGGTCAAAAGAAGTTAGTTTTTGCCTCAACCCAAGTCGTCTTCTACTTCTCCTGAAGAAAGTACGAAAGACGTGACAAGAATCGAGTCGTAGGTGTAGGGTGGCTGCTCTGAACCTGGGGCTTCTGTTTTGTAGCGTTTGGGCCATCGAATGTTTCCTTACTCCGTGATCCGCTGTGCAGGACGACGTTCAGGAGATGCTGGGAATCCAGGGCTGCCCTAAATTCGTGAGCGTCTTCTCTCGAAATGACTAATGTACTGTGCTTTCAGCCAGATGGTAGCCCCCCCCGCCAGCTTGAAACGACCCTTGTCAAGAACGTGACGCAACACTTTAGGATCGTGTCCATCATACTCGGCAGATATAGTCGATCCAACACGTCACCACATCATTACACAATTTCGTCATTACTGTATTTACCATCCTTTGCCGTTCCTTTTAGTCTTCCAAAGAGCCCTGTGGTGTTTGAAATTCGTCAACCTCTCTTCCCGCTCCTCTCCTCTCGTTTTTTAGCATTCTTTCTCGCCCCGCGCGCAGGTGAGCAGTGTGAACCGGCCCAACCTGTACTACGAGGTCCGCGAGAAGCTGGCGGGCGCGACGGCGGTAGTGGACGACATGGTGGCGTTCATCCAAGAGCACTACCCCAGCCAGCAGGACTCGGGCATCGTCTACTGCTTCTCCAGGAAGGAGTGCGAGCAGGTGGGTCGGATCGAACATGGCTTCTCTCTCTCAGAATAACTCACGAAGCGCTTGGCTCGCAACGAGTGCGAGCTGCTGATTCGTGGATCGGAGGTTCGGGTTTATCCTCGTGCAAATGGTGGAACATGACACCCTGAGTGGATACCGGCTCGAATCATCCCTGCTCGCGTTTCGAGTCTCCGGACAACAAGCAGAAATGTGAGACTGAATTTCGAGGGACAATGATAGCAGCCCTCGAGAACAGGCGCGTGCAGGTGTTAACGAGAACGTTGCGTTTCTCACGACGGTCTGTTACCCATTTCAGGTGGCGAGCGAGCTGTCTCAGCGGGGCATCTCCGCGGGCTACTACCATGCCGACATGAACCCCCGCCAACGGCACGAAGTGCACCAGAACTGGAGCTGCAACTACCTGCAGGTGCGCCTTCGGCGGGCCTTCTCGAGCTTTGCGTAGCGGGCCTGACATGGGTTAAGGGAGTGCTTGTCAATCTATCGACTGATTTCTCGCATAGTCGTAGACAATATAGCATTTCGACGTCCTGATGCGAGGTCGGGACGACCTCGACTTTCTTCGACTTTCTGCGACTTGTGGTGTGATAAGAAATGAAATGGTTTCCGACTCAGAAGGTGCTCGCAAGTTCTTGGTCACTTAAGCAAGGGACACGACCTAAAAGATGCTCACAACTCCAAATCAGACGATCTTCGAAAGCCGATTTCCAAAACCCTTACATTTTCCGTTTCGTGACTGCTTGCTGTTACGGTACCAATTCTAAGATCAGCAGACATCGTGTTATGTAACACTTCGACTGTAAGTTTCCAAAATGCTATGCACACGCGTCTCGACTTATTGCTGCAGGTGGTGGTAGCGACAGTCGCCTTCGGCATGGGCATCAACAAGCCGGACGTCCGCTTTGTCCTGCACCACTCGCTCAGCAAGTCGGTCGAGACGTACTACCAAGTTAGCGCGCCTCAACTGGCGACCAAGTGTTTGGGTCGCTCCCGCTCTTCGATTGATTGCATTTTGTCAGGAGGACTACCTTTACAGTCCGCACTTCCGCGAAGTGCAATGATACTATACTGTCGTGTCTCCCTTCTAACGGCTCTGCTCCGCTTGCTAGACTCCGTGTGCGAACTTGTCAGGAGTTCGTTTTGACCTGCATATCGAAGCTTAGCAACTCTAGTCCCCTTACTCCAGAAAACAGATCCAGCACATCGCCCCAAGCATCTGCGCCTCTTTGGACCGACGTCACTTGCGACCAGCCCGTTTCCCTTGCTGCTGACGTCACTTCTCCTGCAGGAGAGCGGTCGCGCGGGCCGCGACGGCCTCCCCTCCCGGTGCGTGCTGTACTACCGGCCGACAGACGTGACTCGCCAGAGCTGCATGGTGTTCGCGGAGGCGTCCGGGCTGGAGAACCTATACGCTATGGTGGCCTACTGCCAGAGCCGCCAGAAGTGCCGGCGGGAGGCCATCTTCCGCCACTTCGGCGAGCCGCTGCAGCCGTGCAACGGCATGTGCGACAACTGCGGGGATGCGGGGACCGTACGCAAGCTCGACATCACGGGTGGGCGGAAGGGACCGGCTGTTTTCGGGTTGGAATCTCACAGGATGCCGATGATCCGGATGATCAGAGAGAGTCTTAAGTTTGGGCCTGCTTCTCAATGTCGTTACCAAGGCTCTGGCTTCATAGCCTAGCTTATGAGCCTGTTTTCAAAGAAAGTCCAAATCACGTTCCGACTACTTTCAACGACTCTCAACCGAGTTTCTAAAAAGACAAGAAGCGTTGCGCTGGTCCGTTCCGTTTAATCGGATTCCGCTCCCCCCCTCCAGACAAGGCAGAGGCGCTGGTGGCCCTGCTGCGCGCGCTGGCCGGCAAGGAGAAGCGCGCGACGCTGCTGCAGCTGTGCGAGCAGTGGAAGGACAAGGCGGTGGGCAAGGAGGACAAGGAGCGCGCGGTGGTGCAGCTGCTGCTGGACGGCGTCCTCGCCGAGGAGTTCGGCCACACCGCGTTCGCCACCAACTCCTACATCACCCGGGGGCCCAGCCTGCCGCTCCTCGAGCACGGTGGGTTTATTGATTCGGGGGTTTGTGCGGCTTTCGGGGTTCGTGTTTCCAGCATTTATGGGCCACTGTGGTCCCTGCGGTTCAAGAGTTCTGAGGGGGCGGGGGCGGTCCTTGAGGGGTGCACTCTTGACAGAAGTGGATTAACGCGAGCGAGTCCGTTCTTGAGACCTCTTACGGAAGTAATTACTTCATCTTGAAGGTAAGTGAGGAGCATTGTTGCACTGCGGCACGCCGGAAAGGACAACCCGGAGTTTCTGCCCCTGACCTCACCCGCATCAATTTCTCATGCAGGCCACCTCAAGGTGTTTCTGGAAGTGTCCGACTCTTCCGAGAAGACGTGCGCCGGGCGCGGCCCTGACACTTCGACCTCCGCAGCGGCAGGTGGCGACTCCGTCCTGGAGTCCGCTCTGGACGGTCTCCGGCGGAACGTTGCCCGGCAGCACGGCGGAATCTTCCCGCACTCCGTCCTCTCGACGGCGCAGATCGCGCTTATCTGCAAGGAGCGGCCGGCTCACCTGGCAGAGGTGCGCAGGCCTTATTCTTAATATATCAGGAGCCTTTCTGGCACGTCGTGCACAGCCGCTTTTAGTTGCCGCTAAGACCGCGCTTCCTTGAGCAGGACGGAATCCAGATGTTATTTCAAAAAGCAGAGGTTTATGTTTATATCTCTGCGAAGTGCAAGAATGAGTAGATTGACCCTCTCAAAGCGCTTCCCCACGGCCGTGACTCGTGACCGGAGTCCGTTTGCACATCCTTGAGGTAGCTGCCATCCTGCCTTTTTATCGTTCTTTTAAAAATGAGACCCCCGCGACTCACTTGCTGGCACCTCTGCTGAATCTTGCAAGCTTGCACTCTCAGGATAATCGTGACTGAGGTCCGACACCCGACCTTCTTTCTGCAGCTTCGCCAGCTCGTCGGTGCGCGTATTGCGGGCGCCTACGGGGACCAGATCCTGGCGGTCTTGCGCAATCCGAACCAGCAACCAGACGCGCTGCCACCGTCAAATCGCTCGGGACCAGCAAAGGTTGCGCCGGAAAGTGGAGCGGGCCCCTCGGCAGCGCCCCAATCAGGCCGAGTGGAGGCGTCTCGGCAGAGGAGAGAAGACGAAAGTGAGCCTGAGCTGCTCGTGCGGAGGAACTCAGTTGAAAGCCGTGCAGCTCTGCGAAGACGAGAAACGACACTGTCGATAAAGACTGGTGACCAGTCTTTGAGGACATAGGGAATGCGATGCTGGTTACCTCTGACGAAATATTCTAGGCTGAGGCATACCAACCGGCTTTCAATCTTGTGTGGTGCAGATTTTGCAAGCGAACCTTCAACGTCGAAAATAGCAAGCAAAAAGGGGAAAGAGAAGGTGACTAGACCAAGCAAGGTGGGCCCGCCGCACGGGAAGCGAAAACTGGCGGATCCAAGCGCTGTAATTGACCTGGACGACTCGTCTGGTGAAGCGGCCAGTGGGGAGGGCAATCGTGCTAACCAGGCCGCGCAAGGGGAACCCTCCTCAGATGACGATTTTGTCTTGTTTCACAGAAAGAGAAGGTTGCAACGAACCCGGACCTGACTTCGCTTATTGTAGATTCTTTCTTCTTCCAAATGCTGTCGAGTTGGACAAGGCGCATTTCTCAATCCACTTTCTGTCACCCTGTTTTGGATTGTGTCATCATCGCGACTCGACAACGTCTGCACTTCTTTTGGATCCGCAACAGCTGAGTTCAAAAACCCACGTCATGAACGTTCTCAGTGGACTCTTACATGTCTGTCACGTTGATTTCACGAAAAATCGATTGATATCTGGCATGATTGATGCAAGTCGCCGCAAGCAGGCAAGCAGCGCATGCTTAGTTGTCTGATCGCGTCGCTTGTAAACGAATACACTTTGGACAGTGTACCCGCACTGATGGACTCGCACATGCATTTGAGATGCATGTTGTAATATTGTCCACGCTGACGTAGTGATCCAGGCGCGCCTGCTCAAGATCTGAACGCGGATCTGATGCACGTACCGCAGGCGGGTAAGGGAGGACGTATGGTGGGACATGTTGCGCAGGCAAACGTGACGCCCCGCAAGCTTGTACTGCATAAGATGATCAGAGATCTCATGTTGTTGGATCGATACATGCATTGAAACTCCTGGGATTAAGCGATGGGCCGTCTCTATCGCGGTCTGTGTTCAAGGGGCCTGCCCCGCAAAAAGACATGGTCAATGGGTTATAATCTATGACATTATAATTCTTTCGGGGATTTGCATACATCCATATAACAACTCTGGTAACTATAGAGTGACTTAACCGGCAAGTGAGTCAAGATAGGCGTCCGGGGGACGGGTGGGGCCCGTTGGCATGGTAGTTAGGGTGGGTTCGGCCATGCGGAGCGGATGATTTTTTGGGTTAGGGCTTTTAGTTTGTTTGGTCGGGGTTCGTGAATCTTAAGTCACTCATGCACATGTTATACCTAAGTCACTCTTGAGTTACCTGTATCTTATAACACACCTCTGCAGTACTGTTGACACCGTCCTTGGACTCTGTACGAAGTTCGAACCACATCATGGAATCATGCCAAAGCCTGGCAAAGGTGATGCTCATGCATGTTTTGTGACGGTCCTTCCTTCACTGAGAAACTAGACTTGCATGCACCATACTAGCCATATGCGGAACCATCGGAGAGCACGGCCGGTTGCGATTTGCGGCCGCGCCCCGGCGCCCACCGGCGCCGCGCCCAGTGCGCATCATGCATGTGTATGATCAAAATGTGCGCCCGCAGTGATGGCGATTTGCGCAGCTAGGGTCTCGTACAAGATTGAAATTGGGAGCTGTAGCCAGCTGTAGCCGCCCTATTTTGGCCTAAGGCTGTAGCGGCAGCCAGTGTAGGAGGACCGCATTGCTTGCCAGCTTCTTCTTAATGCTGCCTGAAGGGCCTGCACAAGGTCCAAGCAGCAAGGTTGCTTTTGGTGCTGGCGCCAGGCATATCTCCTGAGGCAGCCGAACGTGGCAAAATAGGATGGGCCTGATTTGAGCAGAATCATGGCTTGTTGTGGCACAGCTGTGCATCTTGTCCGCAGCAACCAGCCAATAGGCTATCGCAAGTGGATGCGTCTAAGTCAAAACGTCTTCCAATTGAATAACTGCCAGCTCAATGCACCACTACTCTGTTCAGAAAGTGGTACAATCGGTTCCAAAAAATTGCAAGCACTAAGTATGGGGCATGCCTGCGCCGCTGCAGACCATTCTTCGTGCAAGGGTTTACGATGTCGAAGGTCCATCAGGTGCAGCTGGCAAGAAGCTGGTTCCAATCCATGCCAATTGCAAGAAAGACAGGGGGCTTTGTGTTGGTTGAGGAAGCTCAGGCGGCACAGCGTTTGCTGCAGAGCAGCCAGTGATGGTACCAACTCACAGCCACAAGGATGCAGATCCTTAGACGATGTTTGCCAAGACATTGAAAAGGCATTCTCTGAGGTAGGCCAGTCAACTGTCTGCTGCTTGGCAAGTTTGCAGAATGGGCTTGGGGGAAGTGGTTTCTTGATGACCCTTATTTGCCCCCCACAGGAGCGGCACCAGTTGAAATCTTGAGCTGTGGCGCAGTAGAAGCGCAGTTGCATCAATCTCACCAAAAGAGTGTTCACAGGTCTTCGCTGGCATTGAATGTCAGTACTGAGATGCCTTGTAGACAATTCCAGTCTCTGGCCTGTCTGCACTCTCTTCACGCTGACGTTTGAGCTGCTCTCTGCTGAATTGAACGCAGTCTCTGCCTCCTCATGTCAGGTTTGTGTGGAGAACCTTGGGCGCCCAGCTGCTGCTGCTTTGTAAGCCCCGTTCCTGTTCTTGTCTTAAGGGCTGGGATCTACCTGCTTCTTGACGGTTGTATTGATGGAGACAATTTGGGTGACCAGACAATCTCTGTTTGGTATATGTTGCTAACACCAGCGACACACAGATTTGACTTCGTCGCAGCAACGGTTGAGGCGTACATGCTAGGAGCATCCAGGGACAAGGTGACGATACAGCTTCAGGTAAGAAAGCGTACACATTGCTTCATAGTTTTAAAAATGAATGAACAGCAAAGGCTTGCACTATGACGCTGAGGTCCACTCATATCCTTGATCAGGCAAAGCACATCCTGGAATCACCATCTTCACTATCAACAAATAGCAAGGATAGACCTACTTGAGAACACGCGTCACCTTACTTGCAGTATGGTTCCAAAGAAGCATACAGGATAGAGAGGGACGTTGCAGGGTACCGACTGACGGGGAGTGAAGAAAGGTACAGGTCGCAATGGCTTGACGTGGTGAGTTGAGAGGGTCTGCTAACGGAAAGGCTCTTAAGTTGAGTGTTTTCACGGGATTGTTCATGAGAAAGAGCAGCTTATACGACTGTCGTTTGTGCCTTTCGGAACCAGGCTTTTCGAGGGCTGCCAAACTGTGTATGTTGAGCCTTGGAATTGAGCTTGAGATGTGACGGTTGAAAGCAGCCATTCGTTTGTAAGAGGACCAAACTGGCGAGTTTCGATGGTGACATAAAGACAGTCTTTCAGGAATTCAGAGCAGACAGGATGCCGAAGCTCTCCGAGCTCAAACTTGAGATCCGGTCTTTAGCTGCTCTGCCTCTATACGTGCTTCGTCAAAGTTTAGCTGAAGCCAGGCTCCTTCTGTGCAGATATACACGACGCTCCAGCTCTTGAAACAAGGGTCGGAGGAGTGGCGGCAGCAGCCAGCCACTCAGGACGAGAGCCTCATTGCTATCATTCATGTGAGTGCACCTATCTCATTCAGCGAAGGTGATCCAAAACTCAGGCTGTTGTAGCAGGGGTTGTGCAATTGAATGCGCAAGCGACTGGCTTGGATTCGCGATGCACGAGACAGGCGCCGGTGCTTTTCATTCACGTCACAGAACACCAAGGGCCCCCTTACCTGGTGCTCGCACCCCTTCCTTTTCGTGTCTTCCACTTGTTGCTTCTTGCTTTCACGCTTGGATCCAGTTGAGTTTGTTCGCCTCATTACAGATTCACCGAAAACGATCTTTAAGCTAGGACGGGGTGAAATAGTGGCCTCACAACCGCACGTGCGCTTTGCAGAGAGTTCTGGAAGGGCAACGGACGGGAGAAGAGCAGGTAAGCCCACACGAGCCGATTATCCAGAAATGTAGTCAAGGGCGAGGATCCATTGAATAACGCCTCCTGAAGAATGTGAGTCGGAATTGCACCTCTAAGAGTCGGTGAGAACTTTTGCGGCGGTCAATTGTCAACGGAACGATTTGGAAAATCAAAACTCCAGTCTCGAGGACACTGTTCAGACCTTCGTTCCGTCCTTCTGCAGAGCCTCGTAAAATTCGACCGGGCGCTCAGCACAGCAGGAGCTTCCGGTGGCGCGACCTCTGAGCGGAGGGTGGTCGCTCCGCAGTGGATCCCCGTCACTCAGCTCGTGCTGCTCACCATGAAGGTTCGTACCGAGTCATTTTGGGTCTCGATAAGGCTCGCTTGAAAGTGTGAATATGTTTGAGTGTGTTGAGGCGCTGAAAGCAAAGTGTTCCAATCAGCGCTTGCCAAATGATATCTACACCCGGGTTTGAGCTCTTCGTTGGCGCAAACTTCAATGAGAAAATACATGGTGGTAACCTTGGACGAGTATCAAAGCTACCTCGTTCACGAAAGAGCGACGGCTGAACGCGTATAAGTAGTGAAAGTACGGATTGAAGAGAATAGGTTTACAAAATCCTGGTGGCAACCCTGTTGATGTCCATGTTGTATGATTCATAGGATCGTCGTCATGGTAGCATTGATAACAATGTATCTAGCGGAGAATCTCCTCAAAAGCTGCAGAGGCACGGGCCTATCGAACACAGCAATCGCGAGTCCAGATGTTCTCACCGAGAAACGCCATGTAGATCTCGATTACTATGTTGTGCAGGTTCTGAACGAGAGGGGTTGATAGCTACGTGGAAAATTGCTTCGATTGCTTCACATGTTACTGTCTGAAGATAGGCAGAAGTCAACGACACTGAGGACAGGATGAGGCCATCATGCTACTTGACTAATGCTCTTAATCCTTTCATCAGCTCAGACATGCTGGGCTTTCTGTAGCAGCAGCTCTTTCAACTCTGATTCAAGTGGTCATGCGAGGAGATTTAAGGGGCTGTTATTCGTTCAGAAGCGCTATATTGACAGATCGACCCGTGGAAGGAGACTGTGGACTGCCACCTGCAGCAAGTCCAGACCCCCACCCTGCTGCCCTGGTACTTAATACACGCGCGAACGGTACATATCTTGTCAAGGACGCATCAATGACTCAACGGCGGTCTGACCCACCATTGCGACTTGCACGGCCAATCTCAGCTGAAAGCCGCTGTGCTATAGGTTGCTATCAAGTTGGCACATGTCAAACCTCGCCGGTGGTGGCATTATAAGACAGCGTGCTCGCGCATATAATACTAAGCGGTGTGGGGGTTCGGGACTGCAAACTGCAGTCCGTTTCCTGGCCTTAACCATGTTTCGTTTTGCCGGTGCCATGTTAACAATGAAGGGGTCAAGCTAATGTAAGTTGAAAGATCGCTTATTCTCTTATTGGCGAGAGTCTATACCATATATATGATGTGCATCAATGCCAGTCTCGTTAATCGACGCATCATTCTGTGCGGCCATTGCATAATCCCGAAAGTTCCATCATTCAATGGCACGCGCATTGCCTCGACTCAAACAGTGACACGTACGAAGCTGCAGATGATTAGATTATATTAGATCGATGCGTGTTGACGGACCAAACCTGGCATTGCCACATGACGGTGGCGATCCACACATGATCAATGGAATCATGTTTCCTCACATGCCAAGCTATGCAGCTCATGTACACCGCATTAAGTTACAGCTGAACTTATATGTAATGTTGTCGGATTGAAGTTCAAATCAAAATTGTTTGGCATACATGGCACAAGCGCGTGGCTCCTGACACATGACCGTCACTGGACAATTAGGATTTCATATGCGTGCCAGTCAACCATGCTTATATCATGATCCCATGCATTTGGTCATCTAACATATGTGGCATCGATCATTTAGTTGCAGATCGCGATCGTATAGAGCTTAGTAAATAAAACACAAGCCTGCTGCATGTGTGTTGCAGCTTGGAGAAGAATACGCATCATCATCCATTGTCAATCTTTGTATACGGTTGTATGCGTGGAAAAGTAATATGCACGGATCCCTTGGGCAAGGGAATTAGGCTCATGTCTGACCCGTTCATAAGGATAACCAGGGGACGAGCAATGCAACTGAAGGTTACATACCCCGGGCCATTCTGACCATAACAATCGATTCTTGTTGTTCTACACCACTTTACACCTGTGCGTTACGAAAAGCATCAAACCAAATTTGAACGGCTCCGACTTCTCCTATGATCCGGCTTCTTATGTTAGATTCGTTCGGATGATTATAGCTGGTTCTTCTACTGATTGGAACTATGACTTGGAAAAGTCCAAACTCTTTTAGAGAAGTGCCAAGATCGTCAGATTTGACAAGATCTTCTAGTGTTCTGACTTGTGAAACCAGAAGCTTGTCACATACAAAACTCTCGTTGCTCAATCGCTTCCGCCAATGACTGCTCATTCCTTCAACCATGCCGCTTTTCTGTACAGTTTTCGCGAAGACTTCTACCAATTGTACGATGCTGTAGCTGATCATGAGTGTTTCTAACCCTGGGCACCTCTCGAGGAAGCTTTGGATATCCCAGGCTGGTTGATTGATGTTAGGGAAGGCTCCCAAGTTTATGTCGGCCGGGTGGCTGTAGAAAATGAGACGTCGCAGGGAGGGGCACTGCTTCGTGATTGTGTGCACAATACGGTCAACAAACCCAACAAAGACCGCACCTCTGAGAAGCTCTAAGTTCAGCGTTTCCAAGCCATGAGCCAGGGCAGCCGTCCAGCGGCCAGACCAGTTACTCACTGGCACTTGCAACCTCATGCTGCGGAGGGCTGTAAGGTGCCCAAGCACTTCGGGGATGACACACCATGCGCCAATTACTGAGCGCTCTAAGCCCAAAAGATCTAGTTTGGTCAAACCACAGCCTTGAAGTACCTCAAGGGCCTGCGGGCTGGGATCGTGCTTATCATGGAACTCCCCATGCAGCGCCAGCTCCTTGAGGTTCTCAAAGGAAGAGACAATGTGAGGGAGGTCCCTTCCTAGCACAAGTTGACCACCACTTTCTAGATCCAAGCTCTTCAAGGAGAGGCGTGATCTGGAAAGAAGCTGTCCCCACCTCAGAGCCCTCAGCTGAGCCCTACATGCCACTGATGCACTTTCCCACTTCATATTCGCCGCAGTCTCCACAAGAGCCATCGGTGCACGGGATGTCACGACCAGCTTTGCAGTCCTTGGACGCAGCATCAGCTCCTCAGAAAGAATAGAAAGGGGATCACGCGCATCCCCAGGAAGCGCATTCTTCCTGCTTTTTCTGTGGCTCTGCAGAACCAGGGTCCGAGTACACCGCCGCACGGCCTCCTGCAAGGCTCTGCTTAGCATTGCAAGCTGCGTCAAACGGGGTGTCCCACAACTGTCAGTCACAACCTTTTCTAGAATGCATTCAATCAGCTCCGCACCAAGCGAATCAAAGCTGGCTCCTGTTCTCTGCGCCATTTCAAAGCTAGGATGCAATTGGCGCCCAAACAACACCACCAGAGCCTTTCAACAAGCTAATTATCAATTCAGAAAATTAGCCCGAGTTCAAGCTGACGCCAGTTGCGGCAGTGGCAGTTCCGCGCTTCCGCTAGAAGCATTTCCGCGCCGGACTGAGCCGATCCCTGTTCTGAGCCGCGCCAGCTCTTCGGATCTACGAGGGATCTACGTCGACGAACGCCCCCAGAATCAGAGGGATGGCCAAGAGTAAGATTTGGGGACCGTGGCCCTCAGCCAAACTCACGGGCATGCAATTTTGAGCTGGCTTGGCCACTGATTGTACTTGTCGGCGGCAAATAGCGCGTTTGAGAGCACTCTGATTGTAAACGTCGAATAGGGTTAAGTGCAAACGTACACCCAGGTATGGCGCAAAGTACAGCTCCTGACAGCGCCAGGCTGGCGCCCCCATGTTGTTCCAATTCATGTGCGGTTCTCGACGGGCCCACACGATCGCGTTTATCGTCCAAACTCCCTTGATCCATGCACTTCTTTGACCCGATAAAAGTTGCGAGCAAAGCGGCTTCATCCCTGCGCATCACCGGCTCTTCCAACTTTGTCGTTTGGAGAAGCAGGTCAATCTCCTATACAGTAAAGAGGTGAACAGTCGACTTGCATCTAGCGCGTGCCTGAGAAAGTGACGCTCGTGAACACCTTCTTATGTAAGAAAGTCTAAAAAGGACGTCGGAAACGCCTGACTAATCTTGTTCGTCACTTTAGTCCGGCGGCTGGGTAAAGATTAGAGAAGCGTTTGTTCCTCCGAAACCAAATGAGTTTGTCAGCGCAGCTCTTATGGGTTTGTCTAGCGTGGATGCCGTTGGTCTGAAGGCATCCGTGAATATCAAGTCCGGCCGTTCCAGGTTTATCGTTGGTGGCACTTTTGCCTGCACAAGGAAATGAACGACAAGAGTTGAAGCATTGAGCTTTGCAAAGGACGTATGGAGTGATCGGTAGTAAGCTTCGCAGTCACAACAAAGTTGCCTTCCAAGCGAATCCGGACGTTTCAAACAAGTTGATAAGAAAGAGGAGCGCTTGGGTTGTCAGATGAGGTTTTGAGATAGTTGAGAAGAGCTGCGGGCCCCACTCTTCGCGAAGAAGCTGACGTACTCCGATCAGGCGGGAAAACGCTGAAAAAAGTCTGCGCACTCCCAATATTATCTGGCACTGCAGCTCCTTGAACATGCCTTTTCCACAGCAGCCAACATGACGCCTGGTTAGTCACACCTCTTACACGAGGCGCAGAAAGCAATCCCAGCATCAAACAAGCTTAAAGTGCTCATTCTGTATCTGAGCGAATACACCGGAACTTACGTGGGCCACGGCCAGGACCGTGAACACCGCTTCCACAGCCCCCGCCGCCCCGAGAAGATGGCCCGTTGCGCCCTGCGCAAGCACCACCTTCGGTCTCAGTACGTCTCACGGATCCTCGATAAATGCACATCCCCAGGCTTAATTCCCCCCCTTTCTGGCCAAGCAATAGGCGGGGTACGACGTCGCAGGAAGGAGACGCGGCGGTCGGCTGAAAATCTCACAACAAGAGGCGCTCTTCTCGTAGGGGAGCGAAGAGCCACTTTGAAGAGCCACTTTCCACCCCAACCGAATCTGGATCTCTTTTTAACTACTTCGTAGAGTGCAAACTGAATCTACTGTGAACAGAAGAGACGGCAGCCGTGCGGCAGAGTGCGGTCTTCTGTCCGTACCTTGGTCGAGGAGAGCGCCATGTTGCCCGACTCCGCATGGGCGCCGAAGAGCCGCAGGATGGCACGAGCCTCGATGTCGTCACCTGAAGGCAGCGAGGGACTGGCTGTGAGATGCGGAGCCGCAGCGCAGCAGCGACTGGGGGGCGCGCAAGCGCATGCGGTAAATGAGATTGAGATCTTGTCGACATAAAATTGCTATTCTCATCTCTCATGGCCCCTTTTGGACATTCTTCTGCACCACTCTAAACAAGCTTCTGTTTCCACGTACCAAATTGGAGGTCATTTACTGTGGTTCCAACGGACTGCGGAAGACCTTCTCAAGTACGCTCAAGGTTCTGTGATAGGAAATGTTGAGACGCTTCGAGCTGCTTCTTTGACGCCTACTCTTTTTGATATCTCCGGTGTGGAAGACCGGAGATATCAAGACCTGCGCGCGCGCTCACCTAAGGGGGTCGACGTGGCGTGCGCATTCACGTAGTCGATGTCTTCCGGAGTCAGGCCGCTCTGCCAGACGGAGGCAATCAGATCAGTCGAATCCAGTGCCCACCAGCAAGAATCCATCAAACCAGCTAAGACGGCGTGGTTTCTTGTCGAGCGCACATCCAGAGAGTGGGTCGGATAGGTGAAACCCGTACGGACCCTTTCAAGGCCTTCTTAAAGTTCGCGAGACAGAAAGCTTGCGAGCGACAGCCGCGCGTGCTGTCCTCGGCAAAAAGTCACGCCTGCCAACACCGCGATCGAATCGAGGGCTTAAACCGGGTTTATGCGCAGAGTGCACAAGTCTCAAGCAGCGGAAGGCTTGTGAACCAATGAGCTTCTGAGCAGATGCTGCAAAGGAGGGGGCCAGAGAGAAGGGCAGCTCACATTCCGAAGGGCGCTCTCCATTGCCAAATACGCCCCCCGCCCCTCCGCAGACGGCTGCGTTATGTGGTACGCGTCGCCTGCACGGATCAGGCACTCAGCTGACCAGGACCACATATATCATCGCCCGAGCAGGAACATCTTGTGATAGGAGTCTCGGGCAGAAAGGAGAGTAAGGAGAGAACACTGATAAAAGGACGTGCTTGCAACTGGGCGTCGGGAAAGAGATCCCGATATAAAATCTCTTGGAGCTGTCCAGCATTTCTAGAGGTCCTTTGTTCTCCGCGCTCACCCGACATGCCGTAACCGCGCACCTCGGCGTACATCTTCGCGCCCCGTGCCCGCGCGTGCTCCAGCTCCTGTCACGTCGAGGAAAGTTCTGGCCGTCGTTGGCAAGATGCTTGTAGTACGTTTCTTTTCGAGTCAATCGGCGAAGCATTCAGCGAAATCTCAAACTAAGTCAGGCGGTAGCTTGCACTGTGATGTGCCTCAAATAACTCGGAAAGTAAGCAAAGGTCCCTTAAAAAAAAATGTTTCTTCGACCTAGTCTTAAAAAGCACCAGCATGTGATACGTATCAAAGTAGAGCTTCAGTGAGTCCTCTCAGTCAACTTTGGAGAAGGCTTCTGGCGAAATCTGGGCCCATTGTGCTTCGCAAATCAAAGTTTGGCAAAGTACTCTTACCTCAAGGACCAGAACGCCCGCTCCCTCGCCAATCCTGTTAAATAGACAATCACTTGATGAGCAGACATTTCAGGGGGATTGCTGGGGAGAAGAAAGGCGCATGCGACGAATCCCAAAGTCCTGTAGCGCTTCCAGACTGGTGCACATCGATTGACAGGACGAGCGACACACGAGCTGGGGCTGAGACGTGACAGACAAGAAGCTCAAGAACCAGGTTCAAAACCTGTGCTTTGCTTTTCACAAAGGTCCGGCACAAGAGCGCTGATACCCGGGCACCACCAAAGCCAATTGAAATTCTCGAACTGTGGCCCGATTGTTGTTATCTTCTAAAACTATCAACGAGCGGAAGCACTGCCCCCTGATCATGGAAGAGGCTGTGAATTGACGCTAACGGGAAAGGGGTCATTAGTCGTTTATCCAATTCTCCGTTCCGCAATCAGTCGGGCACTCTTATGATCAAACCTAAAACAAAAGGCCCCTTGCAAGTTCGCTGCTTCTATAGGACAGGCCTGGGGCACTTACACGAAGCCGTCACGGTCATGATCGAACGGCCTCGACGCCGCGCAAGGGCTGTCGTTGAAGCTCGTGGAGAGGGCCCTCAACCTGCCACGAGGTAGAAGGGATCCGAATCAACGGTCCAGACAATCGCTTGACGCCCGTTTCAAGCTGGCAATCGTGATGACACTTTATACGTCTGCAACGACTTGGGATGCTCCAAGCTACATTTATTTCACAACGGGCACCTTGCTGCATGGCTTTCGGCGAGGTGTGCCTGAACCTCTATCATCAAAGCCTGTCGTCCACCAACCTGCATGATTTGGCTAGACTGGAAACCTTATCGGTGTCGACAACCCAGTAACAAGAAGCACTCTAAGCTTTCGACCGCGATGGTCGCTTCACCCAGTACTTCATCGGTTTAAGATGCAGCACCCAGAAAACAGAGTCCCTGCTGATTGGATGGTACAGACTGTCTCGGTGCTGCCTACGTCAAGCAAACCCAAATACAAGCTGCGAAACCCCGCAATGCTCGAATGGGACTCGAAGAAAGTTGGGGACAAGTAAAGGGCTTGCTACCTGCAGAACCCCGCAATAGACAGCGCATCGATGCACGACTCGCTGCCCCCCGCCAGCATGACGTCAGCATCGCCGTACTTGATCATACGCGCCGCGTCGCCCACCGAGTGCGCGCCGCTCGCGCACGCTGTGACCGCCGCGTGGTTCGGGCCCTGCGGCAGTGGATGATAAGCACGTATGCTATACGGAGGACACGTGGATATAAGGTTCGTTCATATAGGTAATTTGCTGTTAGACAGTAGACAAGAGTGGAGGAAGTAAGACCGGACTAAAGGTCACGGTCCCAGTTTTGCAACACTGCACCCTCGCGTCCCGGATCCACGCTTTTTGGGTGCGTATAAGCACCTGTGTTTCCGCTCTCCCTTTTCCTGAAGTGCTCAGAGATCTGGGAACAACACAGCAGGGCTGTGAGGTTGGCATGACCTGAACGAGGAACAAAATGATTGATCCTTCTGGCAACCAGGCAACACTTCTCTACAGGTTACTTACGTCTCAAGGCCGTGGCAGCGTGCGATCAGCCTTTTCTGTCTCTTACCTGGCAATTGTTGTCAATGCTGACGTATCCTGACGCCATGTTGATTAGGATCTTGGGCACGAAGAAGGGGCTCAACCGCCGGATCTTCTGCAATGAAAAGGACCGCAGACACTTCTAAGATCGTTATCGAAATAGGAAGATTCTAAGTACTTGAGTTCTAGGTAAACAAAAGGCTGCTGTTTCAATCGAAGCTCTACTTTTGTCAGGGAAGCCTGCACTTATACAACATCTCCGCTCTTTTGGAAGAAAGTCTTTCTAGAACGGGGTCTGACTTTCATTTGACATGCAATGAGGGCCACTTACTAAACGCAAGGGTCGGGGTCCACAGACGGGCTTGAATGCCTATTTGCACAGAGCGCTGGTAACAATAGTTTGTGAAGAGAATGGAAGTTTACACGGACTGTTCTTGATGACGTGGCCTAAAGATCCAGAAAATGGTGGCTCTCAAATCACAGAAGAAGGACAAGGTTTGGCATCCCTCAGTGAGAGCGCGCTGTGAGTCGAGGAGGGATGCCATATCAGAAGAGTGACGTGTACTAAGCTCGTGGTCGGGATTAAATGAAGAGCAGTCCCTTTTAAGGAGCGGGCCTGAGCGGTTTGGGCCGCTCACTTGGTCTATAACAAGCTTGGCTGCGTCCACGATCTCGCCGATGCAGCCAATGCCGCCCCCGATCGCCACACCCTGCACTCACACGAGACATGTGAAGCTGCCGCCCGTGCTGATGGAAGCTTGTCTTGGAGTTGTGCACCGGGGGTGCGATCTTGACAACCCCATCGGCGCCATTCAGTGGGCTAGTCAGCTCAGTTCTTTGAATCAACACCTATTGAACACAGGCGCTTGGCAGAAGATTGCATGGATGAAAGGGGCCAACGCGGGTGCATCTGCTAAGAACTGCTTCTGCCTCGAGATGCGCAGAGCTATTTGGTGGAGGGGTAGTACAGATTGAGGTGGATCAGAGACGACTTGAAAGATTCTGACAGACAGAAAGGAGAAGGACTTCCTTGATTCTGATCAAGTCGCGTTGGCACATCGAACACTTTCCTGAAGATGGTGAAATAACTGGGTTGTGAGGATACTCGAAACTCACCTACCAAGAGTAATCTGATCAATGCGGTCCCTGCCCTGGGATTTGTAAGCTACTGCTCTCGCATGTTTCAACGCGCGGGAGCCTCACCGTTCGTTCAGCTCTCTGATGCGTATCCGCCGTCCACTTGGCATCCTCGAGGGCCTCCTTGGCGGCCAGCTGGGCAAAGGCGATGAAGAGGGCGATGCGGCGCTGCTCCTGCAGAACAACCTTGGCCTTACTGGATCCAGAACCAGTCACTCACAAAGAGAGGAGCGGGGGGTGAAACTCTACGGTAGTCCTTCCTCATTCTGGACATCCTACTGCAGACGTTGAGATGTGACCACTGCCACCCCTGATAAATTGGAGCGTATGTACAGGCCTTCTGCCGAGTGTGCCTCTTCCTTGACTTACAAAAGCACAAAATAACATGACAGATATATAAGGAAAGTCCCAAACAAAAGGCAATCTCACTTTTCGCCCCAGGATCTTATCCTCGTCAAACTCTGTTGGCCCTGTTCCCCGGGGCACGAACGCCGCCACTTTGGACGGCAGCTGGCGCCAGAGCTCCTGTGCTTCCTCAGGGGACTGCCAGCTCAGCGCGATGTCATGGGCCGTCACTTTCCTGACGCCGCATTCTCCATCAACAAGGCGCTGCCAGGTGGCAATAACACCGCGGGCTAAGGGAGTCACTAGCCCTAGACCTGGGGTTTGGGGAGACAAGTGAGATGGTCAAAGGTTGATTGTCAAGCCCAATAGTCTTGTTTCATCGTCAATTCCCACTCAAATTGGTCATTTGATGCATAAAAGAGGATCTTTAATGAATGGCAGCACATTCTGTGAAACTCAAAAATGTGCAGGAGATACTCTGGGCTTAATTTTCGATGTTCCGCAATGCTTCTTGGCCAGGGCGCAAGCGGCTGATCGTTGGATTCTAGGACATTGATGCCCCAACCTAACAGCCAAAAGATTATTTTCTTCCACATGATACTTTGGATGCATTTGGGATGCATTGACTCGCTTTCTGCCAATGCCACCCAAACGACTCCATCAAAGCTGCACCCGGATGTCCCAGACAGAGAATTTTGATTCCTTGTCAATGGTCCTGTTTCACAATCTCAGCACAATCATGGGTTGCAAAGCATACCTGTTACAACGACCCTGCGCTGAGGAGACAGAGGGGGAGGCGGAAACCCCCTGCTTGCTGCCCCTGCATAGCAGCGCTCTGATGGTTGGAGTTTGCGAAGACAAGATGCTTCGGAAGAACTAAGATATTTCTGCACAGCTTTTCGAACGTTCAGGATGTTACGAGGGAGTTGATTCATCTTGCCGCGCTAAAATATTGCATACAGGTCAAACGCAGCCAAAGGCCGAGCGGCCATTTGGATTCCCAGCGGCAGAAGCGTCCGCTGATTGCCACGAAAAGCTCAAGTTCCTAAACCCGAGCGCGAAGTCCATGCTATATATTATGCTTATGTCCCTGGATGCCGAAAGCTGACCAACATTTTCTGAGCAAGGAGGAAATGAATCAGATGAACCTCCCTTCTGAAGAGCAGAGAGCGAGCTGAGCTGCGAGCTAGGAACTAGACGTGGACGCAGGACCTCAACATCATGGCATGATCCGGCTTGTGGTACATAGTTGTACCGCACGTGAAATGCCGGTCAGCCAGGCTCTAGTTAGATTTGTCCGACTGCAGCCTGAAGCCTAAGGGATCCCTCTTGGTCTGCTCGCAAACTTGCAACGAGCTGCTCACATTGAGTCACAAGTTCCGGAGCTAGGAGCCCGCTAACGTGGTGAGATGCATGACGGCCGTGCATGCAAAACGCAGGGCATTCGTTTCAGAGGAAAGCTTTCTCTGCCGGGCACAATGACCTACCGTACCAAGGTTTCTGCTGCCAGTGGGAGGGTGGAGGAGGGATCTGTGAGTTCCTACTGTCGGGAAGAAAGAAAGCAGGCTCCTGTTGGATCCGGGTTTGCAAGGGAGCACGTCAGCTTCGAGTGCCTGCTTATCTGCAGCCTGCATCTTGCATCTCCCATCACGTCAGCAGCTCGTCATGGTGGCCGCATCGCTCGCCGTGCCCCAGGCGGGGTGCTCTTGGCTTCTCTTGGGAGGCCAGAGGGTTTCACCGACGCGGACGTGGACTTGTCAGCAGTTCCTAGTTGTTCCTCCCTCCCCTCCTAGCAGACGAAGCCTGAATGTGAAGATGGCCCGCATCTCTGACCGCAAAGAGAGCAATGCCAGCATCTCTTACGGCAAAGAAAGCAATGGACGTCTGACGAAGGGGATCCCATACGCTGAGGCTGCGGAACGGAGGAGGAAGCTGAATAAGCCTACGCCGTTCGAGGACCAGCTATTGGACGCAACAAATGAGTTTCTGAACGTGTTGGCTTATCCGATCGGGCTTGGAGTTTTAGCAGCCTCGCTGCCTGCCATTTGGACTTACAGGCTGGTCTCGGACGCACTTTCGCAGCCAGCAGACATGACGGACAAGGTGGTCCTGATCACCGGAGCTAGCTCGGGCCTCGGGGAGGTAAGCTGAAATAGAGGATTTGTTATGGAGAATGTAAGGGAAGGTCAACTGGGAGAAAGCCGTGCAGAGGATGTTTTGGAGAGTAGCTTAGAGAAAGTCTCAGAAGGTTTCTTGATAAGCTGCAAGGAGATCTTCAAAGTGAGCTGGTGACGAGCCCATCAATGGGCTACATCTCAAGCTTACTTAGTTCAAGGACCACGGATCCTTGTGAGCATGTCGGTTTCGGTTGAGTACCTTGCACCACAATGAGTTCCTATTGAAGTATTGGCATCGAGGAGCGCTTTTTGTCATGTGGTAGAGGAAAGTTTTGAGCCTGCCTTGATTTTATCATCGTTCTTTGAGCAGTACGTTGTGGATATAGCTGTTTAGTCTTCTTAAGGAGTCTCCCTTCTTGATCGTGGCACGCCGCCACAGGCTTAATCAGGACTGCTTCTCACATTCTACTCCACAACATCATCTGGAGCAGACTCTGCAGAGCCTACTAACTAACTAACTTCTAACTAACTATTTAACTAGTTAACTTCTCTGACAAGTAAAGCAGTTTTGTTTGCCCTGCAGGACATGGCATATGAGTACGCCAGGCTTGGCGCCCGGTTGGCTCTCGTTGCGCGGAGAAAGGAGAAGCTCAAAGACGTCGCAGCAAATGCCTGGTGTGTCTACCTGCTCCATTCTGCTTTTGTTGATGCAGAGCAAACGGAGAGGGTGCAGTCGGTGCAGACGGTTTTCGTTTGTTGCTTTTTCGTAAATGATGGTTTATGCTTAAAGGGATCTCAATCAAGCCATCATACATTGCCAGTATCAGCTCACGGCACCTTGGCCTGGGTATAGGGGTTGCTTTTAATGGGACCCAAATATATCACTAGCAATCGGCAGCCCATGCCTCTGCCAGCCGTATAGGGTATCTATTACTGCACAATGAGACTCTCCCAGATCGTTTCATAAGTGGCAGACGCGCAGTGTGAGATTGCCGAGCTTTAGTGATTCTGGCAAGGCTGGGTTTGTGCCAGCATAGTTGGTTTTGGAAGGCCACAGCTTAAATGGAGTCAGAGTAAGAATGTTTGAAGGACTGTGCAGGGCTTTGGGTGCTCATGACGTTCTGGTGGTGGATGCCGATCTCGGGAATGAGGATGGGTGCAAGGACGCACTTTCCAGGACCCTCGGCCACTACAGGAGATGTGAGTGAGTTAGTGGTTCAATGGTGGTACCGAACAGGTTTTTTGAAACCATGGAATCCTGAAGCTTGGGCTAAGGCTGCTCTTTAATGCTTTGCAACCGACGTATGCCTGGAAGGGAAGACTAATCCTGAGCTTAAGAAGCTCCGGAGCCAATTGCCCAATGATTTTGCAGCAGATTTCTGGGGAAGTGTCACTGAGGCCTCGTGTGCGCATGTCAACCTCAATGGTTGTCAACACTTTAAATCTGCTTTTTTTTTTTAAAATAAAGGGTTAATAAAGGGTTGAATATCAATAAACGGTTGAAGCCTGCAAGCCTTGATCTCAATGACATTGGCAGTATTCGGCAGCGCATAATGGTGGGCTCTGCATCAGTTCTCCGATCTATCTTTGATCAGATGATTGTTTGCGAAGTGAAAAGGGTTCCCCAATGGCGCCGAGGCACCATATCCTATGATGCTGATCAGATGAATGTTTGCGAGGTGAGAGGTTTTCCTAATGCGCCGATGTACCGTATCCTATGATGCTCTCGCCGGCTTTTGTACTCATAAATATGCAGCCTGCTTCTGACAACACCCCGGTTCACTTTGCAGTGGACACGCTTGTGAACAACGCTGGACTCTTCCCCAGCTTCTACTTTGAGTCAGCTGACTCGACGGCTGGATTCGACTCTATCATGGTAAGACCTTGCTTCAAGGGTTGCTTGGTCAATTGATCAAGGAACTGACGACGATTATGACTCGAGTTGTCGATGGGAGTGCATCGAGCTTTTGTCCTTTCCAACAGCTTCGGGTACTTTATTGACCTACCATGTTCTCGTTGGATGTGTTCAAGAGTTGCTCGGTGAATCTCTTGGTGATGTATCTCTATGAGAAGCTCACTTTGCCGAGATTCAAACCCTGATCTGCAATACCCTTAACCCTGGATTATCCGCAGGACACCAACTTCTGGAGTTACGTCTACATGACGTACCATGCCCTTCCCCACCTCACGAGAAGCTCACTTTGCCGAGAATCAAACCTTGATCTGCAATACCCTTAACCCTGGGTTATCTGCAGGACACCAACTTTTGGAGTTACGTGTACATGACGTACCATGCCCTCCCCCACCTGCGGGCCAGCCAGGGCAACATCTACGTCACGGCATCCGTCTCCTCCATCGCCCCAGTGCCGATGAACTCCTTCTATAATGTACGTGCATTTGCATAACGTATGTGCATTTCTATGACGTATGCGCATTTCTATAACGGATGTGCATTTCAACGGGACTTCTTTGGCTGTTAAGCTTGGATGGTTAGGGGCTGTTTATGGCTGGTCAGAGAATGGTTTTATGTCCAGCATTCAGACCTCGCTTTAACCAGCCCCGGCAAAAGGCTAAAGCCGGGTCAGATGTCCAATAACCTGAGACTAAGTCTGATGAAAAGAAAAAAGACTGAGTGGTCCGCCTGGTTAGAAGCCAAAACTTGCTGTGAAATTGTACGAGACGTGACCCACTGTTGCTTCTTTGCGCGACCATTCTCCCTGGTATTTCGATTTTAGGGGTGTAGGGTTTCAGGATCTCCTGTGTCCATGTTTACGTAGGTTCAGGAAGGTCGAAAGAACTGTGCACCAGTAGGGCTTCCGGTGAAGAGGCGGGGCGCCTCGCTTCGTTTGGTTCAATTACATCGCCCTGTATAGCAGTGCACTACCAAGACGTTGCTTGTTTGAGACCGACGTGTAGGTTATAGGGTTGATGAGCATCTTCTTGCAACTCAGGCAGGGGTGCCGAAGTGTAACTAATGCGATCAGGTGAATATCTATAAGAAGTAAGCATGCTGTTTTTAAGAAGCACCTTTCCTAGAGCGTACGAGGAGGTGCAAGACAGTCTGACAAGTGTGCTTCTTCCGGTAAGGGTCCACATACGAAAGAGATTGAGCTTTTGTGGAAGCCATAAAGCTCAACCTCTTTCACAGGAAGGTTTGGCTGCTAACCAGGTTTGAGAACCAGAATCTTATATGGTTCTTTGACCAATATCCACATTATAGCCATGCTAAAAATGTGGTTACTGCTCGAGTCTGGTTATTGGACATTCAACCAGCTTCGAACCGGCCCGTAACCGACTATGGTTAACCGCCAAACTTCCCTGTGTTTCTCTGAATCCAGGCCTCCAAGTCTGCGGTGGCGAGCTTTTACCACACGCTGCGCATTGAGCTCGGCCACGAGGTCCCTATCACCATCTTCTCTCCGGGCCTCGCCAAGTCCGAAATGACGGACGGCAAGTTCGTTCAACCGGACGGCAGTGTTGCGGACTACGAAGAGGGAATCAGACTGCGCAGGGTAAGCAGGGCCTTTTGGAGTTTTTAGTACCCCAGTGTGGAGCCAATTGGTGAAACTTACAACGTGGTTGATTCATTTGGAACGTATCAAATCCGTGACGTTTCATGAACTTGAACATTCTGCAGACGCGCTAGATTGGGAGACTGGATCCTGCTTCCGAATCTCGATATTCTCTTGCCCGTCCGAATTCTGATTGTTCAGGGAAAAGACCTTCTTAAGGACGCGGATAGTGGGCACGAATCTTGCAGACGTCCCGTCGTACGTTGGCTTTCTTGCTTCCGGCTGTGCTCAAGTGGGAGTAGACCTTTTATGCTTTGTTACCAGACTCTTTAGCATTCCCCAAAGAGAGTGACGTTGAAAGCGGCCTGCTTATGGTTTCTGAGGGCGTCTCAAGGCAGAGACACGGCATGCTACCTCTAAATCTCTCCGCGTTTGGTTGCTGTGTTGTCGCATCCCCAAAGCCCGTTGTTCACTCTTGCAGCAAAACGGGTTCGGTCTGGTGCCGCTCATGCCAACGAGCGCAATCGCAAAGGCGGCGGTTGACGCAACCCGCCGGAGGAAGCCGGACGTCATCCATCCCGTATGGTACGGGCTCATAGCCTATTACCGTCTCTTGGCGCCAGAGCTGCTGGACCCCCTGCTGCGCACTGTCCTGCTCGGCGATGACAACGCCCCGACCAAAATTATCCAAGATGCGCTCGGGGGGGGCATTGGCGAGCCCAACGAGGGGCAGCTGAGAGCGGGGGGGATGCGTGCACCGGGTCGTAGGGATTCGGTTGAAGCACCCCAAGGCATGACGTCAATGCTGACCAACGGAACGCCAGGGAGGAAGGTGGCCCGGGACCCTGTGAGGCTCGGAGATAACCTCGACCACATCGTGTACCTAGGTATCAAGCACCTAACCAGGAGGCTTTGGTTTTTCTAGGGTTTCAAGCACCTAACCAGGAGGCTTTGGTTTTTCTAGGGGTCTGATCGAAAGTCTGCAAACATATTTGTGTAAACCTAGTGTATATAACCAAGCGAAATCCTCTTGGCTTCGTGGGCCACGGGATAGGGCGACTAGGAAATGATGGGTTTGCTCACCTAAACAGGTACTCTTTATTGCGGGAATAACAGGCAGGGTGCGCATTTCGACAGCCGCGTCGAGGATTAGGCAAAGATCATTACCACGCTCTTGTACAAGCTGGCACGCCGACTCAAAGGGAGACCTCGGTCACCGAGTAGTCATACTATAAACCATACACACATAAACATACTATAAGAGGTATTCAGCTCTGCGTGTATAAATTCAAGAAGCTACGTAAGACACATATTCACACCTTTGACATGGAGGCTGGTCCTGGTGAAGACGCTGCATGACGGCCTTTGAAAACGGTCACCTTTGAGAATCAGGCACCTCGGGTTTTCGATCCGATCGCAATACTTCCACATGTGATGGTTTCGTAGTATTAACAAACACTTTCCCGATATATCCAACGGGTGAAAAGACGCTGTTGAGTATCCTACTTTAGAGTGTAGACAATTCCTTTTTTCTGTCACCGCGCACGGTTACTCTAAATGTGCATGCGAAGAACCTAACACACTACAATCCCCAATATGCTCGTACGTAAGCGAGTTTTTGCTTGAAAGGCCGTGAACCACGTAATGTCAAAGCATGCGGCTTGGAAGGTAGAGGGGTCACAGTAACCACGATAAAGTCAATTTGCCACAGTCCTTGTGCGCGGTATTCAGCCATAATGCATGACCTGGAGATTTTGCTGCGAAATTGGTCTCGAAACTGCACAAGTCCTACAGTATTTTTGACATTCAGAAGAGAACACTATAAGGTCATCACTCAAACTATGCTATACAAATAATGTATCACATTTCGTAGGTCAAGAACGCCTTCTATGTCCTCTTATGAAAGCCCTTCTCCGCATGCTCTTAGTGTTTTGTAAACACTATGTTAGGACTGATAACCAGAACGTTCAAAATGTCAAAGGTCTCGACTATGCTCTCTCAGCAAAGCGCTGATCTTATGATGGCGCTGATCCCTTCCATGGCTTGCCGCTTGCGGGTCTCTTATACTTGATCATATCTACACGCACACCGCTAAGCGATTTAACCCGACTAACCCGTCTAACGGACCCTCAGATCACAGCGGATGAACTACCGCCTTCCCGACCCCACTAACTCGCTTCCTGCTCACTAACCCCCTTTATTTCCGGAACTCCATTCGAGCCCAACCTAATCGACCTCCTCCATCTTGCTGCCCTCGTCCGCCCCCTGCTCCTCAAGGGGCGGCATGTCCTCATCCCCCCCGCCCTCCGCTTCTTCCGGCTCGTCAATCGACAGCCCCAGCTGCACCATGCGGTAGATGCGCTTCCCGAACGTGGTGGGGTCATCCAGGCTGAAGCCTGACGTCAGCAGCGCCGTCTCGTAGAGCAGCAGGACGAGGTCCTTGACGGTCTTGTCGCCCTTGTCCGCCTCCGCGCGCTTGCGCAGCTCGTTCATGATCGGGTTCGTCGGGTTGATCTCCATTGTCTTCTTGGACGCCATGTACTGCGACTGGCTGCTGTCGCGCAGCGCCTGCAACAAGGGAGCGACTGGCGTTAGCTTTTCACATGCAGGTTACCAAGAACTGATCAAGTAAAGCGTTCGGCGGAGTGTTTCAAACTTAAAACGGTTTTGGCATATCTTGGTCTTGAGCTAGCGCATGTGTCGATCTCAGAGATGCAACGAACTGGCGCAGGTGCCGCTTTCCCAGATGCAACAAACCACTGGATATTTAAGAGACGGCCGTCAGAATGCATCTGCCGGTGGGCTCAGCAAGGCCAACGAATCCAGATTGTCAACGAATCAGTAAGTCTTAACATCGAATAGAAACTCTGAGACGAACGCGTCATCAAATGTGGGCCACGTGGCACCAGCACCAGGAAAGAGCGCAGACAACAAAGAGAGACCCCGCTGGTATCGACGACCCTCTTAAAACGTTCGGCTTAAGCGCGCGCGTCTTCGTCCAGGAAGATCAACCTCTCAAGAGGAGCAGCTCGGCCCTCACCTGCGCCTTCATGATGCGCTCCATGTTGGCGGACCAGCCGTACTCGCCGGTGACGAGCACGCAGGGCGACTCGACGACGCGGTCGGAGACGACGACCTTCTCCACGCGGTCGCCCAGAATGTCCTTGATCACCTTGCACAGCGGCTCGAACTGCGCCTTCAGCTCCTCGAACTTCTTCTTCTCCTCCTCCGTCTCCTCCAGCACCAGGCCCTGCGGACAGAAGCAAGCGTGAGCGACGGAACGAGGGCGGCGGAAAAGGAGTATACGGGAGCGGGCTTTGAAGCGCGGAATGTTTTGGGGGCTGCTGGAATGTTTTGGGGGCTGCTGGAACAAAGGTAAAACAAAATCTCTGGTTGGACACAAGGACCAGAGACGGACAATAGGTACCGTGCTCCTTCAAACTGAACGATGCTTCGCAACCTTTTCTGCGTCGCGCTAGAATGGTGGCAGATCCGAGGCCAGACAACAAGCGAGACCCATTGACCTGCCGCAGAAACGTCCAGCTCCGATTTTCGAACACAGCCTTCACTTGCGGTTCAATGTCGGGAAACGCAACACAATGATCGGCTCCACTTATGCTAAGGCTTACCTCCTTGGTGGCGGAGACGAGCTTGTGGCCGTCGTACTCCTTGAGCTGCTGCACGGCAAACTCGTCGATGGGGTCCGTCATGAAGATGACCTCGAAGCCCTTCTTCTTGAGCCGCTCCAGGAACGGCGAGTTCTGCACCGCCTTCAGGCTCTCTCCCGTGATGTAGTAGATGTTCTTCTGGCCCTCCTTCATGCGCGTCACGTAGTCCTTCAGGCTCGTCATCTGCGGCCACCAGTGTGAAGGAGCAGGTCAGTAGCAGCTGGAAAAGAGCGTTCTGAGGGGCCTCGTGGGCTTTCAACTGAAGGCCTTCCGTTCCTTTAGAAATCGCATCAGGATGTTTACTACCAGGGGGCCAGATGACCTTCGTGCTTCATGAATCAACTCCACGTTTTAAAAGAGTATCCACATGTTGTCTTGGCAAAATTCTCCAGAGAACAGCATTAGAAGACAGTTGACGGTACAGCACACTCTTACAACATATTCTCCAGAGAACGTGCATTAAAGGACAGTTGACGGTACAGCACACTCTACGGTAGGGGAGAACCATACAGTCACCGCAAACTCCGCTCGCAACTTCAGGCCTCACGTCCAGTGTTGCAGGAACATGATCAGAACTCACTTCGCCAAGGACACCGTCAAGCTGCAGATACCCAAGTTGCAGGAGAACGAAGCTAGATCTTTGAACGCAGCGTACCTCGTCGAGCGACTTGGTGGTATAGTAGCGCAGGAGATCGGCGAGCTTGGCCCGGTTCTGGCTGTCCTCGTGAATGCCCAGCTTCAGGTTCTTGCTGAAGGCCTCGTAGAACTTCTTGTAGTCCTCCTTGTTTTCCGCCAAGTCGTTGAACATCTCCAGGCTCTTCTTCACCAGGTTCTTGCGGATCACCTGCAACCGCACATGACGGTGCGTCAGACGTTGCTTCTAGAAGGAGTAAGAGCTCGTCCTAGTGCGAAAAGGCTAAACAAGCAGTTGACAATTCGAAACCGGCAAATACAAGCTGACCTAAGCAATCTTGCCGAGGTTTGAACAGAGTATCAACATTCAAGTATCAAGGAAAACAAAAGAAGACCAACGTTGAAGGACCTCCAAATTCAAAATAGGTGTTACTTAGCAGGGTCTAGTGGTCATCAGGTTACGTATGCAGAGTGCACAAGATTGAGGAACCGCAGACGGGCAGGGAAAACGGAAACAGAGGAGTTCAGAAAATACAGGCATCAAGCGTCCAAAAATGTGACCAGAGTTTCCGTTCGTGTGACGCAAGCACGTCGACGCGATCAACACCTTGCTTTCAAAAGAACCGCTTTTCGTTGAACCTATCAAAAACGCCCGTCCACTATTGCGTTACACTCACCTTGAGGATCTTGTTCTGCTGCAGCATCTCGCGGGAGATGTTGAGCGGCAGGTCCTCGCTGTCGACGACGCCCTTGACGAAGCTGAGGTACTCGGGGATGAGCTCCTCGCAGTTGTCCATGATGAACACGCGCCGCACGTACAGCTTGATGTTGTTCGGCTTCTTCTTCTGGTCGAACAGGTCGAACGGCGCGCGCTTGGGCACGAACAGGATGCTCTTGAACTCCAGCTGGCCCTCCACCGAGAAGTGCTTCACGGCCAGGTGCTCCTCCCAGTCGTTGGTGAGCGACTTGTAGAAGGCCGCGTACTCCTCGCGCGTGATCTCGTCCGGGTTGCGCATCCAGATCGGCTTCTGCTTGTTCACCAGCTCCCACTCGTGCGTCACCTCCTTCACCTTCTTCTTCTTCTTCTCCTTCTTCTCCTCCTCGTCGTCGGCCTGCGCAAGAACGAGAGAGCTCCTGGTCAGTGCCGGACAGGAACGCGTACAGCCTCTCTTGTAGCAAACTTCCAAACTGACGGGAAACGGGTCTGAAGAACTCACGAGACAAGACAGAAAAGGGGAAAGACCAAGTACTTTGTGTCGTGAGGGCCTCAGTGGTGAGAAACGAAAGCAGATGCAACCAGACACAAACTTTGCGATCGAATCAGGAACTCAATGAATCTCCCTTCGTTTGTGCCCTCTGAAAACAGTTACGCATAGATGCAAGCTATAGGTGCCATACTGCGGTCAAGGACTGGAGACATGTAGAGTGCCAGCAATCAGTTTGACCGGAAGAATGGACCCTCAGCAAAGCACTCTCATAGAATCGTAAGTCAGAAGTAGTGGGCAGGCGTTCAGCGGCCAATCATCGTTGAAAGGTCGTCTCCGGAAGTTCTTCAGGAAACGACTGACCACAGGACTCTATCCGCATTGTCAATTGAGACAAGCTGATCATGAACGCTTACCTCTTCGACCTTGCCCTCCTCCTCCTTGTCCTTGTCCTCCTTCATTTTTTCCTGGTCTTCCTCATCGTCAGACTCCTCCCGCTCACTGGTCTTCTCCTTCCACAGGCTGATGGGGTAGCTGATGAACTCGGAGTGCTTCTTGATCAGATCCTTGAGGCGCCGCTCCTCCAGGTACTCAGTCTAGTGGAGCAAGGAGAACAAGTAAATACTCTGATCTGACCTATCCCAGCTGCGACCGACTTGGAATCAGAAAAACTCGGAATGGTTCTTCGACAGTTGCAAAGGAGCCAGGTTGGCAACCGGCGTCGAAGATACAGAGAGCGTTCTGTAAATGAATGTTTCAGAAGCTGGTGAATAAGGTTTCAAAGGTCACACCGCATGCGTAATGAACAAAATACCTAATCAAGGGACGGAAGTGCAAATGCTTCAACAGAGATACGACATCCTTAATGGCGTATTGTACTCTCATCCGACCAACAAAAGCACCGATGGATTCTTGCAAACCCAGTTCGACCAAAACCCTAAGCTGGCCAAAACTTGGCTCATGCTCCTGCAGAAACCACCAACCACCACACACCACATACCTGGTCCTCTTTCAGGAACAGCGTAATCTTTGTCCCCCTCCCCAAATCCTCTCCGCTGGTATCCCTCTTCACAGTGAACGAGCCCCCTGCCTGTGACTCCCAGATGTACTGCTCATCGTCGTTGTGCTTGGTAGTCACCACCACCCGCTCTGCCACTAGGTACGCACTGTAGAAGCCGACACCGAACTGCCCAATCATGCTGATGTCACCCGCACCCTGTGTCAGCGCCTCCATGAAATCCTTAGTGCCCGAGCGGGCGATGGTGCCGAGGTTGTTCACCAAGTCTGCAATGGCAAAAGTTTTGTTCAGTTTGATGAGGCGGAACATGGTGATACATAAAGCAGTCCAATTGGAACTCGTCAATTAGTCGTCAATGTATCAATGGGATATGGCAAAGTTCCATATTGACTGTATTTTACCTTGGTCTCTCTGTATCTGGTCAGCTCAGATGAGAGTTCCAATGGCTTTACATGCTTAGTTTGGAGCACTCTTTCCCCAGCTTTCCAGCTACATTTCCGGCCACTCTTGAGCTTGCCAAAGAACTGTCTACAAGTTGTATCTCAATCAAAAAATCTACTCTTGTCAGGATGATAATCCCGCACTCACCTGCTTTTGTCATTCCAATGCCACTGTCAATGATGCTGAGGGTGTTTGAGGTCTTGTCAGGGACAATGTGGATGAACAGCTCAGGCTGCGCATCGAGCTTGCTCTTGTCTGTCAGACCCTCAAATCGGATCTTATCCAAAGCCTGCAATAGAAAGGCCAATGACTTGTTCACGTATTGATATAAACATTAGGCCACAAACCAGCCCCTGCAGCATCACAAAGCAGGTCATGCGCGAACCATCTGACCTGGCTCTGTCATGCAGGGTTCAGGCTATCTAATCACAATGTGACGTTGAAACTTATTTAGAGTCAGAAATGCCAGCTAGGCAACACAAACTTCTGGCAAAACTGGATACATTAGCTACATCAAGACCAACACTAAGCATCTGTATGGTGGTCAAGGCCCAGATGTTTGAGAAAGCAAGGATTATTCTTTTATCTCATACTCAAGAGTCTCAACTTGACAGGTCTCAAAACCTAGAGGGAACTGAGCAAGGCTCGCTTGATAGCCTGGCATGCTTCCACAAGGATGCAGTTTGTTTGGCAGTTCGCCGTGCATGACCAAAACGTTTCAACCTTACACCAACTGTCAAGACTTGCTCGTGCTTCTTTGCACATCTAACAACAACCGGACCTCTCAGTTTCAAAGTTTGCAACATTGTATCCGCAAGAAGTTCCTGCAGGTCTCTTGAGGGCTCTCCAAAAAAAAGAGTGCAGAAAGCTCCAGAACTTCTTGTTGATTTTTCAAAACTTTGTACCACCACCAGGGTCAGTGCACATGACCAACAGCGTACATTCAAATGATAAGAAAGTACGTCAGGTCCACATGACGTTGTCAGGTGAGAAACAAAAGAAAACACGGAAAATAGACTCACATCACTGGAGTTGCTGATCAATTCCCTGAGGAAGATTTCTTTGTTGCTGTAGAACGTATTGATGATCAGACTCAGCAGCTGGTTAATTTCCGCCTGGAAAGCAAAGGTTTCCACTTCCTGACTCTCCCCGCTCTCCATCCGCACGTCTTCCGTCGTCGTGGCCATGCTGTCCTCAATCACCTGCCCTTAGAAGATGTATCTTTTAGCGCGTGCTGAATGAGCTGTCCTGTTTGCCGGGCTACCAGAGGGGTTGCTTGAGCGCCTGCAGGAAGGAAGCTTTGTCCAAATGCTGCTCTTGCAACCGACGGGTGGTCAAGTAACCCTTATGAAGATGCATGACCGGCAGCATTGCCTTTGCAAGGCCTGCTAGCTGGTACTTAGCTTGCCTCTGCCGTTACGCTGTCAAGGTATCATCCATCTATGGTGCATTATGGTTCTGGAAGGTTCCAGAACTGGACGGTCCAGAAGCCTGACCAGACACCTATCGACGGTTGCGAACACTTCAAGTCGCAATCTCGAAAGTTCATTTCAAAACCGTCCGATTAGTCCTACGGTTCCCCATGAGGGCGCTCGGCCGGCGGCCGCCGTGCTAGCCTTGCTTCAATACACTGCGCGGGTACTCGCGCAGTGCTGCTCAACATGCGGCCGCGCCGCCCGTTTTAGAGCATTGAACCGTGACAGGCTTGAACTTGCCGCGCCCGCGTGGTGGGCCGGGCGGCCGCCCCAGTCCGCGCCGCGCCATCGCAGACAGTTGCGGTTGAGAAGACCGTACAGTACGACAGACTTATCGACAGTTATTGCTCCGACAGGCGGCTTTGTCGTCATTAGGCCGGCTCAGTCGGCTCGGCTTTTGTCTTATTCGGTAGTTGAAGCGGGTCGCACGTACGATCAAGCCGAGGGGTGCAATCCCATTTCCAGGCCGCAGATTTCCCGGGGGCCTGCATGTACAATTTACTGTTACCTACCGGTAAATAGGTACTCAATGTAGGGTAACCTGCAAGTGAGCACACAATGGTGGGTATAGGTAGGTACCGTTACTACCGTATGCGCAGTGCGGTGGTTACGGTAGCCGTCGGTAGGGACTCGGTAGGTACTGTTTCTGGACTCTGCAATGTGCACTGAGTGCCTACTACGGTACCGTACTGTACCGTGTTCCCCCAAGTTGTGGGTGGGTGCCCGGGAGCCGGGACACCATCTTCCGAGAAACCTGCAATTTTCTCTGTCAATTTCATTGCGTCTGTCCGACTCTGGCTTCACGTCTGCGACAGACTAACTGATTTACACCAGGTAGTCCACCGGAGGTCTGGACTCGGGACTAGAGGTCAGTACAAAATTGGAGTGACCTTCAGTTGCAAACGCCGCGAGGTATCAACCTAGTAAAAGGTACTACTACTTGCTTCAAAATGACGCCAGGTTGCTTGGCTTTTCGACCATCATTCTGTATCTCGAAACGAGGAGTTCGGAGCTGATACAAAGCGCCGGGCGCCCTGGAAGACTTGCTTGCTACCGCACGCTTCAAAGGCTTGTGCAATGTGTAGTGTAGCACCAGGTGGCAGCTCCATGTTGCAACGGCTGACTCGCGGTTGCATGGATCAACCACATCTCTCAAAGGTTGAGACCGAAAGCAACTTGGAGTTGGACAGAACAGGCATGAGTCGGAGGCCGCCGCATGACCTAAACTAATTTGAATGCAGCCTCAGGCTGTTGAAGACAGCTCCGAGTCTGGAATCTCAAGACAGCAGTTGCACAAATCGGTAAGCACTTAAAGCACTTCACTAGAAAGTTGGGAGCAACAGCTGCCTCACTCTCTCCTATCCATCTACCAGCAGGTCAAGCTCCTCTCTGTCGTAAGTTGATGCCACAATCTGCACCTGGCACCCAAAATACACACTCACTGACATTCTACCTGCTATACAAGGATGGCAAGGCCAGATCTACAGCCGGTGTCGCTCCTGCACACAATGCGGCATGTGCTGTGCTTCGTGCTGACAGGCCTGAGTGCAATGCAGCACGCAGAGGCTACCTACCTCGGCAGCGGGCTCAAGGCAACGTACTACGGTGATCCCTTGGGAGCTGGAGCAACCAATGGTAAGCGGATGACTGAAATCATGAAAGTGGTGACATGTGCTGAGCTCAGATTGAACAGTCGCTTTGAAGTGCATTTCGCTAGGAAGCTTGCTTTCCGCCTGCAGGTGAACGCCTCCAAGCGTATGATGATACATAGCTGCTCATGCTTCTGTTGATGCAGTTGACCAGATTGGTACTGCCACCAATCCTTATGATTAATGCAGTAGCTATCAATGATTATGCAGTCATTCGGTTCTCAGCACGGACTTCCAAACCAGCAACCAACATTTCTAGAGTGACCCCCAGTCACACCTTTCACTTTCAGAAGCACAGATGAGAATGATGCAGTTTCATAGACCATGATTATGATCACCTAATTCCTTTTACTGCAACCATTCGCAAGCCTTGATGATTGAGGACTGAAGTGAAGCATCATCAGTTTGTTGCGGAACTTGTCCTTCCTGACTAATCTCCCCTGTGCATTTCTCAGATGGTGCCTGTCTCTGGGGCAACGTCCAGCCGGCGTTTGGTACAAACGTGGTGGCAGCTGGGCCGGCAATCTTCAACAACCGCGAGGGGTGCGGGCTCTGCTTTGACGTCTCCTGCGATTCGTCTCGGGATTCTTGGAAGGAGCAGCAGCAGCCAGGACCTGATTGCATCGGTAAGGCGGCGCTTGATAGCTGCCAGCTTGAAAGCTGGCACTAATTGCCCTCTTGGGTAAAGAGCTGCTGTGGGGGAGAGATGATTGCCTTTCATCTGGTCTTAACTTCACTTAACTTACTGTGCTGCTTGACAGACCTCGTCCCATTTTGGAGATGACAGGCAAGGATAAAGACATAAACTGGCCCCTCCAAACTTTTCATGTCAAACAAGAAAGAGTGGTGGAGCTTTCCAGGAGTCCTTTTGTGAGATACAGAACCAGCAAGGGTTAATAGACCACCACTGCATGCTGATGTTGGGACGTTGACATTGTGTTTCTCATTTTGAATGCAGCTGGAAGCATACGGGTGTACGTGACAAACCTCTGCCCCGAGTGTGATGCAAACCATATCGACTTGAGCATGCCGGTATTCCTCTCGATTGCCGAGCAGCGCGCAGGCATCATTCCCATCACCATGACGCCGTGAGTTGCACATCTGCGAATCACCAAGTATTAGTTGCTCCAACTCTTGTCCTGTGCTACTCAGAGGGTCTGAAGGTTCTCCAGATCCTTCATGACCTAGTGTTGGGAGCTTCTTCGACTTCAATCAGGGCCGCAACAATAAGCTTCGGATTTGTACTTGTTCGATGCTTGTGAACCCCGTGTGAATCCCATCTGATCCTGATTGCTTTGAGCAGACGGACCTCTTCATCTGGTGGTGGTTGAGGGACGAAAATATAGACATACACCTGCTTATTCCGGGAGCAATGTTCCAATCAGCATCCTTTTCCTATCCCTAATCGCTCATTTGCAACCTAGTCCTCTTATAGAATTGTTTCAAGACTCTTTTCTTGTATACTCATTGTTGCCATGGCGTTGTACAGGTGTGGCCAGGTCGACAAAAACAAGAACCCGATCTCCGGCTCCGCGGGGTCCGTCTCAACCTCGTCCAAGAGCGCACAAGATTCCCCCTCCGTAACGCCTTCCCCGCCGGCTGCAACTCCCAGTCCTACGGCCCCTCCCCCCACAAACCCTCCTGACACTCCTCCACCCACAAACCCTCCGCAAACCCCTTCGCCTACGAACCCCCCTCCTACGAATCCTCCACAAACCCCCTCCCCGACGAACCCCCCTCCCACGAATCCCCCACAAACCCCCTCCCCTACGAACCCCCTCCCACAGAACCCCCTCAAACGCCTCCCCAACTAATCCTCCTCCCACGAACCCCCTCAAACTCCTTCTCCGACTAACCCTCCCCCCACGAACCCCCCTCAAACTCCTTCTCCGACTAACCCTCCGCCCACTAACCCCCCTCAAACTCCTTCTCCGACTAACCCTCCTCCCACAGAACCGCCCCAGACGCCCTCCCCTACGGATCCCCCTCCCACAAACCCCCCTCAAACCCCGTCCCCGACACCCCCCCCGCCCACAAACCCACCTCCCACGTCCGTCCCGACCCCCCCTCCGACTCAGCCGAATTCAGCCCCCCAAACCGGGAGCCCGACTCAGAACCCCACGGCCTCGCCGACACAGGCCCCGAGCACCCCAGTCCCCACTGTGAACAGTGTGAAGGCCCTTTCGATAAACACACCCGGCCCCACGTCAATCCAGCAGACCCCCACCCCAATGGCCAGCGTAGTCCCCGCCGAACTACTCTCCATGGCGACCGCGGCACCTCTAGTTACCGAGCCTGCAGCGACGCCGTCCGCTCCAGTGGTAACGGAACCCCTCTCAACGGAAGCGACTGTGTCTGCGGTAACCGCCGACGGGTTGGCGGCAGCGGCTCCGGTGCAGGCCGCGGCGTTGCAGGCGCAGGGTGTTGCGCCGCCTCTTGTGACGGGGACCCCTCCGATTGTCAGCGCTGCGGATCGTCTGCCACGGTCCGTTGCGCTGAGCGTTGTATTTATAGCATTGGCCATGCTAGCAATGTAGGAGTCGAGCTTGGGGTACGTTTACCCTTCAAGTGACACAATTTTTGTAGTGTATGATCAGTAAGAGTTGGTAGGGTAGTCCTCGATTCTTTGGTTGCTACCTCAGCAACCGTATAAGTAGGAAGTACTAGGTCCCTCGATTCTTTGGTTGCCACCTCAGCAACCGTATAGTAGGAAATACTAACCTCAAATAGATTGAACAAATGTCATTTTGAAGAAAGATGCGGAGACGCGAATGGGCCGAGTCAAATAGGGCAGGGACAAACATGTGATTTATTACCACTGCGCCTTAAGGTCCTTGGACTCAGAGTAGGAAGAGGGAGAAACTAAAGAACATGTAACTCAAAAGTAGAACGAGAGGTACGAAGCTAACGGTCAAAGTAAGGTAGATGTAACGTCATAGGCACTACATAAGAGCTACGATTGACACAGCTGAAGTCATCCAGCTTCTCGGGAGCCTGTGGCCATTTTTCCTCTGCAACGAGGTTAGGTACGTTGCCAAAGCGCAAACGTTTAAGTTACGGCAGTCTCCTGTGGCTCGATTTGTTCATGCTTCTCTGCATTCGTCGACTGTCACTCGGACGATGTGATCAGCGGTGACTCTCATTTGAGGAAGGCCTGAGCTTGAAAATGATTTGGTCGGACTCGTATTAGCAACTATATAGATAAGTACAAGCTTGGACGTTCATGCTGTACAGCAGGCTGGCCGGGCACACTGCATTCATGCCATGATGTGTGCTGACTGTGTGACTTGGCATGGCCATGAAGAATGCCAGGTATTTCGAATACAACGCACTTTGTCTGCATATTTAAATGACAAATTGTAATCTTCGAAAAGCTGACGACCGTCACCTCTGGCCGGTCCTTCTTTATGTACACGTGGCAGGATTGTCGGATGAAACTCCTCAAAGCATGGCCGCTAAGCAAAGGAGGCTTGCTGCTAATCAGGTATTCGATTCATTTCCGCTCACAATCGCAGAACCGTATACAGCAGGCCCGCGCGGGGCTACGTACGCGGGTGCCCGCAATCATGTAGCTAGCTATCTGGATTCAACGGAGGTATTAAGATATTGATTTGTTCCTGCTTGGTCCTGACCACGCCTTCAGTGCAAGTTTGCTTGAGCAATCCACTTAGTGCTTGACGAAAGCTGCTGATAACACTGAGCGTGGGGCATTCAAATTATATCACTGGCCTTGTCACGTCGGATTTCTGGAACAGACAAAAGAACTTGGTAAAATTACTTGCTTGTACCTATCCGGCCTGCATGACGCCGCATCGCCTTATCATCGCATGTTCTATCTTTGTTTACGTAAGTCAGTCGTTGGTGGCATAAAAGGAACCATGGGACTCGGACACGCAAGTTGCGGAGACAAGCCATGAAAAGGACGAAATCACCGGTGCAGGGAGGTCATGTCGGTGAGAACCGTCATTCTGCACCAGGAAAGCCGGCTGATGCGGTGGACAAGTCAAAGCACACACGTCACATATTCATGCAGGGAAGATGGAGAAGTTTTCAAGTCCACTCGGCCTCGATTCACGGTGTTCTACCAGAGAACCAGTAAGCCCAGGCCGCGACACGATTGACCACTAGCGCCCCTCGATAAGCAAGTGAATGAACCTAGAATCGCACATCCTTTACCGCACTTATTGACACTACGAGGGATCAAAAGGCATCCTCGGAGACGATTGTCTGGCCATAGCTCGTGGGAGTAGAGAGCCAATAATTTGCACCCATTAAAGGTCCGACGATTAAAAGTTGCATGTGCTCCTGCTCTTCTCCAGTTTAGGAAACTTCTTCAGGCTTCGGCGAACCGATCTTTGCACACATATTGACCAAGTACAGCGGTACGCAGGGTTGCCATTTTGTGCATGCTTTTAGGGCAAATGACTCACTTAAGAGTTGGGTCTGGCCGTCAGCGACTCCAAATCTGTTTGGTGGTATCAGCCCCATCCTCGATTTTTCTAGCACTAAGCAGTACTAACCTGCATCCATGCGACTGAATTTTTTTTTCTCATGACACGTGACTGCGCTTTCAAAAGTGCTCAACGAAGTCTAAAGAAAGTCCCATATCGTGCCACTCCTATCAGCCTCCATCTGTGCGTTACCTTCCTCCTCTGTCTCCATCGTAACCTCCTCGTTCTGAGTCTCACTGCTGTTATCCTGGCCTTCATCATCCACGTGTTCGTCACCAGGCGACGACCCTCGCCGAGCGCCACTTCGGTGCATCTGCCTCCTGCTTGCTGCTGGCGCTCTGTGACCGAGGCGACCCACGATGTCGTTCAAGCGAGAGGTAAGAGTGGCCTCGAAGATCTCTGTCAGGTCTTCTACGCCGTTCAGTCCCATAATTCTGATGCACTCCAACCGGAAGTCACCGTTTGAAGACCCCTTGACCATGGAGAAGACGGAAGTAGCCAGATCGGGGATGGAAGCACGAATCTGCACAGAAGATGGCAACCTTGTATCTGGTTCAGAAAAACCTCATCGCCAGATTATCACAACGGGGCGATGTGGTAGTCTGCGTCTTTCGCACTTGTGTAAACCCAAAAAAATCTGATCCCTTGTGAAATTGATGAAGCGGCAGGAATTTAAGAGTGAACTACTTTGCTTTTGGGTTCTTCCAAGTAACCAACTAAGTGAACGTTGTTCAAAATTAGATTGTCATAAGCTGGTTTCTACGACTCGCCTGGAGTTACGAAGGGTAAGGATGTTGCCTTCTTACGAGGTTGAGGTGGCGAGAGTCTTCTCACCTTCGTTTGATAGAAGCTCGAGAAGACCTGGGGAGCTTTCTCCTTGAGTTGGTCGAGGGCACGGCTCACAGACTCCTTAACCAGACGGCTCGCCAGGCTCGCGTGCGGTTGCTTGCCCGCTTGGTGGCCACGTGCATCAAATGTCAAGGAAGCCGAAGAAGCAACATCCGCTGGATAGGCTCTGATTAGGATTCGTGTTCAACCTTTAGAATCAGATCTTGTGACGAGGATTGTTTTGATATATTGAAGAGGTTCAGCTAGCTCTGCTGCGTCCGCAGATCGTACTTTCCTGAATTCACGAATCGTTCAGAAGTCATCCAGTTGGATGATTGCGCAAATCAGCTCAAACCTTTCAATGTAGATGTAAGCAAAGGACGCGGAAGACAAGTCTCAAAGTCTCTGAGGATATTGGTCAGGTAACAGTGCACGACGATCTGAAAAGTTACTTTCGAGGGCCCCTTGATCTCCAGCACCGCTTCTCCCGGGCCCAATTGTGCAAAACCGGCGAGTACGCATCCGTACTTGGACCACTCGACCTTCTCAAAGCCCTTGAAAATGGAGGGAGGGATCTCGTCCGGTGCAAAGTCGTGGAAGTAGAGGACCTGGATTACGGGATGCGCATGATAGTCAAGTTTTAAGAATTTGCAGGTAAGAAGCATTTTTCTGGACTGGCAGAATATGAACTGCTGACATTACCATCATCTTGCAGAATTGAAGCACTGGAAAGTCAAAATGCGGACATGACCGTTCAGATGTTCTGTACTTCGAGAGCTTCGAGTCGAAGAGCTCCCAGTAGCCTCCAGGACTCACCTTCACTTGTTCACCAATTGAACGGTTTTCTATTTGAAATTCAATACTTTCCTTCTCGACTGTCACACACGAATCTATTTTCCATGGAAGTCTGCTCTGGCTCCGCGTTGAAGTCGCTTCAGCAGTACCAAACAGAAGATCGCGATCCAGAGAGCTGCAAGATCAAGATGGTGTTTTGCTGCCATGGGACCTGGAATTGCTGAGAGAACGCTTCGTAAGAATCAGAGAAATTCAATTCTCTTAGAAGTGCTGACGAATCTGCAATGTCGCATAAGAGAACCTAAAGTGCTTCTAACAACCTGTGGTCCTTCTTAGAGCGGCACACGGCTAGGGAGTTAGAATTGGCCACTGATTTGCAGGAGGCGAGCAAGACTTCTCACTTCATTCTGCCTTCTCCATCGCGCATCATGCTTTCGGGAACCCTCGAGTCCCCTCTTTCATATTCCATCCTTCGGCTCCACCCGACGCCAAAAGTTAAGCGCTCCACGTTAGATGCTTGGATGGGGAGGTGCGCAGCTTGATCGTAGCAGATTTTCTCGACCGCTGAATCATCATTATCGAAGGAATTTGCGTTCATGTCATCTTCGTCGTCCGGCGTCTGATCGAACCCAACGAGATGCACCTCGATGAGAGTCTGCGCAAGGATTACACGATGCAGAACGAGAATGTTTGAAGGTTTGGAAGCGCACAATTTATTGCAAAATCTGTCTTGCCTTCTGATCTGTTTTCAAGCGAGCTCAAGCTGAAGCACCAGTGTGAGCTGTTCATTTTGCGCAGAAGAATCCATTTATATCGATTCTAAGCGATCACTATGGTGCCTGAAAGGAACTATTGTTGAGAGTTGCTTGGCTCACCTTCGGGGATAGAATGGCAAGCCGGTCCAGGTAGGTTTGGACATGGCGAACGAGCAGGTCACAATCTCCGCTGACTTCCAATGAAACTTCTGTACCACTGCAGACAGTGAATGTTCGCTTAAATAATGGTTACTTTCGTTGCTTGGTAGACAGATTCAGTCCAGATCACCGAAGAGACGATATGGTTTGGACGAAGACGGTTAGCAAGGAGAAATATCAGTGGATGTCTTTTCCGGCGTGATCGTACTTCTGAGCATAGGTCCCGGGGTTGAGAACTATGCCATACCTGAACATGCCCAAAGGCTTGTCTATGCTGGCAAGCTGGAGAAACTCTGGTTGTTGACCGCCAAGCTTCATTTGGTACGACCGAACTTCCGCGTCCTCAGCAGCTGCAAAGCGACAAACATAAAACAAGCTTAGAGGCTTGTGAAAAAGACGCGGGAGCCAGGGAAGCCGAATTTCAGCAAACTTTGGAAGTTGATCAGAACCCAACCTTTCCAAAGAAGTCTGCTGCAGTGGCTAACATAGGAAAGGAATTTTGATTGGCATGCCATCTGTAACAGAAAGCCTCACTTGTCGTCAGAAACGTTAGGATCCCATCTGCAGGGAAAATACAAGAGAATGTCAGCAGAAGAGGAAGTGCAACCGCCTCTGAGAAGATTCTAAATTTCGCCACAAGGAATTCTTCATAAGTACTTAGTCTGAACTTGTCCTTCAAACTCCATCAGACCTTACACTGGAAGGGCGAACACGGAAGCGTGGGGGAGCGATCAGTAGCTGTCTTGCTCACCCCATACGCAAGAGGTCGAACTTCGCGTCGTGTCAGCAGCACTTGCTCCGGATACTCTGAACGCAGATTCGACTGCTCCACTTGCTATCCCGACTCCAGTGTCAGATACTGCAGATTGAGAATCTTATGGGTATGAAAGTCAATCTGCTCAGCATGAGGGCAAGCTCCTTCTCGAGGCGCCAACCAAAATCAAGGTGCAATTCGCTTCATGAGTTCCATTCTCTATCATGGATTCAAACAGCGCGACCTTGTACCTCGCAGATGGAGCTTGTCTGGCTCGGCTCCTTCCTCAACTTCTGTGCATGGGTGTCCACCTTTCACAGCCTGCCTCTCTGCAGTGACTGTGATCCTCGGTGTTCCGTCAAGCAGAGTTGGTGACTGGCAGGACCGAATCGAAAGTGCCATAATCTGGAGGCGACAAAATGAGCAGATTTCTTCACAGGCGTTGAAGTTCAGCTCCTTTGGCAGACACCAATGAGAACTTTAGATTTGTGACAACGTTAAGTAGGTTGTATGCGATGGTGCATTTATCAGCGCGATTGAGTTCACAGATCGTACCAAATTGAGCGAAGAGGAAAGCATGGCTCCTTAACGGCGACCTGAGCTGAGAACCAACCTTATCGAGAGTTGCCAAGACATCTGGTTCCTTATTCATCGTCATTGGAGAGAGGGCCCCAAAGGAGTTGACGTACTCTCTGACGTACTCTGACGCCTGCCGGAATTCTGTCAACTGTTCAGACTAGCTTTGTTTGAGCTTGTTCACCGAGATTCTCAGTAGGAAAATGATTATTCTCAATGACTCTGCTCCATTCAGTGGAAGAGTACTGTGGTCATACAGATTTCAAAGATGTTAATGTGATTAAGCTCGTATGACCATCTTGTTCAGCATACTCTTGGCAACAGATGTCTTTGGTTGTTTTCTTGCCTGTCCCACTTTTTGTGGAAGCTATCTTTCAACTGGTGGTCGTCGGCTAAAATGGCACCAGTGAGGGTCCGTCCAAAGAAGGCGCCTTGGATGCGAAGCTAGTAAAAGCCGAACTCGATCAACTGACCAGCCAAGCGGCTTTTCGGTACGTCTGAAGCGCACAGGCTCTAAGAACGGGCACTGGCAGGAATCGCTGGTCTCCACTTTGATATGCAACGAGTGCATGGGAGGTCGGCTGCTGTTCAGCTACATGACCTGCGCAATCGTTCATGAGATGGGCTATAACTTTCAAGAAAGATAATAGTGAGCCAAGATAATAGTAAGCTCCGACTAAAACTAAAAATCCTAACCTTAAATGAAACACCCGCTCCGCACCCGTACCCACCCTAACCACCATACTAACCCTACGCGTCACAGTGCGGTTACCTTACTACTATCTGGGCTTACTATTTTTTTTCTTGAGTTTATTGACGGCCGGGCTTGCCTGAAGTCAGTCGACTGACAATTGTTTCTTAGAACAAGTGGATTCCGTTCCGCATGACAGATAATCATCGATTCGAATCGCGTTGCACTGCAGCTCATGCTGATAGAATCGGAGACCTTGCATCATCACATGTGATCCGATGCATGGTCGATCCTGCCTACAAGTTAAGGAAAGTCTGAATTTTTTGTAACGGCCACTGATTTAATTACGCTTATAGTCCCATCCATCGAGCTTGCAATTAAACGTGTGCAAAGCGAGGCCGCCTGGCATGCAGCCTGGCCCGGCGTGGCCAGATATAATTGTTGCATACTCAGGCTCATGAGGCAAAGTTATGCATGCTGGCATGCATTCCGGGCATGCATGGCCCCGGTCAGTGCCAACGTGCACCACGCGAGTGTGCTTGAACACGTGCAAGTTTATATATATAAGTCCGTGTTATCAAGTCAATAACTCAGGCTGGTGCGCCATCATAATTTAATTCTGATGATTTGAGCGCACATGGTATATACTGCAGTGTGTACATGCTCATGCTAGCTGCATCTCTGGCATGCATGTGACTGCGCGGCTCTGACGGTCTGTCCAAAAGCTTCAAGCTAGCTATTATGATGAGTGAATATTTGTGGTCTGAGCACACTAGCTAGCCTGTTGCAACTTTATATTGGACCTGAAACAACGTATATGCCGCGGCCGCCGGCCATGATAGACTTTTTTGGCTTCCATATCGGATATTCCGAACAAGGAATGTGCGGCCTATACGCGTCCATCTAGCAAGCACATTCGTACGTCACATGCCTAAGCAAGACCGAAACACATGGCAACTCTAACATTCCGGAAACGGGCTTCGCAGCGGCCATGGATTGTTTTCCTCGTGATGGCAAGTTGAGAGCGAGCTTCCAACATGACAGCAGGAAAGCCAACAGATTCTCACCAGTGCAGCGAGTCAACAATGTCGCAATGCCTGCCGATTCATAGGCACTTTTTTCCGTCTCTTTACAAGGCCACCCCAGACAACGACACTTTAGTTTAATGTACAAACTTCATGGCAACCAGGCCAGGTTCACTCAAACAAACATGTTCAGCTCTGGTCGGCTGAACGTATTCTGCCCCTCGTCCTCCAGTACCGGGTACGCTGCTATCAATCCGTCTTGAGAGCCAATGTACAGGTTGTTGTAGATCCGCCAGTACACCTCGCGTACTTTCCTGGCAGGATGGAACAGGCCCTGCAAGGAAAGCAAGCACGCACTTCAAATCAAGCTTCATATGACCTGAACGCACGCTATGCACCAAATAACATATGGCTAGTTGCAGAATTGAACGAAAATGACGACCAGGCAGAATAAGGAGACGCAGAGGACAGGAACCGAGCAAAGCCTGTTCAAGCGTCAGTCCACGGAAGGAAGAGCACCCCACAGGCAGACGATGCTGATGGATTGAGAAGTCCGCTACAGACAAATTTCGAATTACACGCATCCCTAAGATCAACCTCTCCTCCGACGGGACACAAACCAAACCTCCCCTGGCCCCCTCACCTGCAGGCAGTAGTTGAGGATGACCGCCGGCCCGCACGACACGCGCATCCCGTCGACCGCGCCCATGACGGCGTTGATGACGTGCGGCGACGTCTCGAAGATGTTGGGCCAGATGAAGTTGAGCAGGTGGATCAGCGCGTCCTCGCAGCCGAGGCCCGCCACGCCGAGCGCCATGTGCATCACTGCGGAAGCGGCCGTCTGCCGGTGCACCAGGTCGCGGTCCATGAGCGCGTCCTCTAGGAGCGGCGTGACCGCGTAGATGTAGTCCTTGCCCATCTCGCCGATGTACTCGAAGAGGAACGAGAGCGACTTGAGCACGCCGTTCTGCACGGGGAGACGGAGAAGAGGGTCAGAGACGTCGATACCCGAGCGTGGGGCAAACATCAGAAGCCGAGGTGCAGAGCAGTCGAGACTTGCCTTTTCGAAATATTGTAGCGACGCGTTCCAGAAATCGAGTCGCACAGAAACTCTGACGCGAATCTCTGGTGTTGAAAAAGACTCAAAAGGCGCCAACATATTCCGGTGGTTGTGTCCAACTCGGAGCCTTGAACGAACGACCTCCCGTCTTAGCAGTCAGAGCGTCATGCCAAAACATATCCAGCAGATGGAAGAAGGAGCCTTCAACACCTGTGCAAACCAGAGAAGTTCGAAATCGTCACCTGTGCGTTGACTCGTTCGCCAGGTGGAATACACCCCTCGAAACACAAGCGCATAACTACAGAACCCAACACGGGATCTCTAGACCCTCACCTGCACATTAAGCTCGGGCACCTTGTACTCGTTCATGAGCGCGGGCAGCACCGTGAACGGCGAGCACGTCTCGGCCACGATCGCAATCGCCACAGTGGTGCACACGCGGTTCTGGCGCTCCTGCACCTTCAGGTTGTTCAGCAGCGTCGCGAGCACGTCCTGCGGCCCGACCGCCTTGGCGATGTACCCGAACGTGTTCACCGTCGCACGCCGGATGCCCTTCTTGTGCGCTTTCAGCATGTCAAGCAGCTCGAAGCAGATGCGCATCCACTCGCGGGCGGGGACGAACTCCGCGCCGCGGTCCGCGATGCGCCCGACGAGGTCGATGCAGTTCTCTTGGACCTTCTCGTGGCGATTCTTGAGGATGGGCGTCAGGCGCGGGAGGAGGTCCTTGATGGGTGGCGTCATCTTGGTCATGCCGATGACGTTTACGATCGCCTTGAGGGCGCCCAGGATGGAGCCCAGCACCTCGGGGTACTCCTCGCCCAGGTACTCGTACAGCACCTGCGAGGAAGGAAGAAGGGTTGGTCGGAAACGAAGCGGAAAGGCGAGGATTCTTCAGCTCTTGAACAGGCGGGGGAGGCCTGGACACCGAGAGCCCACTGAGACGACTGTGCTGGTGGTAGGCAAGGCCCGTCTCAATGAGAATTGCATTCGGAGAGGGCGAACTGCGACAAAGCTGCATTATTCGAGGCAGTCTGTCCATCAGAGATCTACACCCCTTCCTAAAATGAAGCCAAAATCGAAAACGTCAGCCAATAACACTCGAGCACCGGAAACAGAACCCCGCAGCAGCAGTCCGTCCGATCCCAAGTTGCAATAAATCCAAGTTGCAGTACAGCGTACTCACCACTCCGAGATGGCCCATGAGCTGCTCCTCGTGGCAGGCCTTCATGACGACGGCGATGCGCGCGATGAGGTCAGCGGCCTGCTGCCGCACCTTGGCGCTCTTGTTGTTGAGGCGCCACTTGATGGTCCCGCAGATCTGAGGCAGGTACGGCTTGACACGCTGACCCAGGCTGTTCACCACCGTGCCGAAGCCGTTGAGCATCACGTTCGTGTCGTCGCTCGTCTGCAGAAGGAACGAAACAGTCAACTGCGAGTCTTTCTCAGAACCCCCGAAAGCACTAGAGCGCAAAACCGCTTTCTGCATCTCTGTAGCTGGCCAAACAGGGACAACCAGCGCGTAGAAAGCAGGTTATGGAGAGGGAGCGAGGCTAGCTTCCTTTGATGCAACCCAACAAGAAACCAAGTGAACAATCACATGGTGAAACTACCCCAGACAGGAAAAAAGCAGACCAAGTGTGAACTGACTCCTGAAGTGAGGCCGCAAAACCCTCGCAAATCTGAACAATCACAAGAGGACTTCACAGAGTGCGGCACACTTTTGCAAACGACTGGCAACCGTCCAAACAAAAGCGAAGGCTGAAGGCGCGGCTCACCTGCTCCTGGAAGGCGTACAGGATGCCGTCGATGAGCAGCTCCTCAAGGCGCGCGTCGATGTCGGCACTGCCGAGCGCGGAGACGACCTTGTCGATCGTCTCCATGACCATGCGCCGGTACGGCTCGCTCTCGTCCTTCAGGTCCTCCACGATGCGGCCCACGATGTCGGACACGCCCACCTACGCAGCGGAGATGAGAAAAGGGTCAGCAAACGTGAAGCGGCGGGGGAAGGCAGGGAAGCAGATGAGAACGGGCGGGGAAAGGCAAGTGTCGGCAAATGGCCGGGCCGGGGCAAACAGGGGTCAGCACATGTTGACGGGCGGAGGGATGAAAGGGATCAGCAGATGAAACCGCGGACTGACAGCGACTCATGATACTGCAACCTTGTGAAGCATCATAATCGTTTGGGGGTTTTGGAGAGGAAACCGCGGTCGGCCAAAAGTGGCCGCACAATCAGTACAGATCAATTGCTTCAAAAACTGAAGCGCCTGTCCAAATCTTGATCAGCATTCCGTCATTAGAAGAGTTGCCCACTGGATGGCTTGAGAAAATAGCCTTGCTTCAGTAGCCGCAGGGTAGAAGCATCGACCACTCTGCATTTGTCGTGAGGAGCTCGTTTGACGTGATCGTAGCCCCAGGTACAACAACAACAGGAAGCGGGGCCTGACCAAGGTCGCACTTGGCACACCCATCCAACTTTCCCGCAGCCCTTGAGTGCCCCTCACCTTGTTGGCGATCTCCACGGTCGTCTCCACCAGCTGCTTGTAGTTGCGCCGGTCGAGCGCCATGCGCCGCACCCAGAAGTTCTTGAAGAACTCCGGCAGGATCTCCGCGCGGATGTAGTCCGCCTCGACGCCGTCGGTGCCCGCGCACTGCTTCACCACCTTCAGCACGATCTTCTTCATCTCCTCGTCGGGCGACTGAAACTCCCGGATCAAGATCACCATGACTTCCTTGGTGTAGTAAGACGCGTACATTGCGTCCATAAGCGGGATGATGAACCCGATGGATTTGAGGAAGGCCGCGAGGACCTTGCCGCGGTGGCTGCGGATGCCCTTCCAGAGCGGCTTGAGCACGCTGTCGAAGCTCTCGATGCCGTACGGCGCGGCGGCCTCGGCGAGGGCGGCCAGAGACAGCGCCGTGATCGTGCGCACCTGCGGAGCGGGGGAGGAAAGATTTACAAACCGTCCTGGCCAGTGCTTCACTTGTTGGATGAACATGGGCGAATAGCGATGGCCGACATTGAGGGATCTTCGCTCAGATGTTTTCAGAGAGAAATGTTTTCAGAGAGAAGGCGACTATAGAGAGGGTTTGGAGCAGACGAGGTGCTTGATCAAACGCTTTCGAGCAGACGGAGAAGTTGCCGACAAAGGGAGCAGGCAGTACAGGATTCAACGAAGTACCAAATGCCAGGAAGCGAATCAAGAAACAATCATCTGACGCTCTGTATGTACCTCCAGTCAGCGCTAAAGCAAGGGGACAGACCGTGCAGTGAAGGAACAGGAGCAAAAGCGGCCTACACAAAACTTCTCCTCTTCTGCAATCAACCACACAAATCATCACCCTCGGTCCTCGGATTCTCAAATTCGCCCACGCGCCTCACCTTTTGGTTCTCGTCCCCAAGGCCCTCCTCGATGATCTCCACGAGCGAGCGCAGGTGCGGCAGGATGGCCACCCCGAGCAGGATGGCCACCTGCTGCACGATCTTGATCCCCGTGTGCCGCGCCTGCCACGACTTCTTGCTCTTGCACACCGCCTTGAGGAACGGCAGCAGCGCGGGGATGCCGAGCGCGGACGCGACGACCGAGAACGCGCGCGCCGTCGTGTTGCGCACGTACTCGTCGATGTTGTCGATGTCGGGGCGCATCGCGGCGATCATGGTGGCCAGCCCGGCGGCCTTGCTCAGGTTGGAGATGATCTCGCGCCCCTCGACGCGCGCGTAGTAGTCCTCGTCGATGAGCAGCGGCTCGATGACGACCAGGATCTTGTGCACGTACGGCCGCACCAGCTCGTCCAGTTTGTACAGCACGCGGTCGATGACCTTGACCAGCAAATGACGCTCCTGGTCCTCCAGCGTGGGTGACATCAGCAGGGGCAGGATCTGGTTGAAGAGCGGCCCCGCGCCGAACTCGCGCGCCTTGTCGGTGAGCTGGCGCAGCGCGGTCTTGCGCTGGGGGGGCGTCCCGTTCTTGACCTTGAGCAGCAGCTTCATGATCTTGCGCTCCTTGGCCTCCTCAGGGGTCAGCGCCTCCTCGTCCTTCTCCTGCAGGGGGAGCAAAATGTAGACGTTGTCAGCAGAATTCCAGGGAGGCAAGCGAAAGTGGTGAGCGACCATTTCCAGGGCGGGCGAACATGGTGAGCAGAGTTCTGAGGGCAGCATAAGTGGCGAGCAAAGCTTTGAGAGAAACCAATAGTGTCAATCATACTTCAAGGGCAGCGAAGCTCGTGAGCGAATTTCCCAGAGGGCCTGGAGGTGGAGAGCCAAACTCCAGAAGTGCGCTGGGGCGGTCAGCAACTTTAGGGGTCAATGAAGGTAAACAAGGAGGGGGGAACACCCTCAGCACAAGCAAGCGCCCCTGCAAGAAGCGCTAGTTTCTAAGGGGCCAGATATGGCAACGAGACGTATGTGCACTTCCAAGTCGAGTGCAACATCAAGCTCCACGCAAGCATACAAGACGAGGCACGTGACGCCACAACTCAATATTCGCCCAGGAGACCAAGCGCATCAAAGCGCTTCCCAAAACGAAGAGACCCTGACAGCCCAACAAACGCAAGCCTCCGCAGATCCTCACCTGCAGCAACGCCCCGAAGTACTGGTAGTCCTCCGGCTTGATCTCCGGCAGCCCCGCGGGCCCCTCCTTCGGCAGGTCAAACTGCTGGCCCCGGTCCTCCTCGGGGATCATATACCCGGGCGTCGCCCCCGCCATCGGCGTCGGCGTGGCCAGCAGCTTCCTAGCGGGGGTCCGGATCGGGACGTAGCTCGCGGGGGGGTCCAGAATCTTGTACCCCTCCATCGGGAACATCGCATCGAGCTCCTCGTCCGAGAGCGGCCGGTTGCGCTCCTCGATGTCGCGCTCCCACTTCATCGCGTTGTACTGCTCAGGCGTCTGCGGCACGCGCAGCGCGATCTGGCTGGGGGTCGGCGTTTCCATCCCCAGCCCCCCCATAGGGGTCACCCCCGGGGTGAACGCCCCTGGCGTCTGACCCCCCATAGGAGTGGCGCTCCCCATCGTGGCCGGGGTTTCGTCCCAGCGCGAGCGCTGCTTTTTCGGTGTGGGCGTGGCCATGTTCTTGGGGGTAGCGTCCCACATAGTTCCGGCAGGAGTGGCCCCCGGAGTCACCCCCCCGGAAGGAGTGGCGTCGTCGTCGGCTGGGCGGCCGGGGGTGGGGGTCGCGTCCCAGCGGTTGCGGCGCGCAGCGGGGGTGGCGTCGGCGCCAGGGCGGCCGGGGGTTGGGGCGTCCCATCGGCTGCAGGAAATACAACGGTATGCTTCGTACATGAACATGCAAGTCAGACTAGTTAAAGCAATGGCGAAGGCTTAGGCAGCCGGCCAGCCCCTGAGCTTGCAACAATCAGAAACGTTTCTTAGAAACCACTGAAATTTCACCACCAGTTCAGGAAACTCGATTGCAAGCACCCTTGAAGGTAGTTTCAGAAAAGCCATGCAGCAAGAGAGGAAGAAGAAGCGCTTACCTTGCAGCTGGGCCAGCATCAGGGGCATCCCAGTCCGACGTCTTTGCTTTCCTGCAGCATGAAACGAAGTCCTCGTGAGTGGATGCTTATCTCCAACGGAATCCTCAAAATCACCTTGCATGAGCACAGGTCACCTGCTACTGTGGACAAACAAAACAAGATGCACCCACAAAGTGGTGAACATGTCAAGCCATACAAGCTGCAGAGATGGCGCAACCCGCCTCAATCGTCTGTACTAAGACAATCCGCTTTTGAGCATTACCCGCCTCAATCGTCTGTACTAAGACAATCCGCTTTTGAGCATTGAGAAGAGGTGACTCACTTTGCCGGCTCCTCCTCCCCCCCCGACTTGTCCCACCGGTTCCGCCGCTTCCCATTGGCTGCCGCCGGCTGCGGCGCCGCCGCTTGCTGCACCCTGGTGGGGGCCTCGCTCTGCTCCTTGGCCCTGCGCTCCGCTTCCTCCTGCTTCTTTTTGGCAATCACACGCAGCGTCTCCTCCTTCTCGCGCTTGTGCGCCTCCTCGCGCATGATGTCGGCGTACGTGCGCACCGAGGGGTCCGGCGTTTTGTCGCCCATCGCGAAGGGGTCCACGCGCTCGGGGGAGATGATGCGGTTCAGGCGCCGCTTGCGGTAGTCGTCCTCGCGGTCGATGATGCGCGACGGGCGGTTGAAGCCGGGCTGCAGCGCGGGGGACAAGAGTTGAGTTTCGATTGCCCTTGAGAAAAGTCATTGCTTGTTAGATCCGACATCCAGCATCGGGCGCGACTGCAGTGCTCACAGCAATGCTGGACTCACAAAGCCAAACAATGTCGTCAGGACCCATAACGTTGGATACGCAAGCAAACATGATGCAGACAGAGGTAAGGGGAAGATCATTGAACTTACGTCTTCCTCCACTCCATCTTCGTTGCGCCCTGGAAGCACGCCCAGCAGGGACTTTGGCGCGGTGTATGACGCCAGTTTCCTGCAAGAGGAGAATGAAAACTTGTACAGACAGGAGCCACAACCACTTTGAGGGGGCCCGGTACAACTCTCAAACAAGGACACGGACCAATTGAATCAGTGAGGAGCAACGCATCATTGAACTTTTCTGAGCAGAGTTGCATAAGCCACGGTGCCCACTTCAAAATCCTGTTGATGGGCAGAGTCACCTTAGAAACCTAAAAACCCTTTGCGAAAGGAGAAAGCCCATTGAATAACCCCGTGCGGGCGCAAACGGCAGCTCGCCGTTGTTTTTGTACTTAACGACAGGCAACTTTCTCAAGCATTTGTGAGGCCACACGTCCTTGCACCCAAAGATCATTACAGGCAAAGCACCTGAAATAGAGTAGATCATAAACCCTAACCACCATTACCAACAATTGGCGTCAATTGAACGGCCCCAAGAGGAGCCCGGTCATAAATCGTATGGACTTGAGCGTTGCAACAAAGACTCTGTGTCCGGGCTTGTTGGAACACATATGCAAAGAAACCGCAACAGAGAATCAGCTTACTTTGCAACCTCCCTCTCGGTGTCCCCTTCTTCGTCCTCCCCCTCATCAGCGGGGATCGATGCAACATAGCCATCTGCCCTGCCGAGCCCCCCATACAGATCCTGATCAAAACTGCTCTTCTCAAGGCTCATCGCCGCAAGGTCCTGCTCCCTTTTCTTCCGCTCCTCCTGTACGCGACGAATCTCATCGTCCACAGCGTCCGCCATCGTTAAAGTCGGGCAATCTACGTTGACTACTTTTTCGCGTCCCTCAATTTGTACGAGTTGCAGACTTTGGCAGCTTGACTACTTTTGATTGGTTTCTTCCCTCCGCCCTTTACACTTGTTCGCTCCTCAACTCGTGGGAGACCACGTCCGAGCAAAGCGCGCACATGCAAAAAGGTGCTGAGCCTTCAACTTCAACTTCAAGTTCTTTGGGTGAACTGGACACACTGGTGACGAGGGAGGAGCTGTTGACAGAAGTTGGCAGTCTCCTTGTTGGACTTGAGAGGTTCTCCTGCGCCAAATGGTGGGCATCTACATGTGACAAGTCGGGAGCTTCTGAGAATTAGACCTCGAAACGGTTAGCTGCAAAGCGAGGTTAGACGAGCGCACGTTTTCGGGCTGGCAAGAAGATCCTGCACTGGCGCAAGTAGTACATAGCACTGCACTTGGAAAGTGTTAACACACTAGTGTAACAAGGCCGTCATTCTCTACCGCAATTTTTCTGACAAATAACACGAGCAGTCCGGGCGGTCTGACAACCATCAATGCTACTCTTCGATATTATTTTGGGTCCCCGGTACATTGGCGGCTATGGTTTGGGTGAGGGTAACTCTTACGAGAGCAAACAGTCCCCGGGTAGGACAGAACCAGTACATAAACCGGCGAGTTTACGGGTTTCGCACCCCTTACAATCGGAACTACCAAATCAACCCTACCCGTGCCCCGGGCCCCTACATTTTCCTGGGCTACCTGAACCAGCCGCGGCCGCGAGTGTCGGGAGAGGTGAGCCGTCGAGATACTTCAGAGACGCCACGCGGCGGTCGATGCATAGCGCGTCAGCTCATACGAATATGGAAAGTTTGTGCCGGGCATAACACTCGTGGGAGTGCAAACACACAGCTGCCACCGGCCTGTTAACACTTTCCGAGTGCAGTGCTTTGACCTTTTTGCTGCACTGGCAGTATAATGTAACCCCGATCTTGACCACACGCGACTGACGGCTTGGTTAGGACGATCCAACGTGCGATCTCAACCGTCCACAACTTGATCCAACGGCACCTGTGAGATATGTAGACTCGGAGACCTCAT
>DF237029.1:122234-140810 GCA_000708835.1 Klebsormidium nitens
GTTGGACAGCTGGGCGGGGGCCGCGCCAAAATTTAAGAATCGAGTGCTCGTTGCAGGCAATCCCTGCTTGCAGAAACTGATTCGATACATCCCCGAGGGGCTGTCCTATGTTCTTAGGTAACAGTAACTTAGGTACCTACCGTATGTGTGCGTGAGGCAGCAGCGTGACTGCCCACCTGGCCCAGGCCCAGGCCAGGGCCAAGGCAGTTGATCAAGAGTGGATGAATTTCAGATCGCGGGCAGGGGCGCGGCATTAAAGATCTTGTACATAGGTATCTTAAACTGGGGCTGCTTGCAGTGCTCTCGCCTATGAAACAGTGGGGTGCCAGCAGCTGCATCATGCAGCATTCTTAATTCCAATCTCTGCTGCAGCGGCTTTGTTGTTGACACCTTCTTTCGTACAGGGAGAAGGTTCTCTTTGCAAGGCCAACTACCAAGAAAACTTGACTCTCCAACCCTGTGCCCATTCGTGGCAATTGTGCATCTCGAGCCACCTTTGCTCTTTGAGGAAGTTGAGTTCATGAAATGCAAAAGCGGTGAAGCACTTGGAGGGTTTCCATGAGTTTCCATGGCCACTGGCCGGGCTCTCCAGCTATTTCATCGTACAAGATAAAAGGGAAGAAGAAAACCCTTGATTGAGAGGGTTTCTGCAGATGTTGAATTGAAAAGCCAGTACTTGAGCATCAACACTTTTGCATTGTGCGCTACTACATTATTCTGGCGCCCCGCCGAAAAGCACAATGGGAGGGGTGACGTCCAGCATAGCTGCAAAATTTGCGTTCTTCCCCCCGTCACCACCTTCGTACAAGGTCGACAAGGATCCTGCCACGGGCAAACCGAGGTGTGTTGAAAGCATGTTTGTTTTACGGCTTTAGTTGGGCTGACGTGTGTGCACGGAACTTTCTAGGGTCGTAGTTTCAAGGTATCTTCTTACGGCCACTTCAGTGGGCAACTTCGGACAGCTTGGTGGCAAGCTGACTCTGTCCTGACCTACTCTACGGTTGATTGAACACAAAACAATCGAGCTTTCCTATAGACACGATAGCGGGTGCATTGTCTGAGAGTCCTGGCCAAGTCAACATTCATTTGTGCCGTGTCCAAGCTTTGCACAACTGTCTCTGCCCAGTTCGTTTCTTTTGAAGTGTTTCTTGCCAGCCAACCTCCGGTTTCAAACTTCCTTGAAGTACCTGATTGTATAAGATATTTCAAACTTGCAATTGAGTTCTTTCTCAACTTCTCAACGAGATACGTGCACAAACCGAATGAGAGGAGTCCCCCAGCAATGTCCGATCAACAAGAGTGTTCACATAAATGTGAGTGTTCAGGAAGCGGAGAGATATGCACTTCAAAATGGTCGACCATGCGTTGTCCTGCAGATTGTCCCCACTGCCGTTGAAGAAGAACGTGGAGGTGCTGTGGCTGAAAACCCGCCGAAGAACAGAGATCTGTGCCATGCTGGTCAAGAACCCGTATGCGAGGCTGACACTTCTGTACAGCCATGGGAATGCGGCAGACCTGGGACAAATGCACGACCTGTATGTTGAGCTCAGTTCGCTTCTGGAGATTAATGTATTGGGGTAAGTGACTGTCGTGCGGCGACATGCATCCTGACTCTCAGTCCCATGGTTTTGTCGGATCCCTGCCCTGAGTTCCAGCAATTAAGTACCTGAACTGGAAAGTAGTAGTCAGAGGCACTGACCTGCCCTTCGTTGACAAACGTAATCAATGATCGTTTTTTTCTAGTGCTGCTTGGTGCACCCAGGAAAGAAGCCCCTCCTTGGCATCCCCATACAGAAGGGTGCACTTTTTAAAAAGCGAGCTGGGGTACGTCCCAAGAAGCACGATCCTTCTTCTTCAGACGCTTCGTCCTTTGCAAGTCTGTCATGACGTAACGAGCAACTGCAAACAGTAGGTGTCAGTGTAGGTAAGCCTTTCCTTGTTCAAGGTGCTCAGAGATGCCTGGTCATCAGCTCTTGCTGAACAACTGGCTTGACTTCACTTCTTGCGATGTATTGCAGGTATGATTATTCTGGATACGGCGCAAGTACTGGCAAGGTAGGCACCCTCTCCTTGATCTGGATTCCATTAAAGTTACGTGGCTCCGTTGTTTGTCCACCTGGGACGGAGGCCTGTTCCATCCACCTAGAGTTTCTTAGCATTACGATCAGTGTGGCTGCAATTGCACGCTTGCTTATATAGGGCCGCTTCTGCGCCGTCTTATTGTCTGAGGGAGCTTCGAATGATGACAGGTCTACCCTCTACAGCTTGGCCTCCGCTTCCAATAGACACACTTTTGTGGTTAAATGTGATGTCGAAACTTCCTTCCGAAGTCGTTCAGCTGGCCTTCACAGTCTGCTCTTTCTTCTTGCAGCCCAGTGAACAGAACACATATGCTGACATTGACGCCGCGTACGACCACTTGGTGGGGCAACTAGGGGTGCGGGAAGAGGACGTGGTTCTTTACGGACAGTCAGTGGGGAGCGGGCCGACCGTCGATCTCGCTGCTAGGAAGGAGAAGATCCGGGGCGTCGTGTTGCACAGCCCCATGCTTTCGGGCGTCCGAGTCATGTACCCTGTGAAGCGAACGTACTGGTTTGATATCTTCAAGGTAAGCGAGACGTTGGAGCGTTTTAGCGAGCGCTTCCTACCCGCTCGCTCAGGCGTGTGATTGCTTCGTTTGCACTTTATTTCTGTGGCACGATCAAGCGGCGTGGGAGTCAAGCGGCCTGACCTTCTCTTGTGCTTATCCTCGTGTCTCTTCGGTTTGCCGTTGATGGTGGAGCACATTGTCACATTGTCACGTTGTCAATTTGAGACGAGCGTAGGCTGATGGGTTTATGCTACTGTCACAGCGAATCCATCTCGTCAGCTGGCACGACCCCGTTTAAGCGCGTTTTACAGATGAGTATGACGCGTTCTTGAGAAGAGACGGGCACGTAAGATGGGACTACCTCCTTCCAGCTAAAGGCCGACTCAATCTTGGGATCGATATCACCCCTTTGCTTGCACTCGTATTCTTTTCTGGTTCCAGTGATTTCACAAAGTAAGATTCTTGTAAAGTCGTCGCCAAGATAACACTTGGACCGTCGAGTCCTGCTGCAGCTTATACAGGAGATGGTGACAAGAGCTACATGCGCCTGGAAGGGACACGGACGGTTTAAAATTATGGCTTGACCAGGATCAGCGATTCTAACCTGACTTACCTGATTTGCACTGCTGCATGCTTCGACAAGTCGCTCAGAGGGACCGCCACTTTGCTCTCAATCAGTTGTGCCTCCTTATACAGAACTGCGAGAAGATCGGGAGCGTCAAGTGTCCAGTCCTCGTCATGCACGTAAGTTTCCGGCAGAGAAGCGCGAGAAGATTTTGCAACACGATTGGAAATCGTGAATGCTTCGAACTCTTTCACCCTCTGGTTTGCTCTCGGATTGTCAATTGCAGTGCCTTCCTACCGTTTGTTCTTGGCCAACCAAGTGGTCGCATGCGAGCCCTTCGGACACCTGTGCGAAGTATGACAATGCAGTCAGGCTCAACCTTCTGGACGGATCGTTGCAGGGCACTGCCGACGAAGTCATAGATGTGTCACACGGCAAGAAACTTGTGGAGATGTGCAAGCGGGCTTACGAACCCCTTTTCGTGGAAGGAGGGACGCACTGTGACCTGGAATTCTTCTCGGAGTACATAAATCATCTGCGGAAACTCATTCGACACTTAGAAGAGGACAGGTAGTTTAGAGAGGATCACCCTTAGCTCAACGCACGCTTAGACAGACCGCAGCAAGAGGAAGTACTGCCATCGGAAGGGATGTAGTTATCTTATGCACGTGACAGGCTACTCGAGTTAGTCTTGCCAGAAAAAGTGTCTAGCTCGCATACCGGTATATTCTGGACACACGTTTGTGCCATGTTGACTACCTGCCATTCTTGAGTGCAAATCATAAGCATGGTGCATCCAGTGTTGTACGCGGTATATCCAACAATTTAGGGCGCTGACTAGACGCCACATGTCTAGCTGCACTTCGATCAATGGCACACGGCAGGAACCTTAATGGTCCAACTGCTTTCATAAAGCTTTGTGGAGTAGTGTAACAGTACTTAGATGGGCAAAATATCGGCGCACGCAAATGTGTGTACTCAATCTCTGTATGACTGATACGGCAATCCTGTTTAGCTCTGGCTTTCGGTTGTAGCTTGAAAATAAAGATGATGCGTGCTGCATGCTGCATACCATTTGAATGCTCGGGCGGCTTGCTTCATGCTGCCATTAACGCGTTGCTTTGCAAACGAAAGCAGCCGTGTATGCTATAGAGCACCATAAGGGTGACTGGCGTTTGACCCCATAGTCACTGCATGTATCAGTTTCCAACATGCTGATGTGGCTGGACAAATGATGGCCACCCTGCCAGATCCTCGTGCTGACATACTAAGAACAGTATCCTTATTCTACGAATTTCATGGTTTTGACAATATTTGAGGACTCACAGGTCAGTATTCACCACCTTTATGAACGGCTCAATTGCTCAACACAAATTACCAGGGCCTTTTGTGCCCTACCTCGAAGTTCACATGCTTAAGTCAACGAATGGCCGGGGCTTCGATCTTCATCCGTTTGCTGCAAGGAACAAAGTGATGGTATGCTCGTCATGGTCTCAAAGCGCCATAAGATGCAACCCCACTTCCTCAAGACTAAGAAAAGGAGTTTTGAAACAGGGTCGGTCTTGAAATCTGGATAAGGCAAGCCAGTGCTCTCTTCAATCAAGGGCGAGTATGGTTGATCCACTACTGTCGACAATGATAAAAGTCTACTTAGCACCTTACCTCTGCTCCAAATCGTTGGCTTAGATCCAGAGTGCATCCCACTCCTGCATCACTGGCTTTCCGGCGATGATATGCAGGGCTCGCTGCCATGGCTCCAACTGGGCTGTCAAACTGTGTTTGTGACTTGACGGCCACAAGAGACTTTGCAGCTTCCGGGATGGCCAAAAGCGAAACATACTCTGGGGAGCCCTCATTCGAGTCCTCAGATTGCAACCCTGGAATTGAGCTTCTCCTGCTTAGAGCTGACAGATCCGACAACTGTCTGCTGAGCGACTTCTGAAAACTGGAGAATTCAAGGTCACCCTCAGCAACTTTGCTCTGCGGGGTGCACTCTCCTTCTCTCCACGAGGACGTGCTGCTCTCAGACTCGATTGCCAGTGAAAGGACTGGTTTTGCACCACTGAGGGGTTTATCTTGAACTTGTGCTAACCCTAACGCAGATGCTTTTGCTGAAGCTTCACTAAGTCTTGCCCTGATCTCCTGTCGTGTCTTTTCGACCTGCAGAGATTGCATATTGCTTTGTGCACAGCAGAATGTACAGTAAGCAGCGCAGCAAAACGTACTCACAACGATGTGTATGTGTTTCCTAGGCATCAGCATGACAGATCCATCCGAACATGACCCAAGGCATGTTGTCGGTATCTGTATCGATCGAAAAAGAGCAGACTTCCAGATTTGCTGCAGAGATGCTCGAAATCTTTACGTGTAGGCTGCTATGCCACAATCTTCAAAGAAATCAAGGACCTTGAGAAGCAGATTCAAGGAGGCACAGTGACGAAAGCTCGCTTACCTGGTTGTGTAATTCATTCAGACTGGAAGCAAACTCGTCCTGCTCATGCACTTTTGCTTGCAAGTTCTGTAGCTCATGCAAAACCATTTCCTTCTCCTCTACTATTTCGTACTTGTCAGAGGCACTTGCAAATGACGGTGTCCCACGTCGCTGGAGGACTTCAGTCAGGGCCTTCATCCTCTCACAAGCTGCTGCAGCAGCTGCTTTTGAAGCTGCAGTCTCAGTCTTGGCAGCAGTGCAATCGTTGGTTGCTTTCACAAGCTCTGACTTCAGCTCCTTGAGCTCTTGCTGCGCCGTTGCCAACTCAGAAGCTATGGATGTGCATCTGTTTGAGAAGGTGTCTTTGTCCTTCTCTACCTCACCCAACCTGGTTTTGAGCTCTACGACCTGTGTTCTCAATCCAAGTGCCTCCAACTGCTCCTGCGCCAAATCTGCTTGCAGTGTTGTCACCATTTCTTCCAATCTCAGTGCTTTCAGAATGTAAGCCTCCTCACTCCGTTTTACCTGCAATGCAGCAAGGCCATAGACTTGCTCCACTTGCTGAATTCGCAACATCTGAAAGTTGGCCAAGGGTAAGGGACATCATGGTTGAAGATCGGAGAGCCCCTCTCAAGACACTTTGGGCATTGGAGGCAGTCCACCACTCCCTTTCTCTAAGTGCTTTTGTTGCATATTTTACAAAAATCTCAAAGGAAGGGACTTCTTGAATAGAGAAGCAATCAGAGAGTGAAAGACATACCTCCATGAAGCTTCGAATCTGCGTAAGGGGCTTCCTCTCAGGAATTGGACCGTCTGCTTGCACTCCAGCCATGCTTGATCGACGGTGCGGTTTTTTGAGGACCTCAGCTGCTTTAGCGGGAGCCATTGGTTGAACATTTGGATCAGATGCTGCCAGCGAAGGCAAAGGCACTTCCTCTGAGATTGCATGCAAGCCGGTCGCACCACAAGCTGGCTGATGTCTTGAGCGGCTAAGGACGCTCTGCACATCTGCGACACTCTTCCGTCGCCGGGCTGAGTTTTTAGCCAGATGTTCCGTGCTGGTCTCCATCCAGGTTGACGTCGAAGACAAGCCGCCTCAGGCTGTGCCAGCTTTTCAGGGGATATCTTTGCACCCTTGGAATGGACTAGGTGGTAGGTAGCATTGCATTGCTGCATTGGCAACCCTTCGGCAACTTTGGCGGCAGGGATAGGTACTTGACCGAGCCGCAGAGGTGCCCTGCATTTGATTTCAGTTGCCACTAGGACTCGTAGTAGGAGTCTACGACTGTACGAGTCACGACTAGGTAGGTACCCAGTACATACCTACCTAGTACCTACTGTCTACAGGTGACATCAGGCTACCTACAGGACCTAATTTTGAAGGGCCAACTTGTCACTGTCAGAGTGCGTGGAAGGAGAACGTGGACCAAATTCGCACCTTTTGGACCCTACCAAGCTTTAGTACCCTTTCCGCCGCGCGCGGCCCCGGGTCATTGATCACGTCCAGGGTCCGACCTGAACTTAGCCGGTACATTGTACCGGTACTGTACCTAGCCTGCGCCGTGCGGGAGGTACCATGAAAGTGCCGGTACCTTGCCGGCCCGATCCCCAAGTCAGTGCCGGTACGGCCGGGAGAAGCTACATACTAAATTTGCAGTCCAGGGTACAAAACTGTGGGGGGTTTTAAAAAGTCCGAATTTGGTCCACGTTCTCCTTCTACGGGTTCTGTCAGTGAACTGCAGTGCACGAATTCAAGTCCAACTTTTGAATTTTGAAACTCGAGGGCGGCAAGAACCGTTTGAAGGACGTTCTCACTTTCGAAGATTTGGACCGTGCGGCGGCGGGCTCTGAGCGACACTGGACGGTTCGATCGCCGTCGATACTCTCCAGGGCTGGAGACGGCCGCCCCCTCTTATTGTGTGGTTATTGAGAGGTCGACATTACGAGCCAAGAAATCGAAACGTCGAAAAGAACGAAATGAAGCCCCCAAGGGGGGTGACAAAAGGGGAGGGAAAAGCATTCGCGCGGGCAGCTTTTGGCTCGAATGGACACGAAAAGCGGAGATATTTGAGTGGATTTTTTGGAAGGGGGGTACCTCTTCGCCGCGTGTCAAAATATCTGACGTCGTTGGGCTCCGTTGAGCGATCCGTCGTTCCGTCGACTGGCGGCGTCATGTTGCCGTGACGTCCGCAGAAGATCAAGCAATAGCGCCGTCCAAGTAGGTAGGTCGTATTGGTCCAAATGAAGCTTATTAATCTGACCTAATATAAGCATGTTTTTGTAGATACCTTGGGATGTGTCGTGTGACGTGTCCACACTGCAAACCTGGCCTAGAGGAAAAGGTGTAGGTAGGTAGGTAGTGGGTACCAAGTTCCAAAAGAGTTACAAAATTGCGTGATTTAATGACAAAACCCTAGGTGAATCGAGAATCGAGATTCGAGGCGCTATATTCAGAGAGATTGCAGCTCACAAATTAATTGAAGACATTTATTGCCGATTTTACACCTGCCTTTCGGACGGAAATCGTCGGAGCCAATCAGATGGAAGGAGAAGGGGAAACGCCGCAGGCTGAACAAACTTTTCATGGGCTTATGTAGAAGGTAGACCGAATTTTCCCTGATTAAACAGAGATATGCAATTTCGTGCAGGGGCAATGCCAGAAGAAGAATCGAGTCATTGCTGGAACGCGTAGGTTACAGGTACCTACCTTTGCCTTTGCTTCACTCGCCAAGGTTCTCGACATGTCGGGCTACGTACCGTACTGCTTTTAAATTTCGGCGAAAAATAAATAATTATTTGGCCTGCTGAAAACTTTAAATAATTATCCAAGAGCGATAATGGTCGATAACGGTTCTTTTTAGCAGGTAACGCTAGGTCTGCCGAAAGTTCCAAACGTTTCATAATTAACTATTTTGCGTCGAAGGTGCCGATATTAAAAAGCAGTACGGTACATGCATTCTAAAATTCCGACCTAGACATTGATGAACCAGCTAGCTCGTGCATGGCAAAGGCTCGAACTTTGTCATCGGCGTATGGGTAACTTCCGCGAGCTATAACTCTAGTCTGGATGAGCTGGGACGCTTGAGATCAGTCGACCCACAGGGACTGCATGATGATTCCAAACGCCAGTGGAACTCAAACAGCCAGAGCAGGAATCGCTTTTCGCAGATTCAGCAGGGGGCGTGAGACGTGGCAGCGGGACGTCGGGGCCCACCAATGGCGGCTTCGCAAGTATCTCTGGATGCCCTCAATACAGGCTGCATCAGAGTAGCAGTCTGCCATTTGTAAAGGCGCTGACAGCAGACCTTAATTTCCTGGGGGACGACACGTTAATCGCGCACCCGACTGTCGGCCACCTATCAGCATTCGCTGATTGGTGCAGCTGCCAGTTGGGTTTCTTTCGCTTGCACCGTCTCAATTGCGGCGACAAGCTGATGAAAGCTCTTTAGCAAAACTTTCCCCTTTCTCCTTATGGCGGCAATTTTGTTGGATGTGGGTGGACTTCTGTGCAACGAGGAGGAGCCCGACTCTGACCTGTATCCGGAGAGTCCAAGCGGCACATCTGAATCCCTGTCAGATGCGTCCACATCGGCACCTTTCCATGTGTCCGCCTGCCAATGTAGCTGGAATTGTCCTCTCCCCCCTCACCACGGCCTGTGGCCTCGGACCTCTTATGAACCCCAGGCTGACCTAGAGGACTGCAGGGAGTGCATTGAGGTCCTCATTCAGCAGGAACTCCACCACCTCCCCTCGCCTGACTACTTTCACCGGGTTCAGGACCTGGCAGTCTGTCCAGAACGAAGAGGGGATGCTATCAGGTGGATAATGCAGGTGGGTTTATGATCTGAATCTGCTGGTGGCAGAGAAGTGAAGGGTCCTGTCCAGCAGGGGTTCCCCTCAGGATTCTATATGCCGATCTACCGACCTCACAAAATGGTCAAAGAGTTGCAGTTGATTCAAAGGTGCCACCTTTGGCCAGGTTTCGTATTGTGAGACTATAGATAAGGGCCGCGCAGGCTATCAGCAGATCGTTCAGCCGTAGTTCCCCTTTCTCATTCATTGCATAGAATTCATGGTTGTGGGTACGGTGAAACAATTGCATGTCAAGCCGTGTAGCAATGAGCACTGACATAAGGGGTTTCCGCACCTGCAGTTGGGTATTTACTTATGTCCAATGGTACAAACCTGACTACAGTTGATGTGGAGATTTGTCAATGTACTAAATGCTGGGCCACATTAACAGCAGCAAAAACCCATTGTTGCAAGGCTCCTCCTTTATAAGCAGTCTGGGAAAGACAAGTCACATGAGGGAAAAGGAGTCGATACAGTGTCACTTCTGTGCTACCTTGCATCCTTTCCTCACATTGCTTGCCTTCTGTCTCAGGTCCGTAGCTGCTTCAATTACAGTCTGCTCACGGCCTCTCTTGCGGTCAACTACATGGACAGGTTCCTCTCTGCATACCCCTTGCCGGTGAGAACCAAACCCCATATGCCTTTGCCTGCATTGATGGAAGCCAGGGCCTGATTGATCAGGGACCAATGCGCCACCAAAATTTATAAAGTCTCCATTGGCCTCACCTTCTGGCACATGGTATGAGACAAACACATGTGTCAATTGTACTTCTACAACATCATGGTTTCACAGCTTTTCCATGTTCGTCTGCAGGATGCCGAATGGCCTCTGCAACTCGTTGCTGTGGCCTGCTTGGCAATCGCTGCCAAGATGGAGGAGGTCGACACACCCTTTCTTTCTGACATTCAGGTATGCCCTCTCACCCTCTTGCTCCATCAATCCAAGCAACCCCGGTTGTCTTGAATTGGACAAAGTGTAGTAGGTCAACTTCGTGTTGTCGAAAGGGTTTATGCAACTTGAAGATTAGGAGAAGTCTTGCCCCTGACTGGACCCAATCAGGACGCATCCTTGCCTTTCCAGATCATCATTTTGTTCTGCTCCTCTTCGCAATCTGACAAAACGCAATCGTTGTGCAGTCAAAGACACCGTTCTGCATCAAACCAGAGTTGAGCCAGCGTATGGAGATCCTGGTTCTGAGCACTCTCAAGTGGCGCGTCCATGGCGTAACCAGCTTCAGTTTTGTCGATCCCTACCTTGCCATCATCGGCGCAGACGGCCCTTTCGCAGCCGCCCTAAATGCAAGGGTTTCCGAGTTGCTACTCCGGGCTTTGCTTGGTGAGCCCTGCATATGATCCAGTCTATCTGTCTATTTGGCAAGATTTCCTCTGATTCATCTGATGTCAAGAAGGAGGAGAGATAAGGAGCACTGCGTGGCAGTGCCCACGTTTCTGGCACTGAGAAGTCCAATCATTCTCGCACCTTTCAGAATCTAATGAGGCCCCGTTCAACCAACTGCATTCCCGCTCCAAGAATGGCCGGAGCGTGATCGCAAATGCCTCATGTTTCGCTAGTCTGCAATGGATACAGGTTGTGAGTTCTATTGTGCTTGTGTGCTCTTGCATCGCAGCGGTCACTTTCCTGATCCTAAGTGCTGCTCCTTGCAGATGTGCGATTCCTTGCCATCCGTCCTTCAATTACAGCGGCTGCTGCTGTGATGCAAGCGCTCCACGAACTACCACGGAGGGATGCGCAGGTCTATCAATCAGCATTGATGAAAACCCTTTCACCAAGTCCGGTGAGTCCCGCTTCAACTGCCACCTCGTCAGTTGCTCTACTGTTCATAGGCGTTCTTTACATGCTTAAGGTGCTGGTTTCGTGACCAGATTGGTTTTTTGCATCATTCTTGCAGTCTAGCAGGCAGAGTTCAATCTGATATACGTAATACAGGTTGGTACAGACGAGAAGGCAAAAGCATAGACTTGAAAAGACAGACGAGAATGCTGATTGCAATGCTCTTTTTGCAGGCTGTCCTGGAGAGCTGCAGGCTGCTTCTCGCTGAGGTTGCCAACTCGACAATCTACGCTGCCACCAGCGAGGACTCTGGTCTCACTTGCGTTGCGCAACAAGTTGTTGATCCGTTCCCTAGAAAGCCCGCGCCCTCCAACGTTGGCTGGGCTCAGGCAGCAAGGGATCCCTCCCAAGCTGTTGCCTCACGCGCGTTGTCTGGGGATGGAGTCAGTCTTTCAGGGAAACGGAAACGGCAGAGTCTTCGTCAATAGAAAGCTTATACTTTAGCATGTATATTACAGGTATCTCGGAGTTGTTAGGTAAAAGTTGTGACACCTTTGTAAGAAGGTCGCATTGCAACACGCAGATGTGGCCTCGATGAAACTTTAACCTTCTAGATTATCTCGATCTAGATAACAATAGCTTGCTGATTTCGACCAGAGTCAGGTAGGAATCAGCGTTGATAACTGCAGAGGTCGTGTTTAAAATCATAGCTAGAAGCATCCACTCGAGCAAAACTCTTACAAGAGAAATAATGCATAAAGACTTGAGCAGATGAATGAGTTTTATAGTGCTTGTTTGTGTATAATGACCTGACAGTTGACAAGTGTTTAAAGTTCATCTGGCCCGACGCCAGAGAGCGGTTGATCTATCTGAAGTCTTTTCAAAGCTCCCAAGCATGGAAACTTCGAACATTGGGTGATCGACTGGTGTGGCAATCGATACTGATCATTCTTGCTAGGTATTGTTTTGCGATCACATGTGTGTGCCAGATTACGTGGCTCGTTGTTTGTCGGACGATGCGTAAAGTTCTAAACACGGCCGCCCATGCATTAAATATATGCCGTGGTCAAATTAACGCACAACCGACGTTGCCCCACATGCAATGCTGTCTGAGTCTAATTCAGACCTTATGCAAAGCTGATGGATCCGTCGCTAACCATTACATGCAGCTCGCAATAACCTGGGGCTCCCAAGCCTGGAAAGCACATCCGATGAATTTCTAAACGATGCAGCAATGTGCGGAAGCTTAAGTGCCTTTGTGACGCGTCCCTGATGGGACCCGTCTCCATCTGTTTGCTGCCTCGAGCTACAGCTAGATCCAATCATCAACCGGCTCTTTCCAACTCTAGTGCATCGAAGCAGAAGCTGGTGAGAGTAGGATTCTGCCTTGCTCGTTCATGTAGTAGTGGTTGTAATTGATCCGTATAACAAGGTCGGCAAGATGAGGGAAATGGCCCACGTTCAGTTTTGAAGACAGGACCTGCAGCGACGGCGGGCAGCGACTCGTCAAGATGGTCGAAAAGGACATCAAAGAGACATCAAAATTCACGGAATTATTCCAACTTCTAAAGAGGCCGGAACCGAAATATGGCTATGCTCGAAACGAGCGAGAGGGCAAATTGGCCGTCGAGAGAAAGGTCTAGTGCAGAAACAAATCAAACTTGCTTATCAAAGCGATTACATCCACTGTCGTGCGTAATCTCCAATTTGCTAACTTCGGGAAGAGGTAAACGAGCCAGACTCGTAGCGCATCATGCAGAACGATTACCAGACGGATAATAGCACGGTGAGCTTCCGTTGGCAACTGCGCAGCCTTGTCCGAGGCGGAACAAAAATTTGTTTGTCACCATGAGGGACAATTTAGAAGGGACCTTGGTGTATGACAGCACGCTCATGCTTGTTAAGCAAAAGGCACAGGAGCACTATTTTGCACTGTTTTGCATCCAGGACGCCACCCCCTATCCGTATCAAGACGTGATAGTTTGTCGCATCGTCGAGCCTCGGCCGAAGACGCCACCGCCTGCCCTCAGTAACAAAACCAAGAGTAACAACCAATCGATCAGCGACTTTAAGCCCTGACCCGAATGGACCGCGGCAGGAAAACAGACTTGTCAAGCGGAAAAAGAGCACACCTAGAAGCCCGATACGGACGGGGCACCTCCTCCGCAGCAGGCAGAATCAATGCCTCGTTTTTTGGGTAGACACATTTCAGAGTGGAACGGAAGAAGGTGGTCGCGCCTCACCCGCAGCAGGAAGACCATGCTCTCGTGGAACTGGCGCTCGAGGCGCAGCATCTCGGCCTCGCCGCGCGCGAGGACGTCCGGGTTCGCGCCGTCCGAGGAGAGCGTCCGCTGGAGCGAGCAGAAGTCCAGCGCGATCGCGACCATTGTGCGCACACGGCTCGCCAGGAGCGTCCACTGCAGCAAGCGGTCAGGGAATCGGGTGAGACTCCCCGCTGGTGGGAATGTGAGACTTGTAAGAGTCAGTACGCTGTTGTTGAATTTCTTATGGACGAACTCAATGTTCGTCCAGAAAATATTTCTGTCGGCATTTTCCATATAAGAATTTGACGTGCATCTCGGTGTTGTTACAAAGAAACATTGGAAGTTTTACAAGAACGTTTGAGCTTTGCAAGGTGTTTTCAGGGGGTATTGAGGATTTGGGAGACTTCTAAGGACCCCAGGATCTAAGGAAGTGCGCTCTGTAATCATCGGGCGTTCCAGGTCAAGGGGTTTGGGGGTCGCTCATGTTTGAAGTTGGGGGATTTGTGGTCTTTATATGGTTAGCGCGGCAGATTCGTAGCGCACATCCAAAGGTTTGAACCACTTTGAACGAGGCAGCTCGTACAAGCGACTCGTGCGTTTGAGGGTTTGTCCATGTCATTGTTCTGGGCAGGATTTGAGATCTGAGGTATGGCATGTCGAAAGCGTCCGCTGGCGCTTGGCGGGATCGCAACTTTAGAAAACTAGCGAGAGACAAACCGAAAGGATGCCCTTCGCGGACCACTGTTGAAACTGAAAAGGACCGGCAGAACGCGCAGATCGCACGGAGCGTCTCACCAGCTTGTCGGAGGCGACGAGGCACTGCTTCTGGATTGCGGCCAGGTAGCGCTCGTGGCACGCGATGACCTCGTCCAGGCTGGTCGCCGCGGCCATCTCCGTGCGAAGGTCCAGCCACGCGCTGTGGAGGACCTGGCGGGGAAGCGGGATGGGCAGTGAGCTTTCAGCCTATTGAAGCGCCGTTTGAGTGGGCCATTTCGACGTCAAACTCACGAAAAATAATAGCAAGCCGAGATAGTAGGAAGGTAACCGCACTGAGATGGTTAGGGCTAGTTTGGTGGTTAGTGGGTACGGGTGCGGAGCGGGTGTATTTTTGAGGTAGAATTTTCTAGTGTTAGTTGGAGCTTATTATTATTTTGGCTTACTATTATCTTTCTTGAATTTTATCATTTGGACGGCTCCTTTCGACCAGATGCCAGTAAATGAAATAGGTACGCGTGGCAACGAGAGCGACGTAGAGAAGACGCGGGGGTGGCCGAGATGGCCACCGACTTGGGAAATATCCCGCTGCTGAGAGCGATATTGACGAGGGGCATCATAAAATGCTGAAGTGCGCTTGTTCTTTCAGAGGTAATATAGAGTTGGGTTAATCACTAACCCGGTCCATGACGTATTGGTGCAGCGTGTTGATGAAGTGGAGCAGCTTTTGCTGGAAGAGGAGCCGCTGCTTGCCCCCGGAGCTGCCCAGGCCGTTGATCTACGGCAGACAGCCACGTAGCACCACGTGAGCGGCTAGATCGTTCGTCCGGTCCTCCGGCTAGGACAAATCTTTCCGAGCACCAGAGGGATCTTCGACTGAGCCCGGATTGAGCGGAGGCAAGGGCTGTCCCGTCAAATCGGCCATGTAAAGCGCTTCACAGCTGCACTAATGGCTGGTCGGAAGATTGACGAGAAGATGAACGACGCTCTTCAGTCATGTCGCACGGCAACCAGTGTGCGAGAAAGAAACCGGTTTCAACCGAGGCATTTTGGAGGGGCAGCAGAGCAAAGCGGGTTTACCTTCCACCGGGCGGCCCTGTCGAGGCCGTGCTTGGCCCGCTTGAGCTTGAGTAGAAAGGCCATGACTTGGTTGTACTTGTGGATGGCCGCCTCGCTGATGATCAGCTCCAGCGGCCACGATACCTGCGCAACGAACCGAAGGCACTAGAATAAGAGAGAAGGTCCTCTTTGCCTAGTCAGATCACAAAAGTGCGGGCTAAGGTGGGAACGACAACGAAGACACAGGATGGATGATTGAGAGGTGGGCCCGGCTGGTGTGCCCCATTCACGCGGTTCTTAAAAGCTTGAGGTTGGTGCCGATTGATATCTTGCCACCATAGTGGAACACGCACCGCCCATCCAGAAACTACAAAGCTGAACTATCAGAACATCTCGAAGCGCTGCCGAGTACTGGCTCTTTTTGTTAAGATCCAAAGAGTCCATTCGAACTAACGTTTCGACAACCGCTTGCTTATCGTTGACCTCACTAAGCAACAACCCGGCGCTCTCGGCAGCTAGGACCTCCTGCTTTTGCACAGTGTGAGCTATACGAGCACACTCTTCCCCCACACCACACCGCACGCTTGACGCATCCATGCTGCGGGCCCGACCTACCTTGTAAGAGAAGCGGAGGCAGTCGAGCGCGTCGATGCCGAAGCTGCGCAGGACGGGGCGGTGGCTGGGGGCGTCGCTGCCTTCCGGGTCGACGACCCGGATCAGCAGCGAGTCCTGGATGAGGGACAGGGCGGAGTCGCCCGAAGCGCGCACCGAGTTCTGCGAGAAAAGGGCTCAGAAGGTTTGATACGCAGTCGAGAGACCGCCTTCTGAGGCGGTTGCAGAAGAGAAGCGCGATCGATGGGGTAGGTACTGACGTCATCTCTCGGGGTTTGCTGAAAGCAAGACTCGCCTTGGATGTGGTGTTATCAGCACGGTTTATATGGTCGTAAGGCGTTACTCCATTCCTGCTCGCTGCTTGAAAGGACGAAGCTCCCCCAACATCCCTGCTCTATGAATCGTCCTACCACTCCAAAGAAAGACAGAACCCCAAAAGTCAGCAAGGAACCATCCAACAGCGATATGCCCTACAAACGTGACACTGTCCGATACGTAGAACCCATACCTTCGCACTACATCACCAGGCCCCAACAATTTAAAACAGCCAAAACTCCCCCCACCTGGAGCATGGTGTTGAGCTCGTGGAAGTCGTCCCAGGGCTCGCGCCGCTCCAGCTTGGCGAAGAGCGCGGTCGTGAACTGGTGCAGCACGTCGCCCGACCCGAGCAGGTACACCGCGCGCAGGATGGCCAGCTCCTCGATCAGCTGCCACTCGCCCATCAGCCGCGCCAGCAGCCGTGCACCCACGTGGTCGACCTGCACTCTTGGGCGCTTTCAGGGTTAAGCGCGGGTTAGGGAGTGGGGTTTCAAGTGGTTCATATGCTGTTACTTCCAGGGTTTCGGGGTTGCAGGAACGGGTTTGTGAGATAAGGCGGATGCTGTGGCTGCTGTTCGAAAAGGAATTTTGCAACCGCTTGCGGAGGAGCTTTCTCGCCGCGCGCACGTACGATGCACCTGCACCGTCGGGCGCGCTCTCAAGGCTCACAGGTTACATGATTGTTGTTTCGGGTAGGTCGTGTACTGTTGCATTCTGCTCGGAGAGGACTGTTGCATTGCCCGAAAAGGAGCTGTTTTTGTCGTGTGCCAGCATGGTCCACGACAAAATCTACACGTGGGATCAGTGCGCTGTTCCGGGCAAATTATTGGGTTGCGAAGCAAGAACCTAGCAGAATGTTGACTAGCGGAAGAGTTGCGCGCCGGAAATACTCAACGTTCGAGGGGCCAGAGCAAGAAACTGCGAGTGGAAGCAGAAGGATTCTGAGTTGCCAAGAAAGATGCGGTGTGCTCCTTCAAGCAGAAATATCTTGCTTGATGAACGACAAGCTGATTGCACAACTCTCCAAGCCTCGCTTTACAATGTCCGCACTCCCACGTAGACCTCTAAGCAATCTCCAGATTCGTCTTAGCGCATCGAACTGATTCGGAGTAACCCTTTAACGTTTAACTCTCCACAACCGATTCACAAGAATCTCCAGAAGATGTCCCAAACTTCGTACCTGCTGGCCGATATGTTTTAAGAGGCACTCCTGGATGAGCACCGCAGGCGGCGGCGTCGCTCTGAGCCTCGCCTTCCGGAGCCATTCCAGCTCGTCCCCTCTCCCCACTCCGAAACTGACACGTGGCAGCCACGTGGGCTCTCTAGCCACTCGCTGCATGAGTGAGCCCGCATCTAGTTTGCACAGATCCACCACCAGCGCCCCTCCGTTCGGCGCGTTCGCGTAGTCGTTCCCCGGTACCCGCCGAAAAAGTTCGTCATCATCTCCCCGTCCGCTCGTGCTTGCCGCTTCTGTCTCCTGCCCCAGAGCTGCCCGGAGGTCCGCGTCGTCGAGCGGCGGCAAAGCTAGAAACTCTGCCCTCTCTAGTTGTCCGTCTCCGTTCTGATTCTGGCTTCGAGTGTTGGCGTCATGTCGGAGGAAGCTGTACACGGCGTCCGAATTGGTCTGCGCGGCCGCTCCTTCGGACGCCTCAATCGCCGCATGCTGCAGCGCGACAGCCCAATCCTCGACTACAAACGACTTCGCCCACAAGCTACTCAAACTATCCCCTTCATCCGAGCTCTGCGCACTTTCAGACGCCTCGGTCCGTTCCGCCAACACTGTAGCCTTTTCCGCTTCCGACCCCACTTTCGCTGTCACCAACAACCTCAGCGAGTCGCAAAACTTGTGGTACAGCGGCCGCCGCTCCTCGCGGCTCCGTTCCGCCGAGAACTCTTCCTTTCCGCCGGAAGGAATCGGCTCCGACGACGCAGCCTGCGGAAGCCTTGGCGAGAAGGCGACTTCCGTCCTCAGCGGCGTGTGCAGCGGGGACGCCCTCTGGGACGGGCTGGGCAGCTGCGAGACGAGGCTTGCGCGCCGGCTGCGTGTGTCCGGCGGAGTGGGGGGATTCGATGCCCGCAGCCCGGGGGAGGGGGGAGCGGAATAGCGGAACGGGCTCTTGGACGGCGAGGAGAAGGGGAAGGACGTCCGGGGGAAGGGCCCGGCCGACGGGCGCGCCAGCTCCGAGGAGGGGTCCTGAATCACGTGGTTCAGCAGCTGCAGCGATTTGCCGGTCCGCAGTATGGCCGGGGCGAGGCCGCTCAGGAAGGGGGGGCAGATGAGGTCGTCTTCGGGAGGCGGGGACGTTGGCGTGCTTGCTGCGCTAGCTGGGGGGGGCAGGAGGGGGTCGGGAACTGAGGAAGGGGAGTCACCAAATGTGA
>DF237029.1:141503-169022 GCA_000708835.1 Klebsormidium nitens
GGATGCACGGCGGGGGCCGGTCTGACTAGGGAGGGGCTGAGTGGCGGGTTCGGGGGGGTAAGCACTGCTGTGACTGGACCGGGCTTCGGGGGTTTGCGGGGGGCTGGGACGATGCCGCCGCCGGAGGGAGTGGCCCAGCAGCCAGAAGGCAGAGTCTTCGATTGGGACCGCGGGGTTTGCACAGATGAACAACTGTACGAATCGAAGCGGAATGTTGAAAAGACAAAACCCCAAACATCCGTAGCCGCTGATGCTTTTTCTTCTTCGTCAATCACCTCGACGCCTCGGACGCCTTGGAAGATGGACCAGAACCTGATCAGGAAAGAGCATGAGATGAAACGTTGGAAATCGGAACCGAGGACGCTTGAGGGCGTTCTCGCTTCGGTTGTGCTCACCTCATTCGCGGCGTCTTGCAGGATGCCTTCCTCCAACCAGGCGTTGAGCGCCGTTAACATGGGCTGGAGCGAGGCCAGGAACAGCGAGAGCACGGTGCGATAGGCCGCCTCCTGCACAAGCGGAAAAGCACAACGTGACTGTCTGACCAGCAACGGGGAGTTAACCACGAATGTCAGTCATACAACATGCAACAACGGGCTTCCAACTCACCATAAGATGCGGGATGTCAGCCCGGTATATGTACACCCCAAGCGCAAAAGTACTCGGTGCCTTGTCAGAGTCTCCCCGTTGGTCCTCGTCTGTTTTGCTGAAGTTGCAGTGGACTCATAACTCCAGCAGAGGCCTCACCAAAAACAATCGACTCCCTTCACAGGAAATAGATGGTAAGAGAGTTAGGAAAAAGGGACGAGTACGGGACGTGGGTTGACCCACCTCGCCGTCTTCGAGGAGGCAGTGTTGGCCCATCAACTGGTAGAGCACGGACAGCAAGTGCTCCGCGTCGTCCGCCGCGTTGCCGGTCTCTGACGCAGTCACAGCGTCCAGCACCATTTCCAGGAACCGACTCCCTTGCAAGACCCTGCATGGCAAGGTAAAACGAAGAAAGTGGGTGTGATCGCCAATCTGTGACTATCGTAGGCTTGGTCTAATAACTCGTGTATGCCGTGACGCACAATAAGACGAAATGAAAGGGTCGCCGAGCTGTCGGGACCCCGGATCAGTGACATTTTCAGGAGTGCAAAACCTGGGGGTTGAAGCATCCTCCTCACACTTCCGTTTTCACAGGGAGGCTTGGAGTCAAACAACTTCGAACCTTCATGAGGATCCCAACAACCTGAGCCTGTCGACTTGCAGAAAATTGTCACATCGAGAAGACAACGGAACTGCAACTTAGCCGTCTGTTCGAAGTGGTCATCTCACCCCCGTAGCCTCTGCCGAAGGCTCAGCAGGGTGACTTGGGTTCCTGCCGCCCCACGAGCTGCCTCACTTTCTGCCTCCACCACAGAGGCCATCAGGCTCTGAACCTGGATCCGCAGCGCATTGGCAAAGGCTTCCATGGTGGGGCCTCGCGCCTGCCTGCGCTCGTCCCCAAAGCTCTGCCAGGTCTTGGCGCGGACGCCGGCGATCCAATCCTGGAGTTAGTAGAGTTTGGGGCATGGGTCAGCATTGTTGAGACGGATTCCAGCCAGGTTATCATTGCAAAGCTGCATAACTGTAGATGGAATGAACAATCCTGGAGAAAGCCCAGGCACAGAGGCACAGAGGCGTGGTTTTCACATCTTCAATGTGGATTGTTGTTCCTCTGTCTTTTGAGATAAGCTCCATCAGGGCTTAAGGTATAGCTTTGCGCCGGAGGCAAACCTGAACGTGCTTGAGGCTGGAAGCTGCAACTAGGAATGGCGCAAGAAGCTGACGCAGGGAGCTGGGGGACAGATGCGTGACGTGCACCCCGTCAATTAGTTGGAACCGGTGGGCCCCGGAGCAAAAGGCGCTTTGGACAGTGCCTTGCAGTAGGCGGAGCACTTGGCGCACCTGAAAAGGAGGAGACTGTAGCTTAATCCTTCAGGAAAGCCCGTTCTAGCCTTCTTTCCTTTGTTCTATTCAAGAATTCTTATACACAGTGTAAGACTAGACATGAGTACTTTGGTCTGCAAGAAAGGTCTTAATTTTCGAACTTTAAAATCAACCAGGAGTTTTTATGCGACCCTCCTGATGTGTTCTCAAGCGTAGAAACAACAACTTTACGTTCAGGAACTTCACTTGCCGTCCTTTGTAATACATTCCTTACTGGGTGGGGGCAGCTTGAACGGCTTCTCAACTTCTATCGATGTAGAAGTCCCGTACCCTTTCTTACTTTCCAAGGGGGGCATACTCACAAGTACGGCTTCAGTGGTCCTCAGGCTCGGGTTTGGTTGCAGGGATGCCAAACCACTTCCCCTGCTTCTGGAGATTGCTTCAACCAGAGTGCCACTCAGATCAGCAGCGTTTGGCTCAGCCTCATCTTCCTCAACCAGGTTACTTGGCCCGCTCTCTTCGTCCAACTGCAGGCTGTACGTTTTCCAGTCAAAGGTGTGGGGGGAATCCTGATCTGAGCCTGCTGTTGCTTCTTCATCGCTGGCTCCTGGAAACTCCTCTGACACTGACTCCCCATCGTCGCTCTTCAGGTCAGACTCTGTGGACCAGTCATAGCTCCATTCAGAGTCCACGTCATCAGAGTCATCAATGTCTTTGATTGATAGCTCGGTGGAAGGCTCCTCGAAAAGTTTAGGCTCAAAGTCAAGAGGGGTCGACGCAGGAGCATCAGCAAGGTGGTAAAGCAGACTGAGAACTGATGCATTGACATCCGGATAAAAGGATTGGAGGGGTTGCTTTTGGAACTTGGCTGTTAGCACCTTCAGAGCATCTGCTTTTCTGAGCTGACTGTTTATTTCAAGGCGCTGGAGCAGCTCCTTGTACTGAGAGCTTACAGTGCTGGGGTTTGGATCTAAGTACGTGTGCTGTGCTGTGTTCTGCAAGCAGAATTGGAGGGCGATGCTGAAGTTCTCCGTCTGCGGTTGAAGCTCTGCCTGTCTTTGGACGAGATCTCCAAACAGCTTTTCATTCAGGGCGCGTTCCCGCTGCGCAAACGCGGACGCCATCAGAACATCAAATGTGATTCGTGAGCATTTCAGCAGGACCCGCTTGCAGACGGACTCCCTGTGACCCCGCCCCACTTTCTTCCCCCTTCAGTTCAAGCATCTTCGCGTCAAATTGGGCCGTAAGCGCTGAAGGCTGAAAGTGTCAATTGGTAACCCAACCACATCAATGATCAATCCCCCCTCCCTTGTTATGCTCCTGGACTTTCTTGATGATGGTGGTGGCACTGCAGCAAGAGGCACAAAGTTTGCGAATAGAATTCGGGAGAATCGGACACGGACAGCCTGTTCGGACACTTGAAAGTGCTCGGGTAGCAGGAAGAATACACCAGAACCCTAAGGTCAGTGGCTTAGCCGTTAGTAGGAACCCTAATCGTAGAGCAGTCACAGGGAAAAGGCGTAACCCTAACAAACCGTCACAGAGAAGTGGCGTAACCCTAACATACCGTCACTGCTTTTCTACTTAACCCTAAGTCATCATGAGTGCCCGGGTGCTTCTTCGGCTAGGTACCGCACGAGAAGCGACGGTGCATACCGTGCGTTGCCAAATCTGGTCCGGTACCGTCCGCACCCGATTCTCCCAAATTTTATTCGCAAACTTTGTACGTTTTGCGGCACTGCATGGTACCCAAATCACATGTAGGGTAGGTATTCAGAATCACAATTGGCATTGCTGCTTGCAATATGCAGGCATTTGGGAGTTTGAACTGCATCCTCGAGTCTGAGTCACAGAGCGAAGTGCACGGTACTACGTAGGATAGGTACGTACCGAGGTCCATGGGTAGTGTGAGCTCAATGCGGTACCGTACCGGGCGCGGTTGGGGCAGCGCGCTGGGTGTGATCGAGGAGGATCCCCCTCAATCCACTCACATGTGCACAGTGCATGAGCTGAAAATGACATCACTCCTGTGGCTATGGCGGCTCCAGCGAGCGTCTCTCCAAAACCTGCTTGTGAGATCGTCAATGTGTGACTGATTGCTTTCAGGGCATGGCAGGAGGGTGTGTTCGATGTCCACAATGCAGAACCCTTTTGTTGGTGCCCGCTCCAAACATCTTCCTGCGATGTGGCGTCTGCAGTATGCTCATGAGCATTGGAGCTAATGGTGAGATGACGCTCGATCAAAGTCACCATTTCCACATTGCTTGCGGTCCATCACCTTTACTCTTTTCTTTTATACCGCTATTGCTTGTGGAAAACCTACCAAGCAGTTCAAAAGCATTGCTGGATGTTGACGCATGATCTTCGTCCTTTACTTCCCATCATTGCTGACCTTGTCTCCAGCATTGCCAGGTCTCTGCCTCAACATGCAAGCGATTATCTTTTTGAGAAGGCCGGTGGTTGATCCTTCATGGTGCAGTTGATCCTGGATCCACGAGAATCTGAATGTAGACCTTGTCCGTAATCGGGACTGCCATGACATCTGTGCCCAGCAATGTGGCGTTCGATGAAGCTGGCTTGAACCTTTAACTAACCTTAGAAAATGTCCCACATCATCTGCTCTACATTGGGCAAACCTGCTCACAACCTCAAGTATCTTCCAGGCAGCCAGCAAGAAGTGAAAAGCGTCATCTTCGAGGACAATGTCAACAGGCCGTCGAGTGAGCAATGCGCATGCGCTTTTTGATTGGAGCTTTTGACACCTTGATCACACTTTTGCAACACGCTGCAGCAAATGACAACCTTGTTTCTCGCCATTGCTCGCTCTTGGGTACTGTTAAGAGATCAAGATCCTGCTTGCCCATCCGTTGCTTTGTCTTCTTGAAACGTGCATCTTTTGCTCCGCTCGTTGAAGCCTTGTCGTTCCTGGTGTAAGGCCTCAAGAAACGAGAGCTCCTTTCCGTTTGTCAGAGCCAAACCAGCATTTACCACAAGGCCATATCAGCACCTTTCACACATAGACGCTGTCTCTGTGCTCCCCTCATACTTCTCTTCATTGTCTTTGGCCAGGTGCTGAAAACCAGTCGCCGCCACGAACGCCCCTGCCCCTGTTAGGCCCAGGCCCATTTCCTCCTAGGCAGTTTGCTGCACCCCCCCAACCAGCCATACCTCAGACACCGGGGTTTGTACCCCCCCCACAGGCCCCCTTTCCTGCGGCGGTTCGAGTGCACCAGCCACTGCAAACTCAGGCAGTGAACCCCCAGATTCCGCCATCAGGGGTACCGTCTTTTCTAGCTCAAGACGGGCTTTCCCCCAAGAGAACCTTTACCCCCCCAGGAGCGCTCCCGCTAGCTCAGCCGGCTTTGCGGGGTGAATCGGAGGAAAGTCAGTCGGCCCCCAACGACGTGAATAATCTGGCAAAGCGCCAGAGCCTGCCGTTGGAAACACGCCAAGCGACTGGGTCGGAGGAATCTGTACCCGCATTCTTTGGCGAAGGTGCACCAGCTCTGCCCGGTTCTTCCGTGCAGCAAACAAGGAGGATCGGGGCAACTCAGGAAAGTTCCCCTCAGGAACGTTCCCCTCAAGATCCACAAGGGATTGAGGATCAAGTAGAAGAGAGGGAACGCTTTGACACCGCAAATAGCAACACCGAGGAATCGGAGGGGACACCTTTTCTGGGGCCTTCAGGTGAACCCCAGGAGTACCCTCAGAGCGCTGCGCAGAGGCATCCCTTCTCTGTGTATAAAGACCCCCAAGCAAACGTCATCAACGGCGAGGAGTCATCCACAGGGGCTGCACACAGGAGCCTTTCTCGGGAACACGGTCAGATCGGTTCGCCCAGACCGCCCCCAATACAAGTTCCCCCCCCAGGTTCGATAAACCTCGCCCTTGACTCTTTAGGCTCCCGGCCTAAGTCCGCCCACGGCTCGCGGAGCCCTCAGGCGGCCGTACCCCCAGAGGAGCCTCTCCTGGAAGCACCAAACCCGGCGACTCAGATTCCTGCGGCACCGCCCCCCGACCCGGCAACGCAGCTGCTTAGGACCGTTTCCATTTCCCGACCGTCCCCCCGGACTCCACCCCCCCCTGCACTGCAACCCCCGCCGCAGTCGCAGGGAGTCCCCAGCCAGCCGTCCCTTTCACGGCAGCCTTCCCGCGCGATGGCGTACCCGGGGGGCGCCGCGCTGACCTTCACGTGCGCCAGCTGCAACAACGCGCAGATGCTGCCGGGGGCGCTCCCCCCCGGGGTGCACAACATGCGGTGCGGCACGTGTGGGAGCATCAACGAGGTCCAGATCGCAGCCCCCCCCGCTGCGATGCCACCCCCCGCTCCTGCTGTACCACCCCCCCAACCATATGGCGGTCAGCAGGGGGGGGGTTATGGGCAGCAGCCAGTGTTAAGTCCAGGGAGTCAGGGCGGGGGGTACGGGACACCGCCGAGCCCCCCGGCGCAGAATATGCAGTGTGGGGCGTGCAGGACGCTTATGAGTTTACCCCCCTTGGAACCGGGGGTGCACCAGTTGCAGTGCGGGGCGTGCCGCGCAGTGAACTCGGTTCCCATTCAAGCGCCAGCGATGCAGGTGAGGGTTATGATGCAGAGTGCGCCACTCAAAGATCAAGAGTACGTCAAACGCTGCACCTTGAATTGAAGCTTTGATCTTCAGCGGCACATTGGCCAGGAAAACTCCGAACCTTTGGTTTTATCAAGCGGAATACACAGCGAATGTCTGTCAAGTTTGGTTCGAGTATCTTTATCATCTCCCTCCCTGGCACGTTATGGAAGGCACTCATTTTGCCAAAAGAGTCTCTCAGAGATAATTCGGGCAGGCATGTCAGTAGTTCGGGCCTTATCCAAGTCCTCACTTGCACTTAGTGCTCTTTCCGCCTATCTTTGCCAATCTAGACGACCCCATCGGACGATGTCCCTTTCCATCTACACGTGTCTGTTCAAGCATGTACTGCTGAGTCTTCTTACATCTATTGAACACCCATATCATCCATCCCTCAATCCACGGCGTTCATGCTTTGCAGCCGCCCCCTCAGCTTTCCTCCTATCCCTCCGGCCACTACAACGGGCCCAACCGGCCAGGGTCCGGGTCATCTCTCAAGGAGAAGCTGAAGAAGAACTTCAAGAAGCACATGGAGTTCCAAAAGTCGGGGGGCAACGCGGCCGCGCTCTTCCACCGCCCGGGGTCGGGAAACCCTCAGCAATGGGCCCCCCAACAAGCGCAGCCGGGGTATCAGCCGCCCCCCCAACAGGGTTACCAGCAAACCCCCCCGCAGGGTTACCAGCAACCAAGCCCCCAGGAGTACCAGCAAACCACCCCTCAAGGGTTCCAGCAAACATCTTCACAGGGTTACCCGCAAACCCCTGCTCAAGGGTACCAGCAGCCATCTCCGCAAGGTTACGGGGAGACCTCCCCACAGGGTTACCAGCAAACCGCCCCTCAACAACCTGCAGCGCAGGTTTACCAGCAACCCGCCCCCCAGGTTTACCAGCAAACCTCCCCCCAGGGTTACCAGCAAACCGGGCAGCCTGGTTACATGCAACCAAGTCAAGTAGTCTCGCCTCAGTCCCCCAAGCCGCCAACTCAGCCAAGTTACGAGCAAACCCCTCAGCCTGCCTACGCCCCTGCTGCAAAGTCCATGTACCAGCCCCAAGCGCAGCCCGTCTCGCCGCCGGCTTGTCAGCCACCCCCTCAGCCAGCTCCACAAACGTTTCCCGAGCCAGTCGTCCAGTCGGTTTACTCGTCAGAGAGTCAGCCGACTCACCAGCCCGTGGCCGTGCAACCAGTTCACGTTCAGTCGCCCCCTCAAGCAGTTTCCCCCGCACTGGCCCCCACCGCGCAAACGGCGGATGTCGCCCAACCTGTCATACATCAACCCCCAGCGGTTGTGAACCCTCTCCCCTCTTCCCCGGAACCGGGCCTAGACGCCTACCTCGAAGCGCAGCTCAAGATCGCGCAGTCGCCCCCTTCGTCAGCAGGCAGTGCGCGTCGGCCCGGCTCGTTACCATACAGCACGTCCAATCTCAGCACCCAGTCTGCGGACGGCCAGGCTGCGAACCCGCTCGGACAGAGGGCATCGTCCGACGGTCCGGGGGCGGGGGAAACATTGAGGGGCATCGCACAGGAGCAGAGGGCCCCCTCAAACGGGAATCCTCAGGCCGCGTATGCAAACCCCGCTCAAAACCCAACCGCTGGGTTCTCCCCTGACGGGAATGACAAGCAGCTGTCTCCCCCTGCTCGCTCTCCCCCCCCGCGGCCTTTGCAGTCTCCGCCTCCGGGAAAATTGCAGTCCTTCGCTTGGGAGTACGTCTCGCCCCCGGGGGGGCAGGCTCTCCCCTCGGAAAATCTCCAGTCCCGCGCCTGGGAGTACGTCTCGCCCCCGGGGGGGCAAGCTCCGGTCGAGCCGCCACCGCCAAATGTCATGCCACCGGTGCCAGCCGCCCGCGTGAGCCCCCCCCCAGCCTTTGGCCCCGCTTCGGTTGCCCACTCCACGCCAGTTTTCCACTTTGACCGACCCACTCAACCCCCGCCAATGTCCCCCCCTCCGCAACTCAACCAAGCCTCACCGTTTGTCAACTCGCAACCAGACCCCCGACACGAAGCAAACATCATCTCCCCTGGGGGGCCAACTCCGTACCTGCCGCAGGCCCCCCCTCCTCCGCTTCACGCTTTCACACCGCAGCCAGCGCCAGTTACCCCCCCTCAACGTGGAATTTACTCCCAGTCTAGCGACCAGTCGTCCCTAACCTCCTTCTCTTCCGCCGGAACCGGGCCCGTTAACACCGCCCCCCAGCAGTGGCAGCCGGACCCCATGCTGGCCCCCGCGGCAATGTGGGTGAATGGGCACCGGCTGACGGAGGAGCTGACGTCAGCGGCGGAGGTCCTGGCGGGGCCGATCGAGCGGGGCGGGTTCTACTGGTACGACCCCTTGGCGGGCTTCTGGGGGGAGTACGGGAAGCCGTGCCAGGGGATCCTGCCGGTGAGTCAACGGGTTGGGTTAGCCGCTTATCCGGAAATGACAGAGCTTGCTCGCACAGTCAGCCTGATCCTGAAAGCCTTCAAAACAAACGAGTCCGAACCATTCTCGTGTTGACTTCGTACCTTGGACAAGGCTCTGAGACGTTAGCCGCAAACAATTTCGCTGATGCTACCTTTGAGGAGAGGAAACGAAGTTTGGGCAGAGGAACAGATTTTAGCAAATTATAGCAGAGTAACAAACGAACGCCGCCCCGTCTGTGCAGCCGGGCATTCCGGAGTTCGACTTTCCGCTGCCGCCCGACGCCGCGGGCGGCACCACCGGGATCTACGTCAACGGGCGCCAGCTGGCAGCTCGTGACTTGGCGATGCTGCGGCAGAGGAAGTTTCCGCAGAAGGAGCGGAAACGGTACACGCTGGACATTGGGGGGACGCTTAAGGACGAGGAGACCGGGAAACTGGTGAGCGGCCGTTTCTGTGAAACGTGCGGGAACAGTTTGTCGGGGCTTCGTTCAGTCTGGGAGATGACTTGATTCTTCGCCTGTTTCGCTTGCACACCGTTGTGCATGCGAAAGTGGGTCAAAGAGAGATTCTGTGATTGTCGCCCAAAAACCTCGTCACAGTTGACATATTTGTTTTTAGCGCGGACTGCGTGATGGAGCAGTGTAAGGGTAGCCTGACATTATTAGCGCGCAGAGTCGACTTGGGCGGGGCGGGACCATTCTGTGGCCGTTTGAGTACCGCAGTCCTCAATCTATTCCAAAATCAGAAGAAAAGGAAGACAGCATTGGTCACTCATGCTGCGATCAAGCGGCTTTGGTCGACTAGCCTAAGCACCTTTCCCCTCATTTTTCTGTTTCTGCCTCTGCTTTCATCTGGGCCGTCGGATCCGCAATCGCACGGTGGCGCTGCCTGGACTTACCGATTTCCGGGCACCGTGTCAGGTGATCGAGCTGGGCAAGCTGGCGCAGAGCGTGGAGGAGAGCGGCGTCGGGAAGGGCATGAAGAAGGCGCAGTTTGCGCCGCCCCCGCCGCCAGTGCAGGCGAAGCCCAAAGGGAAGGGCTGGGGCGACCTGCGGACCATGCTCCAAAAGTGACCGCAGGAGCGACTGCTGTCCGCACAAATGTGGGTTTTTCCATGCTGAGCTTAGGAGGTAATGAATCGGAGAGTTTTGGCGAGACGGAATGTGGAAAAGCGCCCTCGTTCTGACAAACGGTGATTGCGGAGTTGGATCAGAGTTGTATCTGCTGCAGTATTTATTCCGAGGACTGTCCTGAGCACCTTTCACGACCACCTCATTTGGCATATGCGTCTTGGGGAGAAGACGCGTGAACCTTGTGGACTATGCCAGTTTTTGGATCGAACCCATCATTGATAGCACGCCAATCACTTGCCATTGACGGAGAGATAGCTAATTGGTGCTCTTTCCAATTGTTGAAGAGCTTCGTACGCATGTGGCAGTGAGCTAGTTTTGAAAATATACACCGCTACTACAAATGTAGGTAGGAAGAGCAGTCGGAGACGGACCATGTTTTCACACTTTGCCGGAGGTGCGAACGACAGTTTGAAGGGCTGAATCTCCACCTCAGTCCGTCGAGGTCTTGCCATGTGACCGAACATGTGCATTGCACGTTATAAAGTTACATGCTGCATTACTGTACCGTACACAGCTAGTATCTGTTATTCCCTTGTTCCTCATATACACCAGTACACTCGGCAACAAACACATGGCATGAGTATTTGACATATGCATATGATCCATGTCCCTTGCATATTCTAGCATGGCCACGTTAGTACCCGGGTACGGCAAATACTCACTCGAAAACTTCTGCATGATATATGCAGTCACTAGAAGCGCGCGCGTCCTAAGTTAGTAGGAAACTGAACGTTGTACCCGGTTCCCGCAACATCATGCAGTACATGCATGCGCACCGACGGTCGAATAGTGACCAACGTACGCAGCTGGCATGGTACTCGCGTTTGCTGCCATGGGGGTCATGGGCCGGCATGTCAACTGCCACATCCATAATTACTGGCCGCGACAGGTTCGATCGTCTTGCATGCACAGAATGCCAGACGCATATAGTATATGTCTGTCGCCGGACCGTCGATCTCGGCGCGATTCAGCACGCCCGCCATCGTTTTGGCAGAGCGGCGACATGCATCAAATCACTAAGTTTTAAACACAAACGTGTGATATGGTATAACGGTATAACCTGACCGGCCTAGCGGTCACGCCACCAGGCTCTAGTAAACTTTTCACGATTCGAATACGCACCGTACAGATCAAGCGCGGCCGTCACTCACTATAACGTCTTGACTCCTTTATCCACTGAAGTGGTATCGCTGTTGCGCCTTGAAACTTGTGCCATGATTTGCTCGGACTGGACAATCAACCCAGCGCAGCCGCTGCAAGGCTTTTGTCTGACTCTTAGTTGCCGTTAGGCACGTCCATGTCATTATCTACAATCGCAGCATGACAGCTGCACATTACCAGGGCAAATGTTTGCGGCAGCTGTTGCAGTCAGATTCAGTGGTGCGCGGAATCTGCTTTCAACAACCTGCGCCCGACTTACCTTTCGGAAACTGACGTTGTTAAGGTGCAGACCCTCAGTATGTTCAGTTATGTTTTGAGCCTTGAGCAAGCAAGCCGACTGCGCACTGCTCGTGCAGGACCGTTAACGTGGACTTCCGACTTAAAACATCCCCAACAAGTTTTTCATCGACAGAATTGCCGGTGAGACTTCCTGGTGCGTCACTCAGAGCCCTCTATTCCCCCAAAGATGACGTCAAACTCTTCGATCATGCATTGCACGGCCGCGCGAATCGCATGCTCTTCCGGCGTCGCATCATCCAGGGGTATATGTGACGGGGTCAGCACCGCGGGCGCGTCATCATCCAGCGTCAGAACCTCTGCTTCCGCAGACAGCTGTGTTTCCAGCCCGTCAGACCCACGGGGGCTGGCGAGTTTGGAGGGGGAAGGGGAACTAGAAGGGGAGGACCGCCGGAAGCTGAAGGTGCGCAACGGGCTGTCGAGAACGACGGGGGGCCGGGGCCACACCAAGACGGGGGCCACTTGCGTTGCGAGGTCGTGCGCGCTTAGCTGTAGGAGCGAGTCGTGGGATCGGTTAAGATTGGGGCCGGAAAAGCGAGGAGTGACCGGAACGATCTCCCGGATTGGACGCCGAGCTCCGAAGCTGGAGAGGACTCTTAAGCTCGAAGATATATGTCTCGCTGAGAGTGGTTTCGCCCGAAGATTATGAAGAAGAATGAGAGGGCTGCCGGCATAGGTTCTAGCCGCAGCACGAGGGAGATCGACCTGATGCACGCAAGCCGGGCAGGCTACTGGCTCCCAAGTAGGAACAATCCAGACACAAAACACCTTACACCACTTTTTTCACAGAGACCCCGTAGAAATTTAGTGCAGGCCCACGGCGGCCATCGAGACCGAGCAGGCTGCTCTATAGTCGCCGAATCCGCAGTAACCGCTCGCTTCACCTCTCACCTTATTGACGGCGGACAAGCTGCTAATCTTGCGCAGCAGGCCGCAGAGGCACTTGAGCGTGACGGCGTTGGTTAGCGGTAACCCGGTGGCCACAAACCCGCGTATCCGGTCCACCTCGGCGCCCCCCACGAGCAGCAGTTCGTCGTACAGTTCGTACGTCAGCACGGGCTCGGGCAGCAGCTGGAAGAAGAGCAGCAGCAGGGCGGCCACGTCGATGACGTCAGTGCCCACGGGGAGGGGGGCGGCAGGGTCTGGCAGAGAGGGAGGGAAAAAAGGTTTAAAAAAGAGAAGTCTAAAATCTCGGAAGAGAGGGAGTTAGATAAAAGGAGAATTCGAAGGATAGGACTCTGGAAGAAAGGGAGGGATGAGAGTCTGGAGAAAGGGGAAACAATCCTGGACGAAAGGAAGGTATGATACTCTGAAGTAAAGGGAGGGACAGAGGTTCGGAGAAAGCGTGGCCCGAAAATGTGGGTGAAACGTGTATGCGCTTGATGCAACGAGAACTTATGGGGTCAGACGTGTGATGTTAAGAACTGGTGACCAGACAGAGAGCTGACGCGCAGCGCTTCTTAAAAGTGGGACGCAGGCCTAAGGGGGAAGACATGTGCCGCGACGGGCTTGCGAGTAGAATCTGCAAACGAGAGGCGAGGAAGGGCCGAATTTGGAAGAAAACGCAGACGAGGCGAGGCCTGACAAAACGAGACGAGTACCGTAGTTCTGGGAACATCGAGGTGTGGGGATTTCGGGGCAAACCCTCCGACAGTTCAGAGTTTCGTTCTTCTAAAGAAGAAATCTCGTAGTTGAAACATTCATGCAATGCGCTTGAGGAGCGGGAAAGCCCGATCTGTCAGACTTTGAGAAGCCTTCCGCACATAGTAGATCGCAAGGGGAATGCGACGACCGGCGTCTGGCATGCGACAGGGTATGTGATGATCAAGAAAGAGAGATCACGAAGGCTTAGAGGCGTCAACGAAGGGCAGCTCAAACACGGAAGATACTCGTAGTATTCCATTGCGATTTTGTTTGTGCTAAGTGGGCCGACTCACCGGTGTCGTACAACCGGACGAGCTTCCGGATGACGTCCGGCTTGCCAGGCGTACGAAACATTCCCTCCGCTTGCAGGCCTGCAAATGCGGGTACGGAGTAAATGGTTGCGGTGCGGGCATCGTACAGAAGTTTTGAAGAACGATGAGGTACTATGGAGAATTGCTTCCGGCCCGGCTGTGGAGAAAGGGTAGACGTTCAGAATCATGCCGAAAGTAGGATATCCTATCTCGTAAATCAAATTGTAAGGGCTTTCGAAGGTTCGTTCCATCCTAACACAGGCTGAGCACCTGCAGGACACCTCTGAGAAGCGCTCCAAAACGACGTTTCGTGACATAGCTGGAACGATCCGATCAGAAGAGACGGATTGGCATACCTGAGGCAGTCAGATAATTGACGCAGCGAGTCACAACGAGCGGGATCGAGTCGGCGGTGGCGCCGGGCTTCAGCAGGAGCTGATCGAGCGCTACGCCAAACGCTGCAGAGCGGGAAAAGGCGCTGAGTGCGGGCGAAAGGAATGGCCGGGTTCCGGGCGCTTAGAGTAAGTCACAGGACACGATTCAAAAAACAGTGTAATCAGGAAGGAGGAATCGGAGAGTCTCTCAGTTAAATATCCAGGCGCAGATAGTGATAACCTCAGGATTTGCATATTGCATCGGTTTGAACGAGCTAAGAGAGCTGCGCCCCTATGCTTTGTGGCGCGTTGAGGGCCTTCAGCGGTGACTCGTTCATCTCCGCTCACTTGCCTCGCACTTTCATGAATACGGGTTGGAATGACAACCGAGGCGTCAGAATCGATTACTGTCTGACTGGCGAGAAGCTGCTCATATGATGTGGCCTGCAACTCACCTCCCTTTCCGGATGCGCCAACCTGCGAAGAAGACAACGGAATCAGGATTTTTGAAGGAGATGTGTCTAGACATCTTCTCAATCGAATCCGCCCCCAAGGAGGGCAGGTGAGCAGATTCTCGGTCCCGGCTGCGTAAGCTTATCTTTATGCGTCGGGCTCAGGTTAGCGGAGCGTGCTTTAGGCCGCTCAGTCAACTCGCAAGTTGCTGGGCGAATACTTGGCAACGGAGCAGAGGCATGACAACCTTTTCTAAGGGCAAAATCCGTCTGAATCAAAGAAAGCGTTCTGCATGATCCGGAACCACCGACACAAGGAGACGGGTCCACTCACTCGTTGCCGCCAGTCGAGGCGCTGCATCAATGACTTGCTCGTGAGTAACGCTCTTTGGGATCCTTGCCGCATGTTCTGAGACGAAAGGCAGTAATACTTTGAAACCCTGCCTTTCGGGCAGCCAAGCGACTCAATAAAAAGTCTGATACCCAAGTCACTCTTCTTGGTCGAGGCTGCTAGTTGTGAATGGGCTGGCCTTGAGACTGCTTTCTACATTTCCATGATTACGGTCAGCGCAGAACAAGGATAATGAGGACATGTCTTGGGCAGGCAGATTTCACTCAAAAAACCACTGCAACGCAGAATAGGTAACCAATAAAAAGGAGATACCGGGATTATTGGTATCCTTGGCTTCCACGTCCAATGACTCAGTCGTTGTCCAACTTGCCCCCACAGTCCTATCGACACGAACATGAGATACTGACCTCATAATCATGATGGAAAAGACCCAGTACAATAGTCGCACCTTCCATCTGGACGACTCGATGCTCCGTATCAAAATGACATATGAGACAACCGTTACTCGGGAAGTTGAGTATTTTGTTGCGAGTAGGGCACGTGTCTCAAGATCATGTGGACAAGTGACACGGAGCTCCTGTCTCCACAATACACGTGTGGATAAAAGATGCAAGATTTGATGCTTCTTAGGCCGTTGCAGAAGTCAGCACAAAGGGACAGACTCCAGTGGCGGAGACTCCTCAATACAGGTCGAGTTTTTCACGGGTCACCTGAAAGGTGCAAAGTGCACAGAATGGGGCTTACTTGTCCCATCTTCCCCCCCATAACCTTCTCCTTTGTATCCGACAGCCCCTGGGATACTTTTGCTCCCCCCTCTTTGATCGCCTCACCCGCTGCAGCCAGCTTGGCCGCTATGCCGGGCTTGTACTTCTCCTTCCAATTGCCACTGAAGTTGGTCATGCCACTCTTTACAGACGTCCCAGCGCTCTGGGTCGCTTCCTTCAACTTGGCCCCTGCAACCCCTTTCGACACTGGCTTTCAGACCTGGGAGATGTTCTCCATGACATTACAAGAAGGTCTGTGACATGTTATGGAGGCAAACTTCTTGAATGCAGATGCAAGATGAAGACTTCTATGTTGAACTAGAGAAATCTGAACACAGATTGTTGAAGAGCTCCTTTTTACTTGTGATCCTATGGGTTTTGTTCGCCACACGGGTAGAACTCTGTTCGAAACATGTTAATGCTTGACAGCATTGATTATGTTGCCAGCGCCTGCTGCTTCTTATCAACCGAAACAGAATAAGCATCCTACACTGCAAAGCCACGATCGCAAAACTCCAGCTACGGAAAAGCCAATGGCCACCATGCTATGATCGAGCTTCTTCTGCGAAAGTGAACAAAAAGACTGCGCGCCTTCAATCATGAGCACTCTGAAAAGGAAAGTTCAACTTACCAGACGCTGCCAGTCTCTCCTTCCACGGCACTGACATTTTCTCCAGCTCTTTTCAACAAGTTTCCAGCGCCGGCATGTGCATTTGAAGCTAATTGCCAACCTCCTGAGCACACTTTCTGTAGATTGCTTGCTTTGTACTTTGATTGGGCACCAGGAGGGAAGTAACTTAGTAAGCAGCTAGAGCAGCTAGAGCAGCACCTCATATGATTCTAGATGGAAGAGATCCTGTCAGGGTGGCAATGAAACGCTCATCACGAGACAACAGATACTAGGTAGGCTTTGATTGCACGAGCTAGAAAATTGCGCAATTTACGAATTGTTTTCGAATGCAACAAATATCAATCCAATTACGAAAATCACAAATTAATAGCAGCGGCGTTCCGCCGCCGGCGGCGTTCCGCCCGTCCAATTGCCGTTTTTCTAAATCTGATAATGCTTCAAGTCAACCTGGATGCAGTCCGTCGGTTGCGCGATCCGGTTAAAAACCGGCAATACTATGGCAGCACCGTTGTCAAACGCATCGAAGACGATAAAGAAAGCCAATCTGAAGTGGTGAACAATGCTTGCCTGTAGGTACCCGAAACTTTTAACTTCTAAAGTAGGTAGCCAACAGCTGGAGGTGGCGGCTGGCAAGGGTGCCTGATTGAGGTTACATAGTGGTTGTAACTGCAGCAGCAAGCTTAGATTCTAGAAGGCCAAGAGGCACACGTCCCTTGTAGCTAGCAAGTCTCTTATATTATGTAAAGGCGCAGCGCTCTAATCATTGACCACCGGACTCCTGCCTGCAAGTGCCAGTGCCCGCCACCGGTGCAATTCGATTCAGGACGAAGCAGGTTGGCTGTGTCGCTGGCAGAATTGACGTGATTGTAACAAGCTGAGGCTGTCGGGCTGCCCTGCAGCTCGCTAATGGCTGCAGGGTGGGCCCAGAATGTAAAAGCCCTGGCGTCCAAGCTCAGATCCCAGTGGATAGATGGCAAGTGGATTGCTCCCAAAATCAAGGCCAGGGAAGCCGCCAAGCTGAAGCGGGAAACACTCCTCTCGGGCAGGTAATGTTAGAACCAGCTGCTCGGAGGTTGGCGGGCCTCGTCGTAAAGTGAGGTTTTTCGAGACGAGTTGCTTGCAAGCTGCACCAGAAGCAGCAATAGTAAGTGTGGTGTGTTGAGAACTTGGTATCAGGTGGTGGTGTTTTTGCGATGCTACAAGAGGACCGATTCTCCATGTGCCTTGCTGAGGCCTGTTGGTGGCCGCCTGCAGAGAATGGCCTCACGATCCCCCCCGGAAGGAAATGAAGAATATAATGAAGGGCCACAAACACGACAGGATCGCTGCGGAGCGGTAAGTGTTTCACCAACGAAGCGTCAGCAGCATGGTGGAGTGCCGTGACTGCGATATTGAGCTTCTGTCTGCTGACATGGAAGATTCTCAGGGCCTTTTATCACGTCAGTGAGAGCTGCTTCTTTTGTATGACGTTCTTCCTCGCGGTATACTGTTTCCGTTGGAGGGCACAGACGGTCCTTTTTCAGCTTCTTATCCCACAAACCAGTGTGGTCCAATTGCACTCTAAATTAAGCAGGCTCGAAGGGGGTGGGCCTGCAATCGTGGTCTGCTTGTAGACCCATTCTAGCGTGGTCTGCTTGCAGACCTACTCTAGTTTGCATCTGGAGCCGCATGTTTACACTTCGTCAATGTGCAGGCGGAAGAAGATTGAAGAAACCATGGCCAGGATGCCACAGATCATCGCAGACTTTAAGGTACCTGTCTCAACTGCAACTGCCCTTCCTTTTGATTGAAGATCGCAGGCATCATCTTTTTCCCCTCAAGGCAAAGGCCGACTTTCAATGAGCCATTTTCCTTGCGTAGTTGTTTCTTCGAGGGTGATAGGGCTTCGTCAGCAGCCAGAATGCTGTTGGGAACCCACAAGCGGACTGTGAATCCAAGCCCCAATGAACAAGGAATCACCAATACTCAAGCTTGTCTGCTTATCTCCGAGGTTCACAGTGTCGTCAAAACTCTTTGCCAAGCCTCGACAGAGGCAAGTTTAATGAAATGATGTACCCACTAACTTGGTCGCACTTCTTCCAGGCGAAAAAGGCTGCAGAGAAACTTAAAGCAAAGAAAAAGGACTGAAGGCCTGGCGAGCGGGCTCGCCACACGGAAGTGCTCTTGGTCAGAGCCCTGCTAACATTTTTGAGAGAGTTGTGGCTTTACTTGATCGAGTTGCAGATCATGAACCTTAGATCCAAGAGCGAACTCTCAGAACTCTGAGTATTGATCTACAGGATCAATGTACCGTCATGCACTGATTAGAACTTCCGATCAAAGCCCGCGCATGTGTAGAAAAGCCTCCCAGGTGATGTCAATGAAAACAGCAACTGATCAGTGCCAGGGTCGCATGTGGATTTGACAATGACTCATGAGGATCAACTTCAAAGCGTCTGCTCGAGCACCGATATAGTGCGCGCAATAAGCTAGATCCGATCGTGCATGCAAGTCATATGGGCTTAGCCTTGGTGTTATGTTCAAGTTCGTACGTTAGTACTTGCCGCGCTCATATACATTGCAGTCGATTGTACGATAGCTAGTACGTGCACACCGGACACCATCCCGCGGCATGCGGTCATATTTGCATATGCAACCTATAGTCCTGTCGTGAGCCCTCAAACGACTGCAATATACACGTGTATCAAAAACCGAATCGTAGTTAAGCCTGGATCGCTGAACTACGCACGACAGTCACGTGCATGACTTACCGTGCAAGATCAGATCCTAGACTTGCTTTGCATATGTCAGCGATCTGACATGAGAAGATGCAAGCACTGAAACCGTGCGCTTTCAATTGATTCAAACGCACATCAATGCACAAATCTCCGAAGTTCTTGATCTACTTTAATATCTCACGGCTTGCAATGACAAAGGGCGCCATGCTCTGCTTCCAATACTATGTACCTGTGTAGCGGTCACCTGTACTATAAGCTAAGGGAATACGAATCACTCTGATCTCTATCTTTCCATATGATACAGATCCTACCACAGTGATCAGCTAATCAAGGAGTCACGATCCAACATCTCAATCCCGTTCAAGTATCTTCTGCAACTGTCTCAACTCTCTCCTAAGTTGCAAAACCTCCGCCGACATGTCACTTGCCTTCAAATCTCGTTTCAGCTGCGTCACCTCCGCCGACAGCTGCCGCACTTTGGCCTCCGACTCTTTCAGCTGCAGACTGACCGTGTGCACGTCGACGTCCGCCGACCGCGCCGCCAGGCTCACCGACTTTTCGACCAGCGCCAAGCGCTGCACGTACGACCCTATCGTCACCTCCTGTCTTTGCCCCAGCCGCAGCACCATCTTTAGATGGATTTGTGTACACGTGTCACAGTGTGCTTCCACCTCGCACTGATGCAACGACTCCTTACAGCCCACGCTCTCGAACGGGCACGCCACGAGCTTCATCGGGCACGTGGTCACGCAGTGCTTGTCCATGTCGCCACGTGTCACCCGCTCCTTGCAGCCCTGCTCGCAGGGCAGCAGCTTGAAGGGACACATGGCATCGTGCGTTTCTTCGTGCAGCGCCGAAAAGACTTCGGTGCAGCCGTCGTGGGGACAGCTGAGCGGGCGGAAGAGGCACTCTTCGCTCTTGTGCTTTGCGAGCTCGGTCTCGTCCTCGAACCTGGCATTGCAGTGCACCATCTGGCTGCGGTCCACGCGCTGCATCGGAACGACGCCACGTGTCAGAACTGACGGTCTCGAGCCATGGGCTGTGACGAGGTTTGTTCGACAGACCAGGCCGTTCCAGCCATTCCCTGCAACTTCGTTCTCGTGAGATTTTCAAGATACGAGAGCAAGCAGAGTCTGCAAAAGAGAACACAGGTCACGAAATTCAACGACGGAGTAAGCCTGAGAAAAAGGAAGGCAGAATATCAAAACGGTAAGGAAAGACGTCAATCGATGCCCCCACCACGATGCATGAGCTCGAATACGAAGGGCTCGCACCGAACCTTGTGTAGATTCTCCAGAAAAACGGCGTCTGCGAAGCAACCTTGGTCCCCCCACGCACTCGTCTTGCTCAACTCACGCGATAGAGGGGTTATGTCGGACCCCGACTATGACTACCCGGTAGAGCTTGTTCTTTGCGTTTCACTCCGGGACTCTGCTCAAAAAGCTGAATGCAGAGTCTTCTGGCTTTCCGAGTGTGAAATGGATCGGCCCAACATGAAGGAAAACTTTGCGGACGTATGAAATCGTCGTCCGCTGATGCTTCAAGAGCTCGCAAGTGAAAGCGTTTCGGGTCTGGCTAGGATTACATACAGGCAGGAGTAGCTCCACAATCAACGGCTGCCAGACACGGTTATCAAGAGACCGAGTTAAGAAATCGATGCCAAGGGAAAGCGCTAATTTACGCTCTTTTGAAATATCCTATTACATCTTCAAATACGCCCCCCGACCTTCCAGACATCCAATCAAGACCGCCCACTTCAACAAAACGGGCTATAACATGGTGACTTGTTTCAGGAGCTCAGTTCGAGAACTTAGGCTCACGCCATCCCTGTTCGCGCAGATGAACAGGACAGTACAAACCTTTCCAGGAGTTGCGGACTCTCAGCTTCGCGGCACCACTCTGTTCTGCACACCCGTCACACGAACCAGAGTAACATTGCTGCTCCAGCATATCCATATTGCAAATAATCACCCCGGTCAAAATGTCTCCTAAGCGCTGCTTATCAGCTTGTACTTCCGCCAGGGCTTCACAAGTCACTTAATCACAGCGGAGAAGCTACCCCAGGTACCCACCTTGATCAGCGCCTTCGCCAGGAACTCCCTCCGTCCGTTCATCCAGGCGCTCTGCCGGTCGAGCTCCGCTGCTAGTTCCTCGATCTTCTCGTCCCGGTTGGTCAGCCCGGGGACCTTGCCCATGAAGCTGCGCTGGCTGCGGACAAAGTTCTCCAGCATGCCCTCGATCACCGCGTGGGGAACCTCCGTGTGAGCGCCTCCGATATAGGACTCGCTCTGCTGGTGGAGGTACTCCTGAAGGCACACTTTCTAAAGTTAGGGTAGACATTGATCGAAGACTCAAGTTCGTAAGGGACAAATTTTAACAAACGTCTTGAACAGAAAGAGAAGATTCAAAAACCGGGGTAAAGAGGGGAATTGTCGGAGACATGAACGACCTAGGGGCTTGGTTCTACTTTTGCAGGTGATTGGAATTTGAGGGACTGGGTCAAAGGGGAAAGTATACTTCCCCGCGAGATCCTTGAAGATGTCTGCCAAAAGGTAGAATTGAGGTAGAATATTCTCGGCGCAGCAACCGGAGAACTCAGTTTCCAAAATGGCGGTGCGACATACACAACGTTCAGCTGAGAGAGCTGTGGCAAATACTCAACACCCGTTCGGAGCTGCGAAAGACGTGACCCAAAAGTTCTTTCTTCAAGAGAAGTCAGCTTGACTGCCCGCAATGCAGCTTCGGCACCTCCGGCCTGGTGATTCTTTAGCTGCGCAATTATTCGAGATCCGCAGCTAATGGGCACTGATCCGATTGGGGAGTTCACGTTGGAAAGTCAGCAAGTCAGAAAGCATCAAGCAGGAGCAATCGCAACCAATGCCTTCCTTACGGATGGCTCAATCAGGAAGGAGGCTGCTTGCGAGCTCACCAGCAGCGAGGTTTTCAAGTCTGGCACCACTGCAAAAAGGCAGAAGAATACTCTCAGAGAGTATTTGTGAATTTATCTGGGGCGGAAAACTACGGGATGCATTGAGGAGAGGACCACCTGAGCGGGGCTTGCTCTAACAGAAGAGAGCAGCCCAGAATCAAAGAGGAGTATTATTGTACCTTTTGCAGGCCCTTTTGATTGTTCGCGTTTCAATTTGAGCAGTTCCAACCACCCAGTAACCGGGACTACAAAAACCTTTTTCTCTGCATTGTGCAAAATTAGTAGACGGACATTGAGTCTTCGTTCAAAGGTGGTAAAAAGTGGCAATAAGTTGACACGGCGAAAATATAACCTCTTTTGTTATGTGCCTGGAACCAGTATATCATATCAATGAGCACCCCCACCTGCGGACGGTCCTCTGAACAAGTCGCCAGTCGTCTTTGCCACGGCAGCAGCTGCCAGCGTGAGCAGCAGCCTCTCTGATATCCTCTGCAATTCCGCAACATCGTAATATCCACACTCTGTGAGCTTGGGAGGTGCTGGTCGAGCCTCCATGGCTAAACGCAGCGGCAGTTCATAGATCACCAGGATTGCGCATCAGGAAAACGGGGGCGCTTCATTGCGGAACCTATATACCGTACTGCAGCGCTGCAGCGCTGCATGCAGGTATAGGTAATCTCAGTTAATAGTAATACAGGCATGTCCTACGTGGACCAAGAACGTCCAGAGTGGACCAATCAAATCCCTGGGGCCAAGCCAAAAGATTGTTGGGCATTCACTTTAAGCGCACCCGGTCCCTTATGGAGCACAAAACACCTGGTAGGTATAAAGCCCGGGGTACCAGCCTCGGTCATTGGTATATTATTTAAAAATCTCCAAAAAAAACCCCAGCATATTTAACCAATTTTAATACCCTACTCTCATTAAGCTAACCCCAATTACCCCGCCCGTTTCCCAGTCGCTGCGTACTTCGGTTAGTGCATACCAGGGTTACCAGAGTCTTCGATCACGTCAACTTAGGTTTATGGGGCGGGCCGCGGGGGACCTTCTGATTCATGCTAGGTACTGTATACGGAGCCTTTAAAATTGGTATCGATACACCGGTAGCTCTTATAGGGCAGCCAGCAGGGCTGCTTGAACCTGCTTCATAGCTTATAGATCGTTCTTGTCGTACCTATACTGGATAGGATATTCTCGAAAGTTTGACATCCAGATTCCCGACAGGCCGGGTCGCTCGCCTGGACTTTGGGAACTTCTTGCGGTAAACCCGGCGTAAAAGACCCCACTTGGCATGCAGCAGTGCACACTGCAGCTTGATATAGGTAGATACTTGAACGGCTCCTGTCCACTTTGTAGGTCTGATCGACGGACGGGAAAGGATGCCAAAGCCATGTGGACTTTGCCCGTCCTAAACTGAAGAGATTCATTCAATGCACAGAATTCCGTCATCAACTCTAGATTTTACTGTATACCCGGTACGGTACCATGTTGTCGCCGAGCTTTGGAAAAGCAACTTGCAATACCGTACTGCTTTTTAATATCGGCACCTTCGACGCAAAATAGTTAATTATGAAACGTTTGAATCTTTCGGCAGACCCAGCGTTACCTGCTAAAAAGAACCGTTATCGACCATTAACGCTCTTGGATAATTATTTAAGATTTTCAGCAGGCCAGATAATTATCTATTTTTCGCCGAAATTAAAAAGCAGTACGGTATGCACATACTGGCAACCCCCTATTTAAAGAGCATTTTACTGCGATCCGAGCTACCCGGGCAAACAAATTAGAAAACCCTAACCAAAATTCATATCACCCGCACCGACCCCGAAGCCAGCCTAACCACCAGAGTGACCAGACCAACCATACCCGTCTCCCGGGCGCCTATCTTATTCATGGGCGTTGACAGAGTATTATATGCACAGCGAATAAGTTGATACAATTGTCTCGCTGACATGTGGCAACATTTTATTGCTTCGAATTGGAAGATACATAAGGCAATGATGTTCACCGACCACTCAGCCGGAATTGGGGGGGTTCCTGTTCTGACACGCGTACAGTGGTGACAACTGTCGTCACTTTTTGTCGTGCAACCGTCGCTAGACGACAAAACGGCGAAGACGACAAAATCTTAAACCGCCTCAACCGTGCCAACTGCATCTGTGAGTGGTCGACAAGAGCCCGCAGAATTTACTCCGTGGGGATCCGCCGGCCTGCAGGCTGCAGCCTGCAGGATGCATACCTACCTACACGGGAGCTGGTAGGTAGGTAGGTAAGGTATTTGTGCAGCAACCAGTATGGCAGTACCTGCCTTGTACAGTTTTGGTACCAACGAACATTGCATGGAGGGGGCAGAGTGCCCCATGCAGCGGCCAGCCAGCCTGAGGTCCCAAACTACGGCACGGTGCGCACTGCGCACTGCGCAGGGTCGAGACAGGCTCCGCAAGCACGTTGAGGTTCGGACATTGCACTGCGAAAGGATGCATACAATACGCTATTCACCCACCTATCCAGGTACCTACCTACAGTAGACCTGTACGTTCCTTGTTCTAAATCTCGCCTGCACAAGGCAGGGTTCCCAAGTGGGTGGGTACGGTATCGTTTCACGCAGGCCAGGTTCTCAACGAGCTCTGCATGTTGCGCATTGCATCTGGACACTCCCCATTCTCCACAACAATCACCAAGATTGGCTTCAGGAGATCTCGTCGACAAGGAGGCGCCTTTCTTCCAGCCGAATCTGAGCCCTCCCTCTCCCCTCTTCTCCTCCTCCCTACCAGCCACCCACATGCTGCAAGATCCGAGATCCCGCTCAACTTTCCCTCAGGGGACACTTTGCTGCGCAGCACAGCATCTCCCTACCTTGACCCGTTCTTCGTTCCCCACGCTTAACAATGCAGCTCCTAGCGTTTATTGCTCTAGTCGGTCTGGCACTTCTGAACGGGTCGGCGGCTGTTTACTACGGGGATGGACCAAAGTCGACGCACTACGGTGACCTGAATGGGAATGGAGCCACTGACGGTGAGTTCAATAGACGCAATGCTGGAACCCTGTGATGTCAGCATTGCTGGGTTGGAATAAACCAGATTCGCTCCACTCTCAGATTTTTTACAGATCCTGAAAATGACAGCTTAGTGGTAGAATGTTCAATGAACGTTGGCTTATGATGAGACATGTCCAAAGGGGACGAAACTTTTGGAACAAGACCGAAGGTCAGAATTTCAAGAGGCATAGAGCAAGGCCAAGTGTCCCCACTCTGAGATCGGGAGTTAGTGAGCGAGGGTGGAGTCGAATGTGGTGACAATGCTTCTCAATCCTACAGAACAATTTCAATAAGGATGTCTACACCAATATGTGTTTCAGGAGAATAGATTTTACGCGCTTAGTTAGCCACTGATGTAAGGTGCAGATGCGCAGCCTCAGAAACTCCCTTTAAACGCAGAGGGGAGACAGCATTGCATTGGAGTCAATAGAAGCAGGAAGTCCTTTGTTGGAACATGAAACAGATTGCAGATAGCCAACTAGTCACTTGCGGTTCGAGCAACTGCAGAGAGAAAGAGGTCGCTTGCATCAGATCCTGAGTGCTGATGGGATAGAGGAAATGTTGACATGGGCACATGAGACTCTTCTGCTGGACTTCGTCACTTGGGTCACATGACGACAGCACTAAGATCTGCGTTGCATTCATTGGTGGTTGGAAGGTGCGAGAAAGTCAATTCAATCAAAGCTCGTCATCCATGTTCCGCAGTCCCCTGAGCTCAAATGAGCTTTGTCTAAGCTCACTGACATTAGACCAGTACCACCAACGAACCATGATCCATCGCATGCAGTTTCTGGGTCCTGCTCTCGAATCCCTTTGTTTCATATACTCCCCACTGCCCCCATTGATCTGTCCCTATCCCTATGTATTAGCGCATACTTTTCCCCCTCCTGACACCAGAAGTCCAATCCACAGGTGGTGCCTGTCTGTGGGGAAATGTGAGGCCCGTGTTCGGTGTCAACACCTTTGCTGGGGGCAATGCAATCTTCAATAACAGGGAGGGGTGCGGGCTGTGCTTCGACGTCCAGTGCGACAGCTCCAGGGATGACTGGAGGGCACAGTTGCAACCAGGGCCAGACTGCATTGCTGGTAAGCGCTACTGTTGATCTCAAATGGAGGGCTCCTCACTGACCAAGTGTGTGGAACCAGGATGCAGACCCTTTTGAATGAAACACGTCAGACTGAAAGTATGTCAACATTGTTAGGGAAGCTGCACTAAAGAGTAGAGACCTTTGTACTGAGCATTGAGGAGTGGCAGCGACACTTGCAATACTCTGGTCGATACCTTCTTCGGATGGGACTCTGCAGGCTGTGAGTGTGAACCCACAGGCTTCTACTCTCAGCCTTGCCTTGATCAACTCTCAAAGAGCAATCCGGTCGCGAATCCAAGTCCCACTTCTATTAGACTCTGCCTTACAAATCCAATCAAGTGGCTTCTGCACAATACAACTCGGCTTTGCACAGTTCGAAGTCACTGAACGCATTTGTATGCCCCGCCAACTCACACATCTCGTTTGCAGGCGCGAGCGTACGTGTTTACCTCACCAATCAGTGCCCCGAGTGCGCAGCAACCCACTTCGATTTGTCTTATCCCGCCTGGAAGCAGATTGGGAACGACCGCGCAGGGATCCTCCCCATCATCGCCACTCCGTAAGTCCCCCTTCGCTTTTAGGTAATCTGGTTCGAATCCGCAAGTGGGCAGCTGTGAAATCCGGACAGAAGGGAGAAGCGGCTTGACTAGAGCTTTGACCCACACCCCGCATAGTTTGACCTTCAGATTCAAAACGAGATTTTCCAAAAGCGCAGCGGGAAGTGAGACTAGATTTTGTTGGTGGCAAGCTGCGGTGCCTTCCAAAGCCGCCATAAATTTAGGCAACGCAGGTCGAACGCAGTCCCTATCCAGACAGTCTGCCCTTCGCAACAGCTACAATCGAAGCCTATGCCTACTTCTGCAAGCCCCGCGTTTCTCTCCAAAACAGTAGAGAATCTGTCACGTCAAACTTCTTCAGCTCCTATTCTGCGCTCCCCCTTGACTCTTCCCGTCGTTCCTCGCAGTTGTGGCAAGGTCGACAGAAATGGCAACTCCGTCATCGGGGGGGGCGACTCTTTCCGGGCGACCGTCAGCACTTCGGCACCTGATACCCCGGCCCCCACCCAATCCGCCCCAACCCCCGGTCCCACTCAACCGGCGCCAACTCAGCCCGCCCCGACCCCTAGCCCCACTCAACCGGCGCCAACACAGCCTGCCCCGACCCCAAGTCCCACTCAACCGGCGCCAACCCAGCCCGCCCCAACGCCAAGCGCGACCCCTGCACCCCCCTCCCCCACACCTTCGCCAACAAACGACCCCTCCCCTATTCCCACCCAGACCCTCTCCGTCAGTTCTGCCAAGATTACGTCCGCGGATGTGATTGCCCCCTCCAGCAATCCCACCTCAACGCCAACCCCCTCAACACCGAGTCCGACGGCCCCGGCCCCCACTTCGGCCCCAACGCCAAGCCCCACGGCCCCTGCGCCGGGCACCCCCCCCCATCCACACCAGCGCCGACTGTGACTTCCACACCCCCTCCCACAGATTCCCCGACTCCCGCCCCCACAGTTGCAGCGCCAACAGCGGCCCCGACTCCGCAGCCCACTTCCCCCCCACCGACCACTCCGGCCCCCACCGCTCCCGCGCCGACGTCGGCCCCGACTCCCTCTCCGACTGAGAGCACTCCCCCTCCTACGAGTACTCCGACCCCCCCGACTCCCACCCCCCACCCCTACTCAAAACTCCTACCCCCCCAGCTCCAACCCCGACCCCTACTC
>DF237029.1:169334-200731 GCA_000708835.1 Klebsormidium nitens
GCTCCTACCCTTGCCCCTACTCAAACTCCTACCCGCAACCCCCACTCCGCCCTACTCAAACCCCCACTCCTCCAGCCCCCACCGACGCCCCCACCGACGCCCCCACCAACCCCCCGCAGACCCCCAGCCCCACGAGCGCCCCCGTCACGGACGTTTTCGCCCCGGAGCCAACATCCACCTCGGCCCCCCCCATTGTCTACTGCGACGCTCCCCCCCGCCCCCGAACGCTCCTCCCCCGCCGAGAATCCCTACCCCCCCGGGGCGTCTTCAGCCCCCCGGGCGTCTTCAGCCCCCCGGACCGCGCCCCCTCCCCCAATCCCCTCCCCCTCCCCAACAACCCGCCTCCGGCCTCTCCCCCTCCGGCGCTCTCCCCCCCTGGTACACCCTTGGCTCCTCCCCCCCCCCTGCTGAATCCGCCTCCGCCGGCCAACCCCCCCCCTCGGGTGCCGTGCATTCCGAGGCCCCTGAGGCTGAGGTAAAGGCCTTGTACACAAGCAAAGCGTGCCAACTTATTCGCTCGACCCGGCCTATTTATTTTGGGGGGTAGATTCTTCTTCGAGACGACCAGGAGCTCGCGTTCGGGACACGTCCACAATCAGCGGAGGACAGAAGTCAGCCCAGGATATTTATGGGTCTGTGGACCGTGTACGTGATGTAAGTTGAGGTAGTAACTCGGCGGAAAAGGGCCAAATGAGCACCTCGGATTCGAATTCTTCACAAGAGCCAGCCCCGAAGCGGGCACCGCCGATAGGTAGACCTGATTCTTTGTAGCTAGCTAGGCTAAGTCAAATGGGAAGATTCTTTGGGCGCGTGTCCGACTCGATTCTTCGAGGATTCGGAGGCCCCTCGTGCAGCCACACCTCGTGGCTTGCGATTTTGGTGTAAGCTATAACCCAATTTAGCAAGTTGCCGCGTTTTTGTGTAAGAACAATGTCGGATAGAGTAATGGTTAATTTCGGGAAAAACACGTAATAGATTCGCGAGAGGAGCCATCAGTATAGATAATAGTAGAAATTTGTAGGAACCCCGCCGGTTAGCTTAGCGCCGCAAGGAGAAAGCCAACGAACCCAGCACACGCTCTCAACACCTCGTTGAGCGCGTCGATGCTAGTAAGCAACGAACACAGCGCGGTATTGGGTCAAGTGCGCGAACTCTTGTAAGAACATGTCAAAGTAAGTTTGAGCAGGAAAGTCGAAAGGTCTTGAGCTAGGCGGCCAAGTACTAAGTAGGAACGCGGTCGCCCTCAATCTGTTCTTAACGTATGTGGTTTCGCAAGCCTATAATTGTGGGCCTTCGACAACAACAATATTGACTTAGCTTGCCATTTCCTGGCAATAGCCCCCCCCGTTCGATGCCACGAACTTCGGTAGACATTCAGGTCGATTAGGGTATCCACGAATGTTTGTTGTGCATGCGTGGTGGTCATTTGCTCTAGCTAAGTAGCTAAGTTCGCTGTATGGAGTCCGCAGCTAAGGCAGCCGACTGGATGAAAGCAGGCTGGTCACGTGTATATGCTCCGCCGGGTGCAACTCATGGTGCTAGGTAGAATACTGCATTGCATTAGCACCGGGTATTATGCAGTCTGCAAATTTGAGCCTGACGGTGTTTCCGTCTTTATGCCATGGTCTACCCTGTACTCAGACGGCTTGATCGATCGCGCACGCACACCAACTTGGGAAGCATATATATACTAACACGGAGGGAAGCTGACAGGGATGCATCTTTTGTAATGTAGGGAGTTGCAGGCGTCATGTTTGCCCATGCATGACAAATGATGCCTAGGAAGCAAATGATTCCTTGGTCACCTACGACGCATTGACTGATTGCAAATAGCAGATTTGTGCCAGTGTACTTAACAAGTGAATGTCCGAACGGCCTAGCTTGGTAAGACAAGCAGATCTTGTATGAACGTGGGTTCAAGAGCAACCCACAAAGACCGGGTCGGGCTAAACTACCATATGTCGCTTGTAAGAGTACCTATGTCATGATCTCTTCGGCTGCGGACCCTATGCCTTAGCTAAGGATGGATCCTTGGCACCACTCCGACTTAAGGACTGAACATAGACTCAATGATACGCCCGTAAAGCTTGCATACCTTTGAGAACGACCAACCCAACTTATACCTCACCTTTTTCAAGACTCATTCCAGTCCTAGTGCTACGTACCTACCCCAATGCAAAACCCGGCGACCATACCTGATAACACACGCCAGATTCGGCATGCAATCACCTGGAACTTTCCACAGCAGAACACATTCACCCACCTTACCCGAAATAGGGACAACTATCTCCCCACGCTCACGACTCAGCCTCCGTATGCCGCCGCTTGCGTCCCCGCTGGAGCGACGTGATTGCTGACATCGTGCGCAACCGCGGCACGAGTGCACGCTGCAATTCCAGCATTAGCGGGGGGGCAGCTTCCAATAGGTCGGCGTACCCCTGGCCCTGAACCACCGCCTCGTACTCTTGCACCGCGAAACTGCGCGAAAAGCAGGGTTTGCAAAAGTCGGTAAAACCACGCGACAAGCTTGATCCAGTGTCTTGGATGCTTGCAGAAAGAGAAAGGGCTGGACTCTAATCGTTTTCTCACCACCGAGCCAGCACAGCGAAGGTCCTCGCGCATTGTGTTCACCCATTGATTCTTCCTTTGTTTTCACGAACTGATACCGACAAAAACTCCCTTCACCAAAAAGGACGTATGTCTTGTTCTTTGGAAGGCTTGGATTGTAAAGGAAAGGGACTTATATGGCTAGAACGTCAGACGAGGTCGACTGCGCTGTAGCATCCTCTGATATCAGTCCTGAAAACCCTACGAAGGGCTTTGTGTGACCGCTTCCCTGTTGATAACTGATAACTGAAAGTACGTATGCCTATGCCTGTGCAACCGCTTGTAAACGCCACGTGATCAGACTCTCAGGGACCATCCCGGGGCAACAGCTGCCTTGCAGTCGCGGCCAAAACCATGGTTCTCGCCGCTCTCTCTGAGACTTACGGCCGTCTAGTGTGTTCGCAGGAAACAGCGGATGCGCAACACCTTCGAGAAACCCTAATGGTCTCAACATCAAGACTAGGTAAGCAGCCACACATATGCAAACCGGAGGTTCCCCTGCTCCATACCCGTACCCAGACAACCCCCAAACTACCCACCCGTTCCGAAGGGGCAACTTTAAGACCGTTCCGAACTAAAGAGCGTTTTTCGAGACCGCGCGCACACGCCCACCTGAGGCAGTGGCTGCGCAGCGCGCGCGCCTCGTGCGTGTCGGCGCTCTGAAGGAGCGCGCAGCAGTTGTCGACCGTGACGCTCTTGGTCAGCCGCACCTCGCACTCCGCCTTCAGCTCGTCCAGCAGCAGCATGTTGGCCGCAGCCAGCACCTGCGCCGTGAAAGTGGTCAATTTGATGACGGACACTACCGGACGCTTTCGGACAATTTCGACAGTTCTGAAATTTTTTTGGGCAGTTTCGGACGGTCCATTAGCAGCATGTTGGCCGCAGCCAGTACCTGCGCCGGGAGAGTGTCAGAATTTCTCGGACAGCATCGGACAGTGCCTGACGATTCTGACATCCGAGAGAATCATTCCGAGCGGTCTCGGACGTCCATCAGCAGTGTGTTGCCGCCAGCAGTACCTCCGCCACAGAAGCGGACTGGAGGTGGCTCGGAGGAGTGCTCAAAGATAATGAAAGCACCCACAGGCAGCCTAAGCCCGCAAATGAATCTTCCCACGCCTTTATTGCCCGGTCACCAAACGACGGGGAATGTAAGCTCCCTCAAGGCGGTCAAAAGACTTGAGCGTCCAAATCAAAAACTTGCTCGGGTCATGCTGCGCCTTCAACCCAGTGGTTGCTTCGCCAACCGGATACCGCCACTAACGCAGCCCTTGCAGTGGGCGTCAGAACTCGACGGACATCATCCGTGGACAAGACGATGCCAGTATACCACAAACAGGTTTTCGAAGGCGCCGGCAGCAGTGCTCCGCATCGTCGGATTGAAGAGAGGATACACGTGTCACACACCCACCCTCAGCTTGGGTGAACACAGCGCTTTTCGTAGATTGCCCTCCGAGCGTTGCCGGAAAAGTTGGACATAACTAATGACGATCGATGTGCCTCACCTCGAGTAGCAGGTCGGGTGACACTTCGACCACTCCGCCGTACATGAAGCGGAGCACCACCTGCGGGGACCGAGGGCTCGCTGAGCCACTCACGGACAGACACGTGTCCTCACGCAAAGGCCTGGTAGCCTTACTAGCGCCAAAAGCCAGCACGATGCACGATCGACAGCCGCATTGGTGATAAGAACGAAGGTTACGACCGATGACAAGCGGACAATCCGGGCGATTTAAAAAGAGAGGGCGCCCCTATCTGACGCAATGGAGATGCTCTTTCAAAAGGGTTTCGCAAACAATTCCAGGGGACGCGTGGATCCACCTCGTCCCGCTGAAGAAGCATCCGCTTTACGAGAGAGCTCGAAACAGATGTCAAAAAGGGTTTTGACCGTCCTTTTTGGATTACAATCCTTCCTCTTGAGGCAATGTGATAGCATCAAGCGCTCCCCCAAACAGGCCTCGCTATTTCTCAGCTCCCTGGCCGTCCCCTTGCAATGAGGACCGGTCATTACCGTAGAGAATCGTCGAGCACTCGCTCTCTGTCTCCTTTTCCAGATTTTATCCTTCTTGTCTCTGTCTCTGAGTTCCTTCGAAGGATGAAGAAGTCATGCCGTTGGTGAACGGGTTAAGGAAAGTGCAAAAGGGCACGTGGCGCATGGGGGCCATACCATGGCGACCTCGTGCGAGAGGTTGGCGAGCGACACGGAGGGCGCCTTGCTGTCGGCCATGTCGCCGTCGAACAGCGCGCGGAAGTACTCGCTGCGCGCAGCCAGGACGATGCGATGCGCGGGGATCTGCGGGACAGCACAGCTCGATGTCTGATGTAGAAGCATCGTCGGCCCCTGCTTTTGATAAAATGGCGTACGTACACCTAAAGATGGATGAGCGATAGGCCAACAGGAGAACTATGAGCATCCGCTTTCCACAACTGACCGCTGGTTCTCATCTACAATCGACTGAAGATTGCGATTGCTGCGAGTTTTCAAGGCAGCGTCCGATCCCGCAAGTGAAGAACTATCCAATCAGGCGACAGAATCGATTGACGAGCTGACCGAGGGTCTTCTCCGGCCAGGACCAGGCTGGACGCGCAACCCGCACCGTTCTCGGCCGCACACGAGTCCAGAGAAGCACACATGGGAACACAGGGCAACATTTAGCGGCCTGCATCGTTGGACTGTCGATTCCTCTCCAGAGCGTCACGCGCGGCGACCGCCAAGCGGTTACTTCCTGCCACATGGTCGCCCTCCTCACCTGGGTGCCGTCCGCCACGACGAGCCGGACGTCCGCGTACTGGTCCGCGCCGACAGAGCGCAGCATGTCCGTCTGCATCTTCTGGGGCATGCTGCAGCTGTCCTCGGACCCGCGCGCGCCCAGCGCCAGCTCAAACACGGTCAAAAACTGCGAGGGAGGACGGGGATGCGTGAGACGGTCACTCTCAAAAACAAAGCCAGTGAGTTTGGTGAAACTAGGCAGGAGAGTCGACTGACTTCGGATTTTGCAAGCAAGAGGAAAGGGCTTGGGTGTGACCCCTGCAGGAGGAGATTGCGGAAGGCGACTGACTGGGCTTGAGCAATCAATCTGGAGTTGGCAAGCGAACCCTGTCTCAATTGGACTCAGATGGATTCTGGAGTCGCTCCTGGCCTCGCTTCCTATTTCATGATCGAAAAGAATCTGCTCAAACAGAACTCGATCCAGTTCGTGAGCCTCTCATCAAAGTCCCGCTTATCCATTTTGAAGGACGTCGAGAAAGAGCGCTGGAGCCTCCAACCATGGGACAAGGTTGCAACATCCCAAGAGCTGATCTGCCGCAGATCCACCAAAAGGGAAGCGTTACCAGCGACTTACTTCGATTGGCTGCTCCACATTGCGGTATCCCCCGAACACGTGGAGCCCTGCAAGAACCAAACACGGAGACTGTTACGGTGTAGAAACGGTTGCTACCACAGCGGGCGGGCTCGTTTCGTGTCTTTCAAAAAGGGCCTCGACTCCGAAGCCGACGCTTCTGCGAGGAACAGTGGAGCAGCTGCGATGCGAAGTGAGTGGATGATTCGAGGTTATTGCACAAGAACAGATTAAAAACTCAAGTCAACTGCGCCCCATAAGAACTTAACACTGGTATGGTAAAAGTCGTGACGGTTTCGGAAAAGCCGTTCATCGGGCATCGTCATTCACCGGGCTTGATCTAAACACTGCTTGCGCCAGCCGTTCAGCAGTTTTAAAGAAGAGGAGAGAGAAAGGTCTGCGAGACTGATCCTCCGTTGACCGAAGGAGAAACGCGCGACAAGGACTGCAAGCGTGGCAACGCACCTCTGTTCCAGGCGACTCCCGCATGGTCCGCAACATCGGGGGGGTGGAACTCCTCCTTGCAGTGCACCGTTTGCCAGGCCCCCGTCTGCAGCCAGAAGCCGGATTCTCATTTTCATTTCGTGACACATCTTGCTGGCCACAGTCAGAGGCTTGACTCTGAGTATAGACAAATCGAGCCAGCCAAGACACATGCTTAAACTGAAAGAAAGAGCGCGCAAGCTGAACGAGTCACTGCGATTCAGGATCTCGTGAGTCTTCCCCACACACGACTTGTAGGTGTAGTGCCGCTGATAAACGTTGTTGGTTCTTAAAGACAGAGGCTTACTTCTATGTTAAGTGCCGCCGTCAGAGCCGTTGGCACGTGGTCGTCCGATATCCAACCCCCGAATATTACCATCGACTTGTCAATAACTGCAAAGCGCAAAGGCCGATGTGAGCAATCCACGAAGCTCTTTGTCGACTCTTTCCATGGGAAATTGAGAGACACCGCGCTTGGTACAACCAGTTCCTCAAGCCAGTCCCGGCGCGCGACGATGACTCGACCTCACGACCGTCGCAAGCAGCACATAATGTCTTCAAAAGACAAAATCCGACTAAGGCGATGAACTTCGCAACACAAAAGGAAACCACGCCCCAATCTCAAACAAGACAGAGTAAGATGACAGATAACCCTGACCACCTGAAAGCCACACGTCAAGGACGTGCTCACTTGACCACTATAACTCCGGAGTCCTTTCTTTTTACAGACAACTGCTTACCTACTGCCGTGTGCTCGCTCCTGGCGGGGGGCACATCCCCCTGCCCCAGCACAGGGGTCCACACGTTGCGGTTGATGTCAAAGCGCCAGGTGTCGTTCAGGCGATAGGGGCTCTGGTGGCATCCCCCAAACACGATCAGCTCCTTGTTGTTGACTGCTACGCACGAGTGGCCGGACCGCGGCTGGGGCTTGTTGGGGGCCATCTGAGGAGCGAGAGAGGAACGTTTGACAATGTTTGAGCAAGTTCGGCTTGTTGCTAACACTGGCAAAGGGCCGAGAGTTGATACTTTGACCATAAATCTGAGCATCGACGTATAAGGCAGCCGTTCCTACTTTGACAAACGACCCTCATCTCCAGCCCTCAGCTCCTGACGACTTCTTTCCGAAGTCAGATATTTTGAAAAGATCCAGAAGTTGCAACAAAATCATGAAGAAGTTACGATGATTTTTAAGAGGCCATGGTGAATCACCTTTTCACTCGACGAAACTTCCGACCAAGTCATGGTCTCGAAGTTGAACCTGTAAACGTCATTGCGCCTCTCGCCGGTGGTCGTGTGCTGCACGATCAGAACCAGGTTGGTCGAGTAAGTGCGCAATACATCTCACAAAGAGCAAAGTGATCAGCTCTTGATTGAGGAAGCCGCTGGTGCAGTCTGCATGTTCGAAGTACTCGCTTGCAAACCGTAGTAGACTGCCTCTTTTGAGAAACCAATGCGACCTTTCCCAATAACATGCGTCAAGACAGTGAGAAAACTATACTACTGTCTTTTACAGACCTCAATCAACCCTGCTAGTGATGGCAATGAAATATTCATTTGGCTTCTCCATTGCTTGACGCAGCTATGAGCAGACTTCATCCGAACCAATAGAGGCGACATCCCAGTAACAACACAAGAAAGTTCATCCTCACCCCTGCAATTATGTACATTGAGTTTTTGGCCACAACTGCAGCATGGCCCCGACGGGGGCACGGCGCGGGGGACTCATCCAGGGAAGTGACAGGGGCCCAGCGGCAGGTGCGCAGGTCCAAGTGCCAGAGATCGTTCAGATACTCCTCGTTCGTGCCCGTGGTCTCGCCACCAAACACATACCTGTGAAGTGGAAGAGGACAGAGCATTTGCATGTGGAGATGGTTCCTTTACTATTCACGCTAGTGTGCAACACAAATGGGGAAGGGCACGCTCATACGTAGGGGTGCAAACGCTTGCTATTGCGTGGTCGCTTGTTGAGGTGTTCAACTTGTCGATTTCTCCAACCGAGGATGCAAACATGTAAGAAAGAAGGTAGCTTCATGGGCTGTCAATGCTGCTTTCTCATAGCACACACGCCATACCTGTCTGTCACTGACAGTGAATCTAAATCTCTTCATCTGCGCAGAAACCCTGGAACGATCAACCTTCTTCGGTGCTCCGAACCTCCTGCTACTCTGCAGCAAGAGAAGACTCTGCATTTCAAGCCTGGAGTAGGATGCTGGCGCGAGCTGACTCACATGCCATGCTCCCAGATGACTGCAGTGTGACCGTCCCTCTCGCACGGCCCTGGCTCCAGTCCCATTAACAGCTTCCACTCCCCACCCTTCAGACTGTAGCTCAGCACCTCGCTCGAGCACAGGTTCTCCCCAAGGTGACCCCCAAAGCAGATGATGGAATCATTGTAGAGCGCCGCAGTGTGTCCCGCACGACCTGCGGGGTTGCCATGCCGCCAGTACCCAACTACCGGTGCTGGACCTGTCGCATTGGCATTGGGACCGGCCGCAGCGGAGGCGACTGGGGGCCGCGATCGCGGCATCTTTGGACAAAAGGGCTAGGACCAGGACTCAAAGTTGTACCATGCCAGGAAGTTGGTGACTGTGGCGCTTTGAAGAGATAGATATACCCCTAGAAGCTCTCCTAAAACTTGCAGCTAGAGAAGAAGACAGAGCTACTGCGAGGTGGAGCCAAGGGCAGATGTTGAGAATTAGGGTTTGAAGGGCCCAGTTCCCCTCAGTTCTGATCGCAAGTTTAGGGTTTGAACTCAAAATATCTTTGAGAGCATGCTTCAGAAGTGGATCCCTTCTCTCGGGGAGCAAGCGGACGGCGGGGCACTTGTTCTAACGCGGCAGCCAGATCTACGGCGTGCACTTTTTCTGGGGCCATGGCTGCGCTTTTTCCACAGCTGGCATACCTAGCTTTTCCCTCACCTTGCTGTGCAGAGTCCAGACTGGTCATGGTGACTCATCTGTGACAGACGTGTGCATGAGCTCTTGTTTCCTCCCTGCGCCATCAGCTCCTGCTTCCCTTCTGTGGCCTTCTTTGGTCTAACAAAGGTTTGACATCGCGCTTTGCCATAGTTTAAGGGCAGCGCTCAGCGCCCTCTTATCTTTCAGCAGCAAAACTTGAATTCTCTGTATGGACAACTCGTCGTCCCTGCCGGACGAGCTCTGGCTTGCAGTCCTCCACGCCGGCATTGACAATCTTGGGTGGGAGTGCCGGGACGTGTGCAGCCTGGGCCTTGTCAGCCGGCGCTTGCATGGGCTGACAGACTCTAATGACCTGTGGGCCAAGCTGTGGAGTAAGGAATGGCCTGGGGATGTCAAGAAGGAGGATCCCGGCTGCTGGAAGAGGGTCTTCCGCTTCAGGTTGGGCTCTGAAAGGATTGTTTCTTCTGCCATTTTTAAAGTCGTTTGTAGTAGGTCTGTTGTCTGGTTGTGTTGCAACACTTTGAATCCTTGTTTGAAGAGCCTGGGTGGGACGTGCTTCCATGCATGTTGCATGGCCTTTCGAACAAGGTTTTGCACGGAGGGGAAAAGTCATCAACTTGTCCTATTGTGAGTATGCCTTTTGGGTGAGCTGAGGACCATGGGGCATGTTCCAGTCACTTTTGAGAGGACTTTCATAAGTCCAAAGGACAACGACAGCATTCTTGCAGCACATCAAGGGGAAGCATTCTTGTTAAGACCTGATGTAAGGTACAAAAGTTTAGGAACTGCAGAACTTGCTAGATTCGAATCCTAGGACATAAAAGCTGGCTTGTCTGACATGCCACAGAGCTGTTCCATCCTCCTTGATCTGCATTTGCAGTATTAGTGCTGAACTTGTACGGTTAAGTTTGCTTTGTCACAAGGCAAGTAGTTTGATTGTATGTTGCCCTTCAGACAGCCCGGCAAGAAGCTGGTTTCAATGACCAGGCAATCTAATCACTGGTGTTTTTAGTGAACCTGCTTACTGCTTTGGGGTTCTTCCGGCTTGTTCTGCATTAGCAGCATTCTGGCTACTGTGTTTCTTGCAGAACAACAGGGAACAAATGGCAAAGGAGATGTCCATCTTTCGATGGCTGCCAAGACATCGATGTCTTGGCAGCCATCAGCTTGCAGCATTGCCATTTTCAGCCCATGCTTTCCAAGTTATGAAGTGAACGATCCCCAACCTTGCTAGATTCCTCCTGGGCAGGTATGAGCGAGAGGCGACACAGCGCAAGATGGCCCACAACCGAAAGGTGCTGCGGCTGCAGAGCAAGGCCGCTGTGCTTCGGCGAGACGCACGAACCGACGAGAGGACCCTGCAGGATGAATGTGGACGCCTGGTCACGACGCAAGGGAAGCTGAAGGAGCTCGAGCAACAAAGGTGGGTGGTGTTTTCCAAGAACTCTTGGAGCAACCAGACAGGGGATGGTGGAAGGGCCCAAAACGCCTCTTTCACAGAGCTTCCATTGTTTGATATTCAAACGCCTCTTCCACGAAACTCCCGGTTCGAGGACAGGCGACCAGTAAGACTCTCATAGGAGTTTCACTGCCATGCTAAACCTGGTTCTAGTGCTTTCCTTCTTCAAACTGGTGCACTGCTCACTCAAATGGCTGAGGAATTTCGGGTGCTTCCAGGCAGGCGTCCGCTGCGGTCCAGGTCTGGCAGCCGGTCGCCGTGCACAATCGGCTGTCTGACCTCTTGGAGCAGCAAGCTGTCCCCATCGGCGCCCAGGCTGAAGCCCTGCGGCACGAGCTGGCGGTGTGTGAGCTGCGGATTGCGCAGCTGCGGAGAAGCAAGGTGGGGATAGAGAATTTGTGAACGGTTGCACTTGTTGCATTCAAGTATTTGAGATGGCTTGCCTTTGAACATGATGGATTCTGTCGTGGAATGAAACAGGGAGAAGACCGGCAGCACTGATGCGTCTCCTTGACTAGGTGCCCCCGTTTTCAGCGAAAGGTGGGGCGTGAGGTGTCAGTGTCAAACTCGAGCTAGCAGTTAGAGATTCTTAGTGGAGTTGGTTCGCTATACATGTCCTCCTTCGGTCTAATCAGCGTTCGCTTACCTGTCGAAATTGCGGATCCAGAACTTCTTAGTATTTGATGAGGTGTGGTATCCTTTGGCAGAAACGGAAGCTCGCGGAGGCGGACGAGATTGACAGCCGGGTGGCGCACTTACAATACGACCCTGTGACTGCCCTCGCGGAGGAGCGGCAAAGTCGAAGGAGAGATGCGGCTCGCAAAGAGTCAGTCAGGGCTGAGCAAGCTGCGGCTGAGAAGGCTGCTTTCGAAGCACAGCGCGAAAAGAGGGAGGAGCCGGTGCTAAACGAAAAGGGGGCAGATGTCGAGCATTCGGCACTAGCGAGTCATAGACAGCCGAAACGAGCTCGAGTTGAGAAGGACTCGAGCGTCGTACATAGGGAAAGCAGCACATCGTATTGCAGTGGGGGAAGTGTCGACCAAAAGCTTAGTGGTGATGGGGGGCAGTCGTTGAATTGTGAAGGTGAGAGTAGGGAACCCAGGAGGCGAAGCCTGGCGCACATAGATTGGTCGAAGGTTGGTATGCGGCCAGCTTCGCCCCAGTTGTCCACTATCACGAGCAAGCAGCGAATTTGAGTTATCGGTGATGTCGGGGTGTAGTTAGGGAAAAAACAATTCTGGTGCACAGGTTTGAAAAAGTCACTCGTTACAGCCGTTGTTTGTGACGCGGCTGTTCGTCTGCATGATCCTGCTGCACGCGGCAGCCTGCGGCTGAGAAGTCTCAATGTTGGACGATTATCATGCATCATGAGTGATTGACATGCATCAAAGTTGGACGACTGCATCGGTCAAACCTGCAGCTCAGTAGCCTGGGCGGCGCGATGCCTGAATCTGGCTAGGAACATATGTACATCCGGGGCCGTAGCGGCGGCGGCGTCGCTACCATACACATTCTATTGCATTCATGAGTTTGGTCGCGGCCATATATATCCATCATCACGATATCCTGTGATTTCTTGAGGCAATGATACTGCTACGATCGCGAATCGGGGTCTGGCTGTAGGCACATGTCCGACATGCACCCTCTAGAAATCAAGCCTGCATGGCTATATATATATGATTGAATGACTCGTATGATTGTACTTATGACCTTATCAGGAGGAAGAAGACCTATTGAATCACCAGTATGTACACAGTGTATCAGTCTGTACATCACCTGCAAAAGTCGACTACATAGCGGCCCCCAACGTGCGTCTGATCCAGCTTTGCGTGCAAGATCAAGCGGATGTTCGCTCGCTTTGCATGTTCTCACCTTTTGTGGGCGCTCCTTGTGCCGCCCTAGCAACTGACAACTCCGCTGATCCACTCGGTTCCGGCGCACCTGCTTGCCAGTCTCCTATTGACGAGATCTGAACCACCGTTTGAGACGCCGATGCTTCTGTGTCCCCAGGAATCGAAGTCGCCTCTGCATCTTTTTTTGGTTTCACCTTCTTGGCCGAGTCCAGGCTCAGCCCTTCCATCGCAATCTCCGCTTCGATCTCTGCCAGCTCCGAGTCGATTGCATCCGAGTTTTCTCCGGCGCCGAGTCCTGTGGTGAAGAATCAATCTTACTTCACACACCGTAGCTTGTCTTTCATAATGCCGGCATTGCGTCCTTTCTAAACGAAATTCTGACACTGATAGGAGGATGAACCGCAAAAGCTTCAATGCGACTGGACACCTCGATCCACTTTTGCAAGTAAAGAGAGCCAATCACGAAATGGTTACAGAGAGGAGGTCAATCCTCCGAACTCGAATGTGCTTTCGTCATTTCTTTCTTGCCTTCGGATCAACCGCGACTAGTGAGCGCGCGCTGTCACATCAGCAACAAATGCGGAAATAGAGCGGCTTACCCAGCGTGTCCTGTACTTCCTGGTGGCTCGTGAGTGCCCCGTCGACTTGCTGCATGCACGACTCAGCCTCCTCCAAGGTGACCGTCGAAGCCCGCAGCGTCTGCACCCCGGCCTGCAGCGCACTCGTTACCTGCCACCGGAGCAGATTGCAGGAGGGTGTGGGGCCAGATACGAAACCCGAATTCATGTGGAGGAAGGTGGGGGTAAAGTGGGCGGTTGAATTTACTAACTCTAGCAACGATGAGAAGATGAATTTGGAGACCTTTCATTTGCCCTTGGCCGCCAAGAGTGGCTCGATCTTAGACCAGCAGTGTGGTCGGAGAGAACTACCTAGTAAAAGTGCAGAATGGGAAGCATGGAATATATGCGGTTTTGAAACAAAGTGAACCCAGTGAACCCAGTGAGCCGGAAGCAGACTCGAAGCTCTTGGAACCGCCCTCAAGCAGACGGGTTGGGTCGATACAGAAACGCACAAGACATGTAATTTGGTATGTCAAAAAGGCTTACCTGTTGCGTCACCTCAGCTTGGTCAACTTGCAGCAGCAGCTCTTCTAGCTTTGCGGCATAGTCGTTGCATTGCCGGGCCGCCCCCTCCCACAGCTTGAAGCGTCGCAGGCATCGCAGCCCCAGGGCACGGTCCTTCTTTTTCACGGCGCTGTGAGCCGTCTCCCGAGCCCTGTAAGGGATTTCCTCGAATGAATAGACACAACGACGCCACTTGGGCAATCTCAATACGAAACTCGGACGCTGAAAGGATTTTCGGAAGGATTTTTCTAGGAGGAAGGAGTTTTGTCAGCCTGTTTCCCTGTTTCTGCGATGCTGGTGACATCACTCTTTGGCCGGAGTCAGAGAGACGCTGATGTCCTTTAAAACTCTCTATCAGCGGCCGGCGAAAGGCGCTGGAAGGCGGGCCAGCCCGGACTCGCTTCCGACTTCAAACGTGTGAGTCCAGAATTTTCTTGGTCCGACATGTCGTATATGCTGATGCCATGGCTATCAAGAAGTAGGTCGATAGCCTATGACCTATCTGATGCTCTTGCAGCTCAAGATCTTGGGTCCAGTTCCACCACTCACTCGGCAGCTCGCCGCATCAGCGCTTCTGCACGTTCCTCCAGGCCCCGCATTGCACTCTTCAGGTGCACCCGCTGCCGGTCCTGATCCGTAACAGCCGGCACCCGTTTCTCCCCTCTGGCCGCAACCTTGACTCCGCGTACTTCCTTCCCCGCAGCCACAGTTGAAACCAGAGCAACCCTTCGCCGTCGCAGCAGTTCGTGCAGTACGAGCTGCGCCTCCCGGGGGTTTTGATGGATGGAAAGTAGGACGGGGTCCAGGAGGAGGACGGTGTGGCCTGAAGCGGGGGTGATCTCAGTCTCCACCTTGTCTGCCCGCTCCTGCAGAAACCAGACTGCTGTCATTAGGCAGGGGTCTGAAAGGCGCCCTGGCTTCAATGGTGGACTCTTTCTGATCTCTCCGTTGTGGACAGATAACATGGAAACAATGATACCGACGACCTAGCTTTGAGACTGCACTGTTCTGAATGAGATTGTCTGAAGAAAGTGGCAGCCTCTGCTCATATGAGGGTTCATTTCTCTGAGCAGCATGGAAAGCAGTGGTTGCGGAAGGTCAGTCGTGTTGATTGTGTGGTGGATGCAGGCTGTGTCGACGACTTTCCTGAGTCTCTTTGTACGAAGAGTCCTGCAGGCCTATCTTATGTTGCCCAGTCCCTGTGCTTGGTAAAGTTCGCTTCGGTCCGTCAGTCTCGGCAAAAATCAGTTACCTTCAAAAGATCCATGATGACCATCTCCTCATCCAGCCGGATTCCGCTTGCATCTTCCCCTCCAAGAAGACCGCCAACAACTTGCTTGGCCACTGTTGCGCTCCTTGCCAGTTGTACAACAGACCATCGAATCCAGGAACGATCGTAGCTTCCCATAAGTCCACGGAAACTTTGCAGCTGTCTCCTGCGATGCATTTCGACCTGGGGTGGACCAAAAATCAGCTTTTGGCTGAGACTGCTCTAAATTACTGAAATACAGTCTGATTGGGTCTAAGCATCCCCCTTATTTTCGGCTTTTTTGTTGATTAACACAATAGAGAGCAAGTGGAACATGGATGACATGTTGCTAATGAGCCTGAAGGCAAGTCCACGAGGCTTCAGATGACTTAAAGTGCAAACATGCAATACTGGAAAGTCAGAAGACAAGTACAATGTATATCCATGCTTGTTTGCAGGCCTTCCTCCTTATTAAGTACTTCTTACCAGAACCTGGTCCAAGCCCAAAGGTTTCAGGCCGCCCCTTTTGAACATCACATTCCTGACCTGCATCAGTTTTTAGACAACATTAGACATTCTAAAGTAAGTCTTGTATGTTACGGAAAGACTTTGAAAGTCTTTCTGTAAAGAGCACAGAAGCAGCATCGCAACTATAGCCTGGTGGTACTATTGAGGCATGGGAGGAGGTGGAATCTCTGCATGGGAGGAGGTGGACACGAGGTTCACCTACCATGCAACTCTCATATACGGATATCAACGCGGTTGTGTGGTTCTCACCTCCTCAGTCTTGATGATAGTCGCTTGAAGATGTGCTCTTGCCACAAGCAAGATGACACCGCGCCAAAACTCAAAATGTGATTCGAAATTCTCGTCTTGGGTGCTGAAAGCTCTGAGCCTGGCTTGCATCCGAGTCTCATCATTCCATTCCGGCAATGACCGCTGCAGAAACTCTTCAACGCCCAGTGTGGAGGACATTGCGGCTGGCAAGCCAATGTCCTTTCGATTTGAGCTTAATCAGATTCCGACAGCTTCCGCCGAGGTCCACAAGGAGCATGAAACCACTTCTCTCCTTTCAGACCGAGGCTGGCCCCATGTGCCTGACGCCCCAACTTCAAGCCCGTCTGTTCTGGTTTCAAAACCTCCGCCATTTTGAACCTTGCGCCATCGAAATCTGAGTCTAATTTAGCTGATCTGTCCCACAGGGCCACAATGCCACTGTATGGGCACTGCTCAGCAGCTGGTGCACTATAGTGTTTTAGGGGTTTTGGTCGGCGACATGCGACCCTTCACATTCGCCAAAACCGCAGGCGCTCGTGAGCTGGACACTCGGACCCGGTCGCCGCGAAGTGATGCTGATTGATCTGCACATGCTGAGGCTTCGAAGCCTGAGCACAGCACCCGCTGCAAGCTGTGCACCCAAGGCGCCTGAAGGGGGCTATTGAGATTAAAGGGGGTGCAAGAATGTCTACCAAATCGATGCCAGGTGTGCGGTGGCTTCATCAAGCTTCAAACCAGTGCTTGTAGTCAAGGCCACATTGAAGCGCCATGGGCCCCTCCAAGCCTTCCATCCTTTCTGCCGCACTGCTGTCGCGGGCAACTATTGTTGTCTTCACAGTCTGCTTCCACTCGTTTGCCGACAACTATGACACCTCCTCTGAGCTTGATGCGGACTGTTTGCACACACATTCCAATCTAAGACAGAAGTTGTGGCTCAAAAGTGGAACCTCACCAGTGACTGGCCCCCTAGACAGATACATCACATGGGACGCCGTGCACTTTGTGCGCATTGCAAAGTGTGGCTATGAGTTTGAGCAGAGCTTTGCATTCTTCCCTGCCCTCCCGCTAGTGATGCGCACACTTTCGACAACCTTTCTGTGGCCCCTTAGCGGCCTCTTGGGGGAGCGGGGGACGCTCTGGCTCTCCGGGTTGCTGCTGTCAAATTGTGCCTTTGTTGCATCAGCGGTCTTCCTACACAGGTAGGTAGGTACGAATGCCAGACTGACTGTTGCGTGGTTCAAAGGGAAAATTAGTGTCTGGCATACCTCCAAACAGGCCCTGATCTCATAAGCCATACCACCAAATTATCGCCTCTGCTATGGTTAGCTCGAAGAGTGATACTGAGAAAGCAAGACTCTGATGTGCAGATTGGGGTTGGCCACCCTGCGCGATGAAGAGCTGGCGTATCGAGCGGCGCTCCTCTACTGCTGGAATCCAGCCTCAATCTTCTACTCCTCCGTGTATCCTCCTTTGTCACAAACTTTGTTGACGGGTCTCCTGTGTTACCACCCTAGATCGTGTAAGCTGTCGACGTCCATCTTCTTGGATCTTTGCTGCTAGGTTGAGGACTTAGAAAAGTAGATTGCCCCGCCAACCAACTGTCAATGATTGCCTCCTTTCGGTCCTACCGGCACTAGTCAAGCTTCAATCGACATCTTTGACTGCACTTGAGCAGTTACACCGAGAGCCTCTTTGCTCTGGCGTCCTTTGCGGGGATGCTCTACCTGGTGCAGCGCAGGAGGGCCTTGTCCCTGCTTCTCCTGGCTGCCTCAACGTCCGTCCGGTCCAACGGCATCTTGCACGCGTACTTCTTCGTTTTTGAAGCTGCGGCGACAGCTTCCGAGCACTGGAAGGAAGCACTAGAGGTACGATGTAGCCCTCTTTGCTGCAACATCCATGTGTCTCTTGGAGAATCTTCTTCGTTTTTCAGGACTGTGTTAGATCCTTACCTTGAAGTTGAGCCGTCTTCAGACTTTCTCCCTCGTCTCAAGTATAGGTAAGAAGCACTCTGCCCGTAAGTAGACGACGAGCAATCTCGTCCACAACGCGTCCTTTGTCATGAGCACGGGTCCATAACAGCTTCCTGTGACGTCACAATCCTGTCCGCAGGCCCTGTCACGGAAGAAGGAGCCCGAAGCTCCCGCTTACACTCGCACAAGCTCTGCACTCGTCTACGCCCTCTTTGCGGTGCTCAGGGGCGTGGTCTGGAGCGCGCTAGTCTGCACACCGTTTGCCCTCTTCCAAGCATACGGGTACCAGCAGGTTTGCGTGAAGGGCGACCAACGCCAGCCGTGGTGCAGTAACACCATACCGTACATCTATGGCTACGTCCAAGACCGGTACTGGTAAGTGCCGCCAAGATCATAGCATCGCTGATGGACCCGTCAGAGTCGAGTGGTGTCGCCGGGCTGTTACGGTGATCGTGAGAATTTTGTAAAAGACGTCAGGAAAATGATTAAGGGAAGTTGAAAGGTCTCTGGTACATGTTCATCTTTTCCATCTCCACGAACGACTTCAAGTTCGATTCCGTTTCCTCCGACCGGAAAGAAGACTAGTGACTGTTGAAGGTTTTGACGGGCCCAGATCATAAGATTCGCGGAGCTCAACAGTTGACTTGCAACACGCAACGAAGAAAGATAACGCTGCTTCTGATTGCTTCTGATTGCATCTGATTGCGTCTCCTTGCGACACATTGAGTAGGTGCGGGCCTTCGGTCGCTCTCAAATAGAACCAGTTGCATCTTAGATCCATTTTGCTGACGTACTCCTTAGCTCCATCTTGAACAACTTCGCTCAGAGTACCAACTTTAGATTCTTGTTGTTTCTCTCTACGTCCGCCCCAATCTGCCTCGACGTCTCTCCAGGAACGTGGGCTTCCTCCGCTACTTCCGCCTCCAGCAGCTGCCCAACTTCCTGCTCGCCTCGCCCATGATCGCCCTCTCCGTGGCTGCCGTTGTATCATACGCCCTCCACGACCCAGCCCGCTTCTTCCTCCTCCACCTGTGGCCCACCTATACAAGAGAACCACCAGGCAAAGCCATTGCAAGCAGCGAAGACAAAGCGGGGGCGCCGGGAGACCCTGGCACGAAGCGGGACAGAAGTACGTCAAAAATGTCCGGTTCGCAGTTGCTGACGAAGCGGAACGGGGGAGGGGTAGAGAGCTCGCAGCCTTTTGCGGAGGCGCTTTCTGCGCTGGGGGACTGGCAGCGGCCAGTGGGGCCTGAGGCGGGCTTCTTCTCGCCGGACGTGCTGTGCTTCACGCACCAGCTGGCAATCATGGTCTGCGTTGCCACGCTCATCATGCACGTACAGGTGGGACGACCCGTTGGATGACGTCGTTGTCCTGCTTTCCTTGCGCTTTGGGATTGGATTTTGTTTGAAGAGGGAAAGGCATCCGGGCGGCATAAGATGTGCTGGAGAATTGCGTGGAAAGATCGGGTGCGATATGACTTGCTGTGGTTCGGAGGCCTCCTTAGTACTTCATTGCTCTTTAGAGAGTGGAGCTTGCGGTTCTTTGAAGTAACCCAAGACTGGAAAAGCCAATCAGAAGATGACGTGTGTGGTTTATAGTTTCAGGCCCCGACTGGTGATAGTACGACCTCCATCAGAAGAGATCTTGATGTTTTTTCTGTTGGATCACAGTCTCCAGTCAGTTCAGTCTCCGAGTTCTGACGTCTGATGGATTCCACATCTTTACTTTGTGTTCGACAAAGTCTCATTGGATTCTTAAGTGCGCCTTGTTCACACGTATTGTGCGACTGCGCAGGTTGCGACACGCTTTCTGTCGGCCAGCCCCGTGGTATACTGGTACGCCGCTGGTTTGTGTAGGGATCGGAAGCAGGCACGAAACCATAGCAAAGAGATAAGTAGAGGCCGAAAAGGCCTTCCGAAGGAGTTTGGCAGCATTTACCGATGGATCTGGGGTACGTTCATCGGCTACAGTGTGATTGGAACGCTGCTCTTTACGAACTTCTATCCATTCACTTAGCTGAAGCGGTTTGCAGGAAAAAGCGGGGCTGCGTGACACCAGAATAACGTACAACCTCCGGAGGCGTTTGATTGCCTGGAAACATGTTTATAACTCAACACTCCCGTAGTACGCTCCTGAGCAAGCATGATGATGTGCCGCGCGAATTTCGCCGGCGGTCGCACTCAGTGCGCTCTTATATCCGTCAGTTACCGTCAGGCTTAGAGCCTACGTGTGCGCGCTAACCACACGCGGGAAGTGCAATATATTGTTAATAGCAGCGAATTTCGCATCCATCTCAAAACATGGGCATTATGAAGGCGACTTTAACTGACGGTATAGAGGCTCGACGGGGTGTAGCTTACTCGTCAGGTCGTCATGCAGCATCTCGTGCAAAAGCTTAAGGCAGGCTTAAGGGCCTTTGTTTTTGGTGGCTTTGCACGCAGCACCGTGAAATGCACGTAGCCAAGACCGTCAGACGGTTTGCGATTGACCACCCAAAAGCGTCTCGGGGTTCATGGTCTGGTATGCATTGTTCTGCGAGCACTCGTGCTTACGCTCCTCAGTCCAGCCACAAAAGGTCTTTTAGCTGAACTGCCGCATTTATTATTATGAGAGTAAACGAGCGGCCCTCGATCTGCCTTCGGACTAGCGGCCGGTTTGACATAGCCACCCCCGTAATATGTATGCATGGAAGCAGCTACAGTCAAGTCATCGATTACAGACGATTACGCGATTGCTCAACAAACATAAAAGCTCATTTCCGTCGGATACACGAAGAATGGAAGCTTTGAGAAAGGAGTCGGGGCATTCTTCAGCGCGCCGGTGAGATACACGAAGTGCTCGACGGCGCGCAAGCTGGTCAAGAATCTGAATTGGAAGCCTCAAGTGCAAATTCTGTCCGCGGGTCGACATGATTTTTTGAGATGGACGGTGCTGACTTGTATCATTCTTTCGCCTTGGGCTTCCCGATTGATTTCAGGATTGCCTCCGTGGAGATCGCCAGCCCCGGGAAAAGGTCGGGCCGAGGAGCGAGCGTTTCTGCGCCGCGGAGACTCTTCGGACTTTCCTTGCGCCCCTCAATCCACGTCCTTCGGTCATAGGTGTAGAACTCTTCACCATAGGGATCGACGATCAGAACGAAAGCCGCGCCGGCCCTCAGCCAATCGTCCGCCTTGTCAAAGACAGACTGCTTCATCTGCAGAGATGCGGGTATGCAAAGCTCTCAGGCAGTACTGAATCACAGATGCCAAGACAAACAAGCGGCGTCCACCTTGTAAAATGTGTGAGTCTGCGTACGTAGAGCTTGACGATGATGCGCGAACTGGTGGAACAAGAAAGAAACCAGGAGTCCTGCCCACCCCAACTTATTACTGAGAAGAGTTGGCGGTGCGGCTGATGCAAGCGTGCCACACTCCAAAATACTGTTTAAATCTACTAAAGATGGCCTCAGGTGACAAAAAGAAAGTTTGACTACGTTCTGCGCATTAGGGCCTGATGCACAGTAAGTAAAAGATCACAAGCCTCGCTGGGTTGGGCTGACTTCGATTGATCTGCGAAATTGCGGTTGATGCTCTCATTTCTGTGGCTCGCGCCAGAAGGCGATCACGAGGTGAGGACAGTTATCTCGTGGAGCATCAACCAACGACAAGGCAAAAGCTCTCGAGAAGGTGTGTGCTGAAAGCTTTGCATAATCAACGGTGCGTCCAAGTATCCGCCATCAGCCTGCACTGCTGGCAGCCGCTTGATGACGATCGCCATAGACCAGAAAGCGTGCTGATTTTGAGCTGACTTTAAGCTATTATAAAAGATTCAGCGGTGTCCACCTGGAAAGCCGATCAGAATCTAAACTTAAAAGTACAAAACTAGTCTTTGAACAAACCGCACATGTGAACAAACGACATATCTGAACAAACCACCTGGGTGAATGAGCACCCAGGAATCCTTCGAGACGGACCCCGATGCCTAGCGGCCTTAACTTGACAGCTGGCTGCTGGACACTTCTATTAACCTTCAACACGGCAACCCGGACCGATGAACAAGCAGAGCTTGCAACAGCAACAATGCCAGTAGCATGAAGATTTCTCTTGAACTTACCGAGCTCGCGTCAGTGCTGTCAGTGCTCGGTGGAAGCATCTCGACCAGCAGAGCATTCGGGCAGCCATTAAGCTGAGGCTCCTCCCTGTTCACCACTTCTCCGAAAGAAGAGCGAGACATCAGCCATGCGGCTGGCACCAGCAAAGCCTTCTGCTCCTTTAAGTAGATGTCAGATAAGTCCTCCAGAACCTTGACCCTTTCGTACACTTCAATACTGAAGGCAGTGTCGCCCCCACCCACAAAGAAAACCTTTCTATCGGACTTTCTGATATCACTTGCCCAATTTCCGAGCTGGCGGACAATCTCACCGCCAAGAGCGCATCCTATAATGCAATCGTCACTCTGTTGCCCCGAGTTTCTAATTTGCAGCCAGGAAAATGCTCAGAGAGCACCTCGAGCTGGTATGCTGAGACGGGCTCTGCAAACTCAAGCGCCTTAATGCCATACTTTCGCAAGAGCGTGGAAGTGTTCAGCTTATTATCCTGAGTCTGGGCGACGTTCGCCTCCTCAGCGTGAGAATCAGGAAGTGCCCTCCTCTTCTGGCCCCCAGCAAAAAATTTGCACGGGCTTCTCCGCCCAATCAGGCCTTGCTTCTTGTTACGTAGGGCTTTGCATGAGACAGCGGCAAGGGAAGCAACGGCAGCCATTTTTTTTTCTGAGGTGCCACCGTGGCGCCGTCTGCGTTCCTAGCACAGACTCGACAGAGCGCTGAACAAGCCTCAGCCTCGCGGGGCTTTCTGTATGTTGCACGATATCAAATGACGTTACAGCCTGCATACCGGAGTCTATGCATTGCATTATTGAAAGCTGGCTTCCGAGTCTTTCTGTGCATCTTTAGGTCGGGTATATCAATTTTCTTGATTAGGTGTTTGTTCAACTTCGGTGAAGCACCAAAACCGGCCGGGCCAGGACTTGCAAGGCGTACCCCATAAGGTGATCCCCTTCGCGCCGAACCCCGTTAACGGCTCCAAACCCTCCTCAACCCACACGTTGGACGCAAACGTTTGGACGCGAGCGTGCAAGAAGCACATCGGGCGGACCGGACTCAGCCTGCGTCAGTTAGGGCCATTGTGCCATTCAGTTATCTCTATACCGTAGCTACCTCGATCGTACTGCATGCGCCAATTTAAGACATGCATCTTCAAAGACATAGCTATTGTAATTCTCTGCGGTCAAGTAGTACCTTAGTCGACTCTTCAAGAATGTGTTCCCCTCTCCGCTAATTTTCTTCAAGACTATATCTTCAGTATACGAAAGTTCGATGGTTTCTCCGCTGCAAATCTGTACAACGGTTCGATAGTTCCTCCGCTGCAAATTCGTGATTCTGACATTCTCACTTTTCTGAAATTTTCCTTAGAGCGTGCTACAATACGACGGTTACTGGCATGCACATGCGCATTAATTTGAATTGGAGAGATCTGAGAACCATCTCGCATTTTAAGCACGGTCTATTTGTCTTCAGATACGTAAGTACCCATACTCGTCTAAACATCAATTATGCAGGAGCTTTTTTTTTACCTCGTCCGCTGCAAAATGATCGAACTATCTTATCACATCTGCCCACAACCTCTTTGTGACCCTGTACAAACTTTCCTAATTTTTACATGCTTTTGCCGAACTGACACTGGTATGTTCCTCCGATGTCGCTTTCCTATCACATAACCGTCTTCTAGTAACTACTTCAAGACTCTACAAACACACCTTCCGCTGAAGCATTATCCACAACCTTTGAACGTTTCTCAGCGTAACCCTTCTATTCGACCTCCCCCTCCTATCCTTATACGCTTTCCGCGAAGCTTCCGAACCATCTTAGCATTCCGTAACCTTTTTCTGCACATCACCGCTCGGGTTGCTTCTCCCGCGGCTCGTCCAGCAGGTCGTACGTGGGCGGGATGTCGATCCCGAGCTCGCGCATGACGCCCTCCATTACTTCGTCGGTCTTGCCGAAGATGCACACCGCCGCCAGCTCATCCGCCGGCGTCTTCTGCAGGTTCACGATCACCAGCGGCTTCCGGTGCCGGACCTGCACCGGAACGGCCAATGATTGGCATGTTTTCGTTCAACCAGACGTACTGATCAGCGGGTGGTCAACACGGCGACGGGATGGTAGACTCTTGGGGCGGGTTTTGAGTCTAGGGGCTTTTGGAAACTTTCTGCTTAAGAAAGCTCCAGCCCAAATAAGATGATTGCCTGATCATGAGTTGCAAAGAAGCATGCCAGACATCCTCACTTCTTCTCAGAAGAGCCTCAAATTTAGGAAGCCCACGATCCGTCACACTTCTGCAATTTTAAGGAAGTCTGAAAACGCAGCATAACAAAGTGAGAATTGAACCCCAAAAAACCCTGTTTCTACGAGGCAGTATACTTTCTGGACCGCTCCGAACAGGTGCAAACCTTTTTTTAACCAGTTCATTCGAGCTCGAATCACCATCAAACGCCGGCCAATTCGAAAGCCCGACCAACTCAGATTGCGAAGTCCATTAAAGCGCATTGAAACACGCAAGTCCCAAATGTTTCCATGCGCCATGGACAAAGATCCTTGAGAGAAATGTCGACAACTTTCTTCATCCTACCCGGAATAACGAGTTCTCATCATCGTAAGCTCACGCAATGCGGATGGATGGGGTACTTCTACCGCGAAACAGAAACTTTAGAGCCGCGACGCGCTCACTACGCAGATGGATAATTCCACCATGAATGGATCTCCGAATTTACAATGCGCAAAGCTCTCACGAACAGTCCCATCATAAGCAACCTTTAGAAGCACTCACAATGCGGATGGGCAGGTCCGCCGCGGGCGAGACCCGCATGGACGTCCCCAGCACGAGGCCCAGGTCCGCCCGGTCGCTGTGCTCCATCGCCCGGTGGAGAGTCCCCGACGGCAGCGGCTCGCTGAAGTTGACGATCGTGTCGTGTAACTGATGCCCGCACTTGTCGCACCTGAGGAAAAAGCGTTTGTGCCTCTGGCGAGATGAAGAGCAGTCACAGTGCGATGGCCGAAATCAATTCAAGGGCACAGTAGGACGGGTGAAATCAGTTTGGGGGAACCTGAGAAGAGAATATAGGTGTGCGGAGCAGGTATTCTTTGGGTATAAATCTGGTTTTAGCCGAGGCGTTCAGTACTTTCATGTTTATATTCTCTTGCCGAAAGGAAACGAGACGAACAGCTTCCAAGATCGATGGCGAAGTCTTTCGCGGGACCGAACGGCTTTGACGGGCAGTCATCGTCTACAGCCATCCTGCGAGAGCTTTTGTGAGATTGAAAAGGCGGTGAAAAAAAATCTCAAAAATCTGTTTGTGCCATGAAAGGAGTACCGTGCGACAAAGCGGCTTCAGTACCGAAGCTTCGAGCGCGGCAGCTAATGCTGCGTTCGACTCTCCTCGGATCATCTCAGGAGATCTGACAACCAATCGAAAGACGTATGACGATGTTAAAACGGGTGCAACTGATTTTCTCAAAGCCACCAACTCGGTCACCCTCAGGCAAAACATCGTGTTCTGACATCGTGTTCTGGAAACGTAGAATCCAGAATAGGAAACTTCAGAATCCTCACTTGCGGCTGGTGCGGTGGTCCAGCACGTCGCGCGCCTCGCGCGTGGAGAAGGGGCGCCAGTACTCGCGGCCGCAGTTGCGGCAGATCTCCATGTTCGTGTTGCCGTGCAGCTCCGCCAGCTTGCTCTTCGCGATGCCCGACCTGCGCGCGCGCACGTGTGTCACGACAATCAGGAGAGAGAACAGGAGCTTATTCGCTTGTATTGCCTGTATTGCTTGCTGCACCTTTTCCTGATCGACTCGTCGCGTACGAGTCGATCCGTGGAGGGACTGTTGTCTCCGTGATTTGAGTTGCACCCTGATGCAGTGCCTGGAACCGCATCTCAACACTGGAGCGCAAGAAGACTTGAGGAAACACATGGATCGGCTCAACAACCTCTCTTCTTCGGAGCGAAAGGCGGCAACCGGTTGGGATCCTTCACAACAGATGTTTGCAGTCACCACGATTCGCTGATCATGATTTTGCGTCGTCTCTATCCCCGCAACCGTCTTCACACTTAAATGTTATAATCGATGAGACTTCCGTCGGCCCTAGAAACGTACGATCCTTGCAGCCTCTCCCTTCTCAGAGGCAGCCAACTAGAGTACGAGCCCCGTCGCAACCTTGCGGCTTTGCTTCCTGATTGCAGTGATTCCCAGACTGTTCGAAACGAAAGAGAAACTTCATCAGATTCGACATCCATGCGTCTCTTCTCGTTCGCGAGAAACCTCTTCGAAGTTGCCACCGACTAATTGAAATCGACGAAAGTGAGAGGAGCTTGTCCGTAACGTCCTTTAAAAACAAAGATCAATCAAATGGGCCGGACCAGAATCTCCCTTGCAAATCGGCCGCAGCCTTTCTCTGGTAAAACGTACCGGGTTCCAAGTGAGCCCCACCTGCGGTGCATACCGTCCGTGTTCTGGCTGACCACGTACTTCAGCTTCCCCCGGTTCTGCAGCTCCGCCAGGGCCATGTGCGTCAGGGACGGCCGGGGGCGGCCCGCCCGGGGGGCACGCGACGCGGACAGGCCCTTGGCGCGGAGGGTCCAGACGCCCTGGCGGTGGGAGAAATAGGGGTTAAGAAAACGGGTTAGCTGTATTTTTGCATGGCGATTGGGTCCCTTGATATATGGAGTGCGAAAGCAACGGCCCCGGGAGACAATGTCTCAATATCGGAAAGATCCTGTTGGCCCAGCGGCCGATCCGCTGAACGGTCCAAGCGAGTTGACAGAGTGACCAGATGCGGTTGAGGATTTGCCTTCTAATTGTCGGGCTAGAGGAGAATGCCTGGGTGCACAGACTAGGCTCAAAGCATTGAGAGAGAGTTTTCATTCCAAAAGCAGCAGACAGTGCGCGTTGAACGAACGTCACAATCGCCGTTGAGATGTATTGCCGTATCAATCGACTGTCAGTATCTCGACGCCAAGGCCAAGTGTTCTGCTCTAGCAGCTATATCTAAGATCATTTAGTCCTGAATTAACCCTCAGAACCGTTAAATATCCTCCAGCCTTCTGGATCATCCAGACATTGAACACAAAGCACCCCAAGAAAACATGTTTCCAAGCACATCTTATTCTGAAAGCAGATATTCGAAGTCAAATACGTCAAGCTCTGAGGGTCGACATTCTTAACGCCCACGGAAATCTGACGTCAAGACCTGAAGGTCCGCATACTCAACGCCCACGGTATTCTGACGTCAGGACCTAAAAGTCTACATATCTGAGGCCTACGGAAATCTGACGTCAAGAACTGAAAGTCGACACACTTAACGCCCCCGGAAATCTGACGTCAAGACCTAAAAATCTACATACCTGAGCCCCACGGTATTCTGACGTCAAGCCCTGAGAGTCGAAACACTTAACGCCCCCGGAAATCTGACGTCAAGACCTAAAAGTCTACATACCTAACGCCCGCGGTAATCTAACGTTAAGACCTAAAAGTCAATATACCTGAGGCCCACGGAAGTCAGGGATGCCCGTGCTGGTACTGATGCCTGCGCCAGTGTATGCCACCATGTACTGACTCTGCGAAACATGGATTTCGTTGTATTGATTGCTGAGGATTAACAGGTCAGTGTTCACCACCTTCAGGAAAAGCTCAGTGGCTCGAAAAATAATCTTCCAGGCCTTTTGCGCCCTACCTCGAAGGTCACATGAAGGAGGCAAGGCGCTTCGAGCAGAGCCCAAGCTGTGGCTGTGATAGCTTTCACAGTTGAACGTTTAGAGATGCGCAAGCTGGTGGAAAAATAAAAGAAAACATCCTGTTGCAATTTAAGTGGGGTTCAGCTGGCTTCTTACAGAGTAAAAGATGTACAACAAACAACAAACTTGCTACTCCGTAAGAAGAATCACGGGAAGGCAGAATCACGGAGCCCTCAGACTTTCGATTACGACTTCAGAGCTGCACGTCTTTATGTACTCTCTCTTGCCCAAGCAACCACAAAGGTTGCAGACATGCAAATTAATTGACAGCTTTGTAGTCCACCCTGAAAGGCCTCGAAGTCCAGCTTGTCAAAGAAAGAAAGGCAGCCTTGTAATGGAGCAAAGCTCGAAGACAGCTGTCTTCAAATTTGTGTGCCTTTAGCATACTCCATCTCTGCTCATTGCATCCAGCAACCATGCCTGGGGGCTTGTATGCAGCCATGCTCCTTTCCAAGCTTTCATGCACTTTAGAAGCGGCTTCTCACAGTTCACTGAGCAATCGGAAAGTTAGGAACACGGGGCCAAAATTTGAGCAGAAGCCAATACATTCCCAGCCTGTATACCATACCTGGCAGTGTAGTGGCAGGATAGTATGCAGCGCTTGGAATCAATAAGCTGCCGTACCTGTTTGATCAGATTTGCCAGCTGTTTGATCTTCTTCTGAAGCACGTCCGGCGGGTCCCGGTACTCCGTCGTCTCTTCGGGCACGCCCAGGTCCGCCATTCTAGTTCCCCTGGGCCGGTTTCTTCTCTTGGTTGGAGGATTTTGAATGACGGCTTTCTGCGCGAAGGGTTCCCTCCGAAGTCGTTCGCTGGCTGACGGGTCACGTAGGGACCTTGCACTTGATGTGAATAACCTCAGATTGCAGTGGTTATATAATAGGAAGGTGCTCGACATTCCGCGTTCCTAGCCGCCACTACGCCGCTGCAAAGCCCGCCAAATTATCCTTTTCAGGGCGGCCATGGTGTCTCTTTGAACAGGAGATGAGCATCAAGATACAACTACCTGCTGGAGTAATACGACAGAGTAGTTTTAGGAGCAGAGTCAAGAGCCTTTTGTCATTCGAAGGATGTCACAGTGAGGCAGCTTGAGATCCACATGCATGTTGATTGCATGTTTGCAAAAGGAAACAACCGGTGCAGACGATGCCCGGGCACGAGCTCGTCGAGTGCATGCTGTGCAGCGCAGCTGTCCGGCAGTGTCACCTCTGACGCATGCACGGAGTGCATGACTTATGAGCTCCGACTTGACCAGCCGATAGGTACATCATAGAGCATGAGCACGGTCTGGCTGCTAAATATGCGCGCCCCTGCTGTACACATGCCAGCATGCCGTGAGCCGAGTGTGTAACGCAGATTTCCCAAGAAGTGAAACGTTCTTGAGGGATTTCCCTGCGGCGATAGGCCAGACCGGCACCCTGCCCGGCATCAAACCAAGCTCGTTGTTGCCGGGGCCGAGAAAGCCATGGAAGGGTTCATGGGTCCTATGCACGTTTGTTGACCTGCAAAGCCGTTGATCGAGTGCCTCTCAATTGACGCGGGCCGGAGCTAGGCAGCTAGCTGCCGGCCGCGCGGCACAGCTGAGCACATGCATGCGATCGGAGCTTCCATGCCAACTTTAAATCTACATGCCGATATGCACGATTTTGGTGAATGAATGCTCCTGGCCCAATTAACATCATCACATCAGCCCAGTGGTCCAAGCTCTGGCCGGCCGGGGATAGGGCCCGGCGCGGGCGCTTTGCATGTATGGCTGTACGTAGAGCGACTTAAAAATTCTGGCATCTATACTGCCTAGCGCGATCTGACAAAGTGATGCTATGCGTGTTCCGGCGAAGGGCGATCGCTCATGGTCAATGTGACGCGGAACTATATGCAGCTCGCGTGTGCACACATGATCGGAACCGTTAATTCGAGCTCTTCTAAGTGAGGACTTGTCCCCTTTTGTGACACGTGCATAACAATACATTCTTCTTGCTCCGACTGGCAACCTTAAGATGAGGTGAACAGAGGGGCAGACTGAACTGAGCGCCTGTAAACCACCCTGGACGGCCCTTGTAGTTCAATCGAGTACGTGCTCAGTCCGAGTTGCTAAAAGTTTAAAGAGGTCGGCTGAATAAGCCTCTTTACCTGGCTATTACTAGATCCCTGAAACGCAATGAACTCCGCGTCCGTTACAAGTAAATCATCCAGGCTTGATTGTCAATATCCAACGACCTGCTTTCTTGGATACTCTCGGCGTTGAACTCGGGCCTCAACTTTTATAGTAGCTAGCTTCAAGCTTCCGCGTCTAATAGTGCCGTTCAGCTGAAGAAAGAATTACCTACAAGCTTGCAGATTCGTCCAGTTGAAGTTCGCTGTAGCATTTCACTGATTGCTTTGACGGCCGTATTTGCAAGCTAACACTGTACATGTAATCGGTTTGCATAATCTACATACGCTAGTTCAGCATCCTGTAATCGCTTAGCCATTATTACGCACGAGCTTTTCTGCAGTTTCATGGTACAAAAAGATTCAAGCGGTCTTCGCCACTAAGGAACCGGAAGCTCACCCTTCGCAACAAACGAACCGAAAGCTTCCAGGGACTTCTTCCGCCTGGGACGGCCCGCACTTGCCATTGCCTGTCCCTTTCCTGAGTCCCCCACTTCGTGCTCTGCCCTAGCTCTTTCATGGGCTCCTATCTTTGACTCCAGCAATTGTCGCAAACATTCCTCCGCACACACCACCCCCGTACCCGACAGCTCTTCAGTCGCTTTCTCCAACGCTTCAACGGTGATCCTATCCGATTTGGCCAGCTTCTGGATTCCTTGCCCCAGGGGAATGTCGCCGATCGGCTGCCCAGTGCTCGAGACGCGTCGCCCCATGCTTTCTGGCAGCTTTGGAGAAGCGTCCTCCGTTCCTTCCAGACCCCCATCTCCCAAAGCCTCGCTTCCAAACTGACTCCCGTCTGCATCCCCGTTTCCCACCCCACTATTCAGCGCATCCGCTCCCTGCTCGTGTTCGCGTAATCCCCGACTGCTCGGTCGTCCCCGGAAGCTTTCTACCAGTTGCCCCACTTCATCGAGCTCCGCAGCCTCCCTCTCCCGCTCTCTCTCCTCGTCTGCCACGTGTCCGTTTGGAAGGTCAGCCACGTGGCTTGGGCCGGCAGTCGTTGCGGACCCATGTGCTTCTCGACTCAGGGCTTCATCCCCCTGCAGAGCGCATTCTTCGGCTGTCTCCCTCTCGATCTTCACGACCTCTCTCCCCTTCTCAGACGTCGCATGGCCGCTCTCGGCTGGGGCACTCCCCTCGGACAACCTCGACCAGCCGTTCCCACGCTCTCCGACCCCATTGCTTCCTTGCGCACGCAACCTCTCGGAGGCGGACCTCAGAAACCCCTTGCTTCGAAGCTTGCGCCCGGGCAGGCTGCCACTGTCCAGCTCAGCAGGCGCCGTCCGGTGCAACCGGTCCACCATCCGTACGACACGTGGCCTGCCGTCCTCTTTTCCCCCCCCTGGCCGGAGCCCCTTGTGCCCCCCTCCTAAACCTCCGCTCGAATGGCCAAATCCGTTTGCGGCTCTTGACATCACCGCCCCGTCCGAAAGGCCGTTCAGCCGGGGGGCCTGCCCCGCCCCCAACGAAATGTGCCGCGTCAACCCGTTCTCCCCTTCTTTCCGCCCCGACGCCTCCTCCCGATCCTCGAAGCGCGAATTTTCTTCCCCAGCGGTCTCCCCCGCCTCCACCGTGTGCGGCAGCACAAACCGGACGTCGTGCGAGCTTCGGTGGCCCCACCGGCCCAGGTTCCGGTAGCTCTG
>DF237029.1:201417-233526 GCA_000708835.1 Klebsormidium nitens
TCTTTGCTCACGTTCGGCAGCTCGTGGCCGACAGACACCCCCGACAGGCTTTCCACCCGCCCCAGCCCCGGTTCGTGCACCAAGTGCCGCCCCGAGCCCTGCTCAGCGATCGGGTGCCACCCGATCTGCAGCGGGGGCCCGTCGCGCCTCCGGGGCCCCCGGATCGACCCCATTTCGTCCGCCAGCAGCTTCTCCGGCGTCGTCGCGGGCGCTGCAGACTCGTCCCCGTGGTCGGGCAACACCTGGTGCGAGCTGCTGCGGAAGAGCGGGCCCCCGGCTTTGGTCCACGAGATCTGCGTCATCTCGTTCTCCGCCTCGCTGTCGCTGCTATGCCCTTCCCCCGGCTTGCGCTTCGGCCGCCGGAGGGCGCCCCACGCGGACAGCCCCGCGCGCGTCATCTCCGCGATGTCGTCCTCGGTCAGCGACTCGGAGGAGAAGTCCCGGGGGAGCGTGTTCCAGGACGGGATGCGCCCGCGGCCGAGGCCGAGGCCGGTTCCGCGGAGGCCGCTGCCGTCCGTGGACGCCTCAGCCTGGCGCCAAAACTGGGCTTCTTCGCGCGCGCGCTTTCTGCAGACGGAGCCGAAAGGCAGGATTGAGCAACGGACGCGAAATGTGCGTGCTTGCTTCTCGGATGCCGGTTGTTGCCGGGTTTAGCGAAGTCTGCGTTTCCTCGGTCGTGCTTGTCGGGGATGGACAAACAAGCAAGCGAATCTTGGAAGAATCTCCCTACGAAGACCTTTTCAGAGAGCTTCGGTTGAGCTCTAAAAACACCCTCTATTTTTCGAGCGACCGAGACAATCAAGCGCCATATAGTACAAGAACTTCGAAGGTCGCTGAATCGCACCTGGCCTCGTGCTTTCTCCAGGCCAGGTCGGCGACCACCTTGTCCAGCTCTAGCTCGATGGCGCTGTTGGCAGTGATCGCGGAAAGCTTGGCCCACGTGGCACGCACGCCCTGGGACATGCCACGCTTCAGCTCCGTGGAGGTGGGGTTGCGGATGAGGCCGATGTACTGCAAGAGGGGGACAGCTTTTCAGGAAACCGGGACAAGGCAAAAACTCCAGCTCGCGGCTAAAACGGTGATGACGTTTTCGGGTTGATGATCAAGAAGATAGCTGCAATTAGCCAACGGTGTCGATCGAAAGAAATCTAAAGCGAGACAGAAACTCTGCCAGCCCTCAGCTCAAGCATGAAAAATAATTTGTAAGACGAGAATGATCAGCCTATCCGTTGAACATTACGAGCTCGTCTTCGAAAGTACACCAAGAACTGGCTACGAAGGAAACAGAAGAAGAGCCACGAAACGTCTTTCAACGACGCACAGAGCAGCAGGACTCCTGAGCAACGAAGGCGCCTCACCTGAGCCAGGGACGCATTCATGACTATGGTGACGTCCCCCTCCCAGTCCTGTGCGAAGAGCTTGGCCAAACCGTAGAAGCCGAAGCCCATCTCCAGTGCCTGGTTACACCGGTGCTTGATCTCCATCTCGAGCAGATGCATGCCCTGCAAGCATTCAGTTGAAAGTGCGTCACTTTTGGAAAGGGACGCAACAAACCGAAATAGCTGTAGATTCGCGCAGGTCCCTTTGTCACAATATCCTTGTCCAACCATCGAAATAAGACCAACTTGTCGAAAGAAGTCGTAGAGGCTGCCAGGAAGGAACTTGGAACCTTACCTTTGACGCCAACTGCCCCCCGTACTGCCGCACTGTCTCTTTCAATCTCAAGAGGGGCGCGATGTGCGGGTTGGCCTGGCTGACGATGAAGTGGTTGACGTTGAACAGCTCCTTCAGAGGCCCGATTGGAAGGTCTGTTTCGAGGCTGCCGTCTCGCCAGTGCCGAGCGCCGATGCCGCCGTTCTTGTCAGGGCCGAGCTCGGTGGGAGGGTGGTAAGGGACGAGACGACCAAAGCGGTCCTTGGCCATCAGCTCCTGCACAGACTCGCCTCATTGCGATCAGCTCGAAACTCGACATTTGCAAATCGAAGAAACTCGACTACGAGCTTAAATTTACAGAAACTCGTTATAAATTTCAGGCAATCCGGTTACGAGCCTTAATATGAAGCAAGTCGACTACGAGCTTCATACGCTGGCTTGGACTCGTTAGCTGTGACAGAAAGAACACGACCAGGCGGAAAACAGGGTAAGCTTGGATCCTGGTACGGAACATTGAAACTTGTCAATATAATCCAACCCCTACACTCAAAGAAAACGAAAGAGGGAGCAGCCCTACCTGCGGCGAGAAGAGGCCTGGGAAGGCACACGAGGCGGTCACTGCGCTCCAGATGACGACGTTGGGAGACGAGAGGTAGTTCAGCAGCCGGGGAGGCTCCTTCGGGCGAGACGAGCACACGGTGATGCACAGCACCCGGCCTGAGATGTCATACGCCTCCTGGAAGGTCATGTCACCGATCAGCTCCCGCATCTTGCGCTGCAGGGGTCCGATCTCCTGCATCGCCCCCCGCGTGAGCAGCCGGTGCGCCGTCATGATCACGTTCCCCATCTCGTCAAAGAAGTGCATCTTCGGCAGCGGGCCCTGGAAGAATGCCTGCAGCTGGACCCAGGGCCGGGTCGCAGTGAAGGAGCAGATGATGGACCCGACGCTCGAGCCGGCTACCACGCGAGGGAGTAGCCCGTGCTCGATCAGGGTCTTGACCACCCCCAGATGGAACGCCCCGAGGGCGGCCCCCCCGCTGAGAAGAAGAGCGGTCCGGCCAAAAGCGTGCCGAACCTCGTGGAAGAAGGAGAGCTTGTCGTCCAGGCCAAAGTCTGCCTGCTCTGGGGCGTCCTTGATGATGCGCAGGTGCTCGCACACCTCCCCCAGGTACTCTGAGATGAGGGGGGGTGTGTGCAGGCGGTTCTTGTGCAGCTCGGGGTTGCACATGTTCCCCAGGTTGCGGATCAGGTCGGTGCGCAGGGCAAACATCATGTCCTCGACGCAGCCCTCCTGGCGGCGCTTGCGGAGCTCGTGGAAGCGGGCTTGGACTAGCTCAACGTCGTACCTGAGAATTTAGAAGGAGGTTCAGTACTGGTGGACACCAGCTGGTGCAAGGTCTCAACCAGGAAATGAATTTTTTTGACAGAGTAGGGAGTCAAGCAATCAAGTCAACTGAGAAGGCAGCCACAGTCCTGGTCTTAAGCAACACCAGAAAGCACCTCGTGCATCCTATGACAAACGAGTTTGAAAACGAGTTTCTTACCAACTGGCTACAGTTTTGAGAAACATTTGGCTGACTCCGGGGGACATGTGATCAAGCCACCACTGTCAGCTGGTCTGCCAGGATTTCTTACAAACTAGGCTTGCTTGCTAGTAATCCAATGTTATTTGACTGATGCTGGCATTATGCACTTGATACTGACGTTCACGAGAGCTGGCACATCTCTTTTTGACAGGAACTTTCCCTGAAACCTTGGGTCCGGATACGGCAGCTGAAGGAGCTTCCTTCTGCTGAAAGTACTCTCAAACCTGATTGCCAACACCATGAGATGATGCTGACTGAAAAACAACCAATTTGACCTGGACTCCTCTCCTGAACTAAGCTGATGTGACAAGGACGGAACACACGACTCCGAGTTCTTCCTACAGGATCTTACGACAGCCTCAGCTGGACAGATTACTTGAACATGCTGAGCACAATCACGAGCTTAACAGACGGGAAGCCAAGGTGCAAATCTTCCGAACGAACAGGGACTTACAAGTCTGCGTCTCTCCGCCGTCCAATGTACTGCTCCAGCTGCTTGGCAGCATGGGCCCACTCTTCGTACGTTGCAGCTGAGGCAATCATGTTCTTGTAGAATGTCCTCTTCACTTCCAAGACCTTGGCGTTAATACTGTGAAGACGGTGCCGCCTCAAGAGATAGCCGACTAGGATCATGCCCCCAAGCAGCACATTTGGATTCCTTGGATTCAGCCAGTCCTTCAGCACTTTCCACAGAATGGACAGCGCCTTCAATCCCTTCCGCAGCCCGTACCGAATCCTGAACTTGAGGACTAAGAGCACCTTTTTGCAGACCGTACGAGCAGCCTCCCAGGAAAGAGCTTGCACAGCAACCGCCCGGCCATACAGGGTGTCCGGCCCGATGCGGAAGAGATCAACGATGACCTCCTCATCAGAATCCATCTCCAGGGGACCCTGAGCAGCGTACCACGAAGGCAGAGGGAGGGATCAACACAGCATTGCGACCCCGGAGTGCAGATTCCTCCCTATGCTGCCCTGATCAAAGTGCAACTTAGTGTGGCACTCAAAACCAGAGGCCGGTAAACCACTCAAGGTGACAGGATTGTTGCTTTCTTGTCTTTTGTCTCACAAACCTCAAACTTCCGCTGTCATTCAATGTGCTTCTCCCCCACCGTCTGAGCCCTCCGAAATTACCATCTTCTGTCTTCATGACCAACGTCTGCCCTAGCCATGGACGTGTCCTGTCTCTTCGGATGCTTCGAAACCATGGATGATGGAGGCCACTGCTCTTCCGTTGGTTTCTAGGCAGCCTGAGCAAGCTGCACCCCGCTGTCGCTTGCGCGCCTCTCGTGAATCCCTGGCCGGGGTGAGTCAGCAAGTCACTTTATCCGCTTTTGCAGAGTCCGATCAGCTGCCACCTCAGCATAGGGGCGGCCAGGACACGTGGCATCTGACAAAAGGCTCATATGGACTATATAAGCTATAGAACCTGCGTATACCTATGCGTACATAAGCTGACAGTGCCGAACAAAAGCATATGGCCAAGAAATGGATCAGAAGGAATGGTCTCGACGAGGAATTTAGTTGGACCAGCCTCCCGGGATCACCCCTCGGGGCCAAAGGTTCAGCCGCAAGAGGCTGGCCTTTTAGTTGCTGGTGTCGGTGATCAGACCCCGGGACCCTGCCCCGGCGGATCTCCTCTTCATGATCCAGTTTTCAGTATGTCAAAGAGGAAGCTCACCGCATGACTCAGCCAAAGAAGCCAATAGTATCGCTCCCTCCACGAGCCGAAGTTCCAGTTGACTTGAGACCTTCAACTGTACATTTGAATTAGGTAGATCACAGCAGGAGGGGAGCGAGAGGCCCGTGTGACGTCAACTCTGCGCCATGTATCTGGGCTTCCCCTAAAATCGTTGTTGCTTATGGCCGTGGTGATCCTAGGAGCGGACTGCCACAACCAGCTGTAGACCGGTAGGAACCTGCAATCAGATTTGGGTAGGCGGGTTTAAGGAGCCGGCGTTGCTGGACGCTTTTGTTGGGTCTCAGAGCATCCATCAGGCGGGATACAGCTTAGGGCCGAACCGGAGCAATGGGATCCAGGGATGGACAGCGGCCAGTCGGCAGGTCCCCTTCAGTCGATGATCTGTTCGCTCCCATGCTGCAGATGCAGATGCAGGGAGATGAGGAGGACAGGAAACCAGGGCTGCATCTGCCTGATTATCCTCTGCCAGGTTCAGGAGGACCACGGCCATCAGGTAAAGGTCGGCCAAAGTGTTTGAATGTCGTGTCTGCAGGCTCAGAACCTGCGTTCTGAACAAACTTCAAAGCCTTATTTTTGTCTCCAGTGCAGAGGAGAAGCTTGCGGCGCTGACTCTGATGTGTCCTACTGTATGGTTGTTCTGTATGTATGAGCTTCAAGGTTGACTTGTTGATCGAGGATGGATGCATTCTGCTCCTGCTGTTCCCTTCCAAGGTCTATTTCTGACCCATGAGCTGGCTGGCATGGATGAGACACAGAGACTGGTTCTTGTTGTGCTTAGCTTGCAAGTGAGCTGTGTTGGACTTCTTTCCAATGCGTAAAAGGGGAGGCCAGTGGTAATATGAGTCGGTTTGTTTGCTCTTGTTATATGCATGAGATTTCCTGCTGTGTTTCCTTCATCTGCTTCTTTCATCCTTCCCAGTCTGCTCTGAGGCTAGCATGTTTGATGGTACCCCAAGATGATTCACGCTTTTACTTAGTCTTTGTTCGCCAATCTTCCTGTAGCTGTTATTATCTTGGACATTTTTGCTGGCAGCAAGTGCACCTACCCTACACATTGAGTTGTTCGAGACTCAGAATCGTCGCTTGAACGACTGGAGCACGAGGCACTGTGCTTCAGCTTAGATCCTGCACCCTTTCGTAGTTTAAAAGTGCGCCAATGTGCAAAGCACGCACTCCTTTGGGCTACGAAAACACTTATACACCGAGTTTGGCTGCTAGCTGCCAATCGTAAAGCAGACACTGTAGTGCTTGGGCACTCATCATGGCAATCAGTTGCAAAAGAAGCTGCCCAGAGGCCCGATGATTTCTTCCTACTGCGAGCAGTTTCGTTTGTGCTTGAAATTCTTCACTTAGTGGTGACCTTCTCATCAGTGCCCGCTTTGCAGTGGAAGGCGGACAGTGATTGGCCACGCGCCAACTTGTGCCTTTTGCACTCTAGCAAGCCACGCTACTTCGTTTTCTTGCACAATAGCAAAAGTGCCTGACGCATAAGCATATTCGCATTCAAAAGGTCAGTCAACCTATGAGGCAATCAAAATCTTGCATGCCGGTCTCAACCCCTGTCTCTTCTCCCAGGTGGCAACTACAGCAGCATCCCGCCCAACACCTCTCCCCGCCCCTCTGCGGCCGACAATGCCAGTTCCCTGATGCCCCCCCCCAGCACCAGCCGCTACACTTCAGCCGCTGGGCCCCCTCCCCCCCAGGACAGCGGCCAGTTCCGGGACGCAAAGTCTCCTCAAGCCGGTGAGATCACGGCTGCTGGGGAGCACCCGCGCAAAGTGGCGGAGGGCCTGCACGACGGCCGGTTGTCCAACCCGACATCGGATGATGACGGAGGGTTGGGCCAGGAGGGATCCGATGAGCGGAAGCAGAAGAGGATGCTGTCCAACAGGGAGTCGGCGCGCAGGTCCAGGATGAGGAAGCAGCAGCATCTCGATGAGCTCAAGGCACAGGTGGGGCGCATTGCCTCCTTGTGGACGGGGACACAGCAGGATGAGTGTGTTTTAATGGTGGATCTCAAGGCAGCAGCCATGGAGTAGAAGGTGGATGAGTCCAAGAGCAGGGTTGCAGCCTGGTTTGTCTGCATTGACGCTTTATAGGGCGTCTACTTGAGGGCTTTCATTGAGGCGGAGGCCTGACACTGCATCAAGCTGTCCATCAAGGGGCTGCGTGGCAATTGGCTGCCAGTAATTGTGCTCAGTATGACGTTGCAAAATTCAACGTGCTTACCTCTTTTGGCCAGTACAGAGTTGCATGCTGCTCTGAATCTCTGTGCCTCTACACGAATCCAGGGCTCGGACTGCCCAGCGATCCGCATCTCTTGCTTCAGCATTTTGGATGCACTTCCGAAGTATCTCCACTTGCATCGTCCAGGTGGCGCAATTGCGCGCAGAGAACCACCACATGGCCCAGAAGTACAGCATCGCCGCTCGGCACTACGCGCAGCTGAACGAGGAGAACCGCATGCTGCGGCACCACGCCGTTGACCTCAGCAGGACGCTCCACAGACTCGAGGCCGTCGCACGCCCAGGAATTGGCGGAATGGGAGGCGGGGGCTACCCTCATCCGAGATGAAAAGGCTTGGGGAGGGGGTGTGGGGTGGGTTTTGGAATGTGAATTTTGAGGTTAGCCGAGCTTCTCTGGGGGTGTGTACAGCAGAAGCCTTTGTACGTTGGGAGGTAGCGGCGGAGGAATAAGTGCGCGACGGAGGAGCCATCTCTGAGTGTCTCTGTGTTTCTCACCAACAGAATAAAGCAGCCGAAAGAAACGCGGCTGTGGTGTGATGGGGAGCAGGGAATCTTTGTTCGTAAGCCAGGTTGGTCCAGGTCATACTGGACTGATGGGAAGCCACTGGCAGCTTCTTCAGAGAGTGTTAGAAATGCATACCACGAGCAGCAAGGCCGGTGTAGATGCTTGTATCCAAGGCTGGGCCATCCTGCAAGTGAGTCTGGGAGGTTTTCGAGAAGAGATGCTTTGCGTAGGGGCAAGCAGCAGTAACGTAATGGTTTTTGCTTATACACAACGACTAGTATGCACGTAATGACTCGAGGACGTACTTAGATTAGAGAGGAAGCGAACCGCTTGTTGGCAAGTCCGCTGATCCAAGCAGCAGCAATCGATGGTGCACCAGCTTTTCCAGCTTCTTCCGTAGCTTGTACAGCCTTGAAGATGGAACCGTCTTGAGAGCAGCGAGTGCCAACTTGCTGGGTGAGAAGCCGCAACCAAGCAGTCTTATACTAGTCAAATGTACGTTTCAAATACTCCTTTCAAAATCTTGACATGTGTTAATAGAACATCGGCCTTATCCAAGAAGCTGCAATCTTCGACTTCCTGATGTGAATCTCGGTGCTGCTTCGCTTCTAACATTGCTTGATTGCTGTGCGTGTCAAATGAGGCCACCAGCTTCCCAATTGTATCATTCTGATTCATCTCACTGAATCAAGCATGCATGTGTAACATAGGTAGAGGTGAAGCTGCATCAATTCGGTGACAATGATGGCTCGTCTATCCATATCAAAGAACATGCACGCGGCACTCGCGCAAGCTCAGTCCATGCATTTGGAGTTCATTTGCATCTTGATTCGTTTAGGTTTACTTCGAAGTCACTGCATGCATCATTACTTCTGTTGAAGTAGGACCGTCCGACGTGCGGCCTCCTTCGAAATCTCCCGCGTTTAATTGCCGACTAGCTAGGACCGTCTGTTTATAAGCATCACATGCCGCAGACTACGTACAACCGACTAGGGGCCGCCGCCCGTGCCCGAAGCCCATGTATATAAGTGCATGAGTCACTGACTCGCACAAAGTACTACGTACAGGCCGGCCTTGACACGGTTGCTCTGAGTCGATATATCTTTAATGGGCAGACATGCCAGTGACTGGCTAGGGATTGCGAAGTTCGGCTATACCTGTGTCACTTCGTTGTACAATTCAAGCAGAGTAGCTCAATTCTTTATCAGGCAACATGTAGCGCACTTCTCAGCACATGGCGAACTTAAACCAATCCTACTATCCTGTTCCATGAACTTGCACCGGATCAAGGGCGCCGCCCTGCTGGCCCTGGGTCAGATCAACATGTGTTGCGAGCATCTCAGAAGTCGTGCAATAACACTTTCTTATAATCTCAGTGTACACATGTTCCCGAGAAAGTGACTCATGGTCCATGCTTCAAAGGACATAGCCTCCGAGATTTTGAGTGACCAGAGTGGATTGGCTGCACCTGCGGTTCGCACGGGTGCCCGTGCACTTTGGACGACGCAAATTCCGCCACTGCCTGGCAAGTCTGAGGCGGCTGAAGATTGTGCAACCAGCAAGTAGCACAACTGTTTTTGTAAAAGCAATGAATCTTTTCTTGCTACAGCCCTGTCAGCTTTTGCCGCGGGTCCTTCAGCAAACTGTTCATCTGCATAGTCCTATTCCGAAGAGCCGCAACGCTCCCCTCGCGCCTCCCTGCGAGCAGCGTATTCAGCTCAGCCTCGGCCTTCAGATTCGGGAAGACCAACCTAGCTTGCCCCGCCGAAGCTTCAGTCCCCTCTCCTCCCCCCCTCCCACTTCCCCCCTCTGCACTCCCCCCCTCTTCAGAATTCAACGTTGCCGGAAACCGCGCAGGTGGGAGGAAGAACTCCCGGCGGATCTCCTCAGCTGTGGGCAGCAACCGTTCCGTTCCGTTCCCCGGCTCCGCCTCCTCCTTCGGATCGCTCATCGCGTCCCGCGCGTCGGGCCCCGTCATCAGCGGCGGCACCGCCGCGACCGCCCGTAAACCCCAAACCCTGGAACCCTTCCTTTCGCCGCTCAGGCTCGTCGGCCCAGGTAACAGCGCGACCGCGCTCGCGGAGCCTACTTCTTGTGACGTCAGCGAGTCGTGGTACGGCTGTTCTACCGGTCGGATGAGGTGGTCGAGATCCCGTCCCCAGGAGGGGAGCATAGGCGCGAGCGCGGGCGGGTCGAGCATGGCGGTCGCGGGGATGGAGGCGGGGTTTAAGGGTTTAAGGACGTCCGGAAGAGGGTGGTCCGCAACTGAGGGCGGTAGGATGTACGCAGGACCTGCAGAAGGGGAGGTGGAGAGACCCGTTGGATTGGTGCCACTTGGAGCAAGTAAATCATCTCATCCAATCTGGCAAGGGCAAGAGTCAACAAGCTTTTTCAACATGGTAGTTCTGTTGCCGAGCAGATACGAGCAGCGTTCAAGTAACTCTTGTCCGCCCTTTCAGAAGTGGCCTCTGGCGGCTCGAAAAAACCTCCGGCGGAATCCAACGAATCCATCAACAGCGAGACTGCCAAGTGTGGACATTTCACCACATAAAACTGAAGCAGGAAGCAAATGCGCACGAAGCACTCGTATGAGCACAAGTGGCCACCAAGCAGGGTGTGCGCAGCCGCGCTTGAAAGCTCGCACGTCTGAAAATTCCAGAAGAGGGGGGTTCGTACCAGGCAGGAAGTTCTCTTCCTCTGCCCCCCCGAGCAGAGGCTGGTGCTGCATGAGGGGCACGTGGCTGCTGATGGGTGGGAAAGGCTGCGGTTTGTACCCCATCAGATTGCAACGGAGGGGCTCCTGCATGCGCAAAGTCCGACGAACGTCAGCCAGCGTATAGGATACGAGCATGGGAAGGTCCAAAGTGCGCGCGTCATGCTTGGATGGTCAAACTCATCCAAATTGACGAACGGTGTGGCGAAGACAAGGGACAGAAATTGTTGACGCTGTCGGAGGGGCCGCACTTGAGAGCAGCTGAACTCATGGCAGACTCTCCTTACCTGCCGCCTTCTACTCTTCGGAGTGGTCTGATACTAGCAGACTTCCTCTGTCAGATGAGCAGAACCCAGCATCGATCGCTCCTGCTTATATGAATACGAGCAGGAACCATCCGCGGCAATCATCCCACCGGAACAAAACCTGATGGCGGTGGAGATTGAATCCTTTTCCTCTGCAACGGCCAGAGTTAGCCAAACAAGAACAAGCAAACGTCACATAAAAACGGGTCGCGGAAATACGTATTTGCTCCTTCGGTCATTCACCTTCAGCGGCAGCGGCTCGAGCGCGTCGAACTCTGCCACCTCAGGAACTTCCACCGGGGCATACTCCCGGGCACTCCCTTCCTCCCGCCGGTCTGGAAAGCGGCCGTCCTGAATCACCCATCGACCAGTATCCAGAATCGCCGAGACGCTTTCGTTGAAACCGCCAACGTTTAGAGCTGGGTTGGTGCTCCGGCTTCCGTCGACTAGGGCAGCGACGCCGGAACTCGTTCCCCCGGCTTCCCGTATGCACGACTGGAGGGCGCTCAAGCGGCGCTGCGCGCGGTTCCGGTAGATGACCTGGAGTTTAAGGAGACGGGTTAAAGTTGGCTTATGGTTAAGGGCACGAATTCTATTTTCAATGGCCTTTTTAGAACAGTCTTTCGTTCAGTCCTTCAGCCGGAAACCAGGACAGACGAAAGTGGACCGTATTTTGGCTGAAAAAGAGGTCGAGGATGATGGGTTTACAGCTCTTCCACCCGGTCCATTCTTCAGAGCATATTCTACGTTGGGATCCGTAAGTGAGAAAGAAAAGGAGGCCAAGGGCTTGAGAAGATCGGGACGGTGCGCGCAGGAAGTTCAATACAGAGACTGAGGTCAGGCTCAGGGAAGCCCTGCACAACGTCGGGGAGAAAGCCTAACGCGGATCAGAAATGGACTGTGTCAAAGCATGAACGGCGTCAAAGTGACAGTTCGCAAGGCCGATCTGGACGGCTATCCTGGAGCTGGCCCCGTTCAAGTGAACCTGCTTCCGCGCGCAGATTGGTCCACGTGTCGGAGGAGAAAAAAGCTCGAGCCGAGCAGACGAAACACGGCGGAAGGGAAGCCTATGCGAATCATGCTTCATGCGAAGTTGGAACCGGATCTCCGGTCCACCCCTTCGGACTTGAGCGATCGGATGGCAGAGAATATCAAAATTGAAGAGGGCTACTAACAATAGTATTCTCTGTTGGTGTGGGAAGCTCAGAAGATTTGGCCATGAGATAGGTGTAGTCAACGTCAGACTCACCGTGCGGACCGTGTGAATAAACTTCTCCAGCGCCTGCGCCCGCTTGTGCCACGTGTCGCTCTTGTAAACATTCCAGTCGGGCACGTGCCCGCGCAAGAGGTCCTCCCCGAGGACACGCGTCGCCCTCTGGCCGTCCCGGTTCACCGCGACGGCGCGCCGCTCCCGCGCCTCCGCGGCCGTGAGCTCGTCTTGCGCGGCCGCTGCCGCCAGCCGGGCTCGCTTCACCGCTGAGAGCAAGCAACGTCAAGGGTAAACTACCGAATCTCGGAATTATCCAATTCCGGACGGGCGCACCCTGGACCGAATTTCGGGCATACTGATCACAGTCTAGAAACTACTTCTTTAGAGGTTCTGCTGACGTCAGTACCATTACGGCAAGCCCGAAACAAAACGTGATGTTCCGGCCGTCATGCAAAACCGACTGAAACAGATCGTCCGATATTCGATCGAGGCTTCCCCGTCCGAAAGTGGATGTTCCGAAATTGGTAGTTCTCCCTTATTTGTTAGAGATTCGGAGATGGGGTCATGAGCCGAACTTAGTCCAAAAAGGGAGCAGGAAGCATGTTTCAAAAGATGTCACGTTCCTTCACTTGCCCACCCACGATGTTCGCTGCCGTTTCCCCACGGAGACTTGTTTTACCACACCAAACCTCCTCTTCATCAAATCACATTTCGCTGCTGCTGCAGTCGACCACCTCTTGCCTGGACTCGTAGTAAAGATCACACAACTTTCAAACTCTTTCTTACAGCCCCATTGCATTTCCCCTGCAGTCCCTCACCCTCAACCCGCGCTCAGCAGGTCTTCACAGCCCACTCGTTTACATAGCCACATCTTCCTTTTCCCTGCAGTTCCTCACTTCCAATCTGGGCTTCCGTCAGCAGATCTTCACATCCTACTCTTTCCATAACCATCTTTTTCCTTAAGCCTGCGGTCCCTCACCTTCGATCTGGGCTTCCGTGAGCAGGTCTTCCCCGAGCGCGACGCAGAAGCGCAGCTCCTTTTCCCGGTCCGCCCGCAGCTTCTCCTTGAGCTCCGCCTCGAACACCGCGCGCTTCACCTGTGCGCTCGCTGCCGCGTCGTCCAGCACGCCCAGCCCCGCGCGGCCCGACGCCTGCGGGGGTCCCGAGAATTGAGCGGTTTACGTCTAGTCTTGTCTGCTTCTTTTTCTCGTTTCTCGAGAATCGTAACTCGTGAAAGAATTGTTGAAATGGGAGTCAAAGCTCTCTAGGCTCTTGCAAAACCAAAACCTTTTGAAAACTCAAGAAAATGGAGTGTAATCAAGATTTTGCAAAGCCGCTATCCCCTTCGATACGTTACCTTAGATCCTTCTCCTGGTGAAGGCGCCACGTAGCCGCACGAAAGACGGACCCTGCCGCACGCTGACAGAGAGAGACCGGTCGGAACGGGGCGCCGGAAAAGGAGCGGACGCCGGAATTCGGGCTAGGGGCGGACCGGATTTCTAAACAGGATTTTATAAGGACAGAGAGTTTGGCGCAAAATGAAAGCAAGCCAAACGAAAGAAGGGCGCCATAAAAAGAGAGATAGGATAGCGCCGCCGAATAGCAGAATAATCTTCCTGAAACTAGTTAGCAGGCTGAGGCCTCGTTCGTGACCACAAATCAGTCACACAAATGGGCGCACCTTGCCCGAGGCCGTGACGGCCTGCATGCGCGCGCGGTCCTGCCGCTGCCGCTCGATGGCCGCCTTGAGGTCCTTGATGCGGAGCTTGCCGGGCTGGGGAAGGGAGAAAACGTGGGAACGTCACGCTGACGTCACGAGACGTGCTGGTATGCGACGCACAACTTCCGTTCACCTGTTCGGTTTTTGAACTTCTCAACTTCCTTATGACCAAGTAGCGCTTGCGTAATACGTTGACCGAGATGCTGAGGCGAGGCGTTTCAAGCTTGAGGATTAGGTGAAGCTTAGAGACAGAGCGCTTTGATGACGTCAGCCCTGTCGGCATCGCTTACAATCGACTTTCTGTGGCTTCCAAGGTTGTCGATGAAGCAGAACGGACTCGGGCCCAAAACGAAGTCCACCCTCCTAACCGCCAGATTTATCCATTAGTCATGATCGTTTGGTTACCGCTTCTGCTTGGCCAAAGCGCATTTAGCGTGCTTCAGCGGACCGCATTCCCTTAGGCAGGATTCCTGCTTCCTAACAAGCGCACGGAACTTTGAACGCGGTGAAAAACCAACCTGCTGTTGAAGGACGTACGAGACCGCTGCGTGGGAGTTGAGATCGTACGGGAGCCGCAGGCCGTCGATCTCCTCCTCGACCTCGTCATCATCCGCCACGTGTCCCATTGCCTTGGGCGCTGCGCCGGTGCTCCGCTGCAATCGTGCGGTCTCGCGGTCAGCCTGCACACAAAGGGAGCCACTTATTTTTGGGAATGAGTTGAGGGGACATGTGAATCCGCATTAAGCAGGAATCTGTGTGTTCAATTTCGAAGCGAGGAAAGGAATTTTTCGCAAGGAATTTTTGCAAAAAATTCAATGCGTAGTGCCAACCAGAGCATATTTTTGCATCGGGTCTACCAATCCTATCAACTTGCCTCCTCGCAAATTGATGCCTTGGATTTTATGTTCAGCAAAAGGAACGCCAGTACCTAGTGCTTCGTGCCAAATTGCCGCAGATTGGACGACTCATCCTTGTTACTCCTACACAGCACTGCCAGCATGTGCGCGGCGACCAGGGACGCGGTCGGAAAGCCTCACCTTGGCCTTGGCCCGCGTGAAGGCGTCGCCTCCCCCGGCCCCTCCCCCCGACCACTTGGGCTTTAGGGCTTTCTTCAGTGTTTCCAGAGCTAGACTCGGGCTCTGCGCAGCCCCGGTTGGACTCCCCGGGCCGACGTCCCGCTCTAGTTCTTCGAGAAGCAACCTTGTCCTGAGAGCAGAAAGGTTGTACGACGTTGGTGTCTGTCATCAGCTAATGAAGTTCCTCTTTCACAGCCAGCCAACAACGACTTCTTTCAAATAGCTCCTTCTACGTTCTTAGCGTCAGCCAGCTCTATCAGCACGCGCAAACTTCGCCACCGCGTATGATATCAAACGCACTCGGTGGAGGAAGTAACGGTGCGGACTGTTTATCACGTAGGAAGAAGCACAGCTCTCAGGAAGCTGCTTAGGCGTTTGTCGAACGTACTGTCTTTGAACTTGTCTAGCGACCCCTGTCGATACTCATTGCAGCCTAGATAACGCAAGACATCTATACAGTGATCTCCAATGTGAAGGGAATCAAGCCTTAATCTACCTGCATTTGTTACTCACGAGCGCCCAATCCGTCGTAAGGAATTCGACCGCCGAAAAGAATATGTAGCAGCATCGTCCACCGGAAAAGGATTGTGCAAGCATTTCCTCTCCCTACCTAGTTTCTCCAGTCACGCCAGTCCCCACAATGGTTGCGACAAACGGCACGAAGTTAAACTGGGCGACCCGTACTTGGACGTCGATTGAGTACGTCATCGGGCGCGCCGGCGCGAAGCGGACCTGGATGCTGACGTGGCCGTTGGCAGGAACGAGACCTGGGGGCGGAAGCAAGACATCGAAGAGTTGGCCACTGGAGCTATTTAAAGGTAAGAGATAAACTTTGCAAGAAAGGTGTCATGCTGAAGGTAACGAACTGAGCAAAGTGATATTTTCGTCGACTTTGCTGTCAAAAGCGAAGAGTCACGAAGAAGCAGCTGCTGATCGGCTGTGGTTACGAGGCCGCGCAAACAAACGGACCCCAAGTGAAGTACTTCTCTGGTCCGTTTGAAGCGATATTGAGTCAATCTTGCAAAACATGGGCACAATCCGGATGAATGCAGGCGGCTAGAACGAGCACACCGGACAGAGACTCCCAAAATCTCGAAACAATAATTCTTGAAAACTTCTTTCCATTTATAAGATCTTTTATTAGTTTTATCTGATTGTGGATTATTATGAAAAAGAAAGAGACTGTTGGGTCACCTTTGGAGGGGCTGATGCTGAGCTCCGGCAGGGGGTTGGCCACTGTGAGCTCGAACTCGAACTGGATAGGCACTTCGCATTCCAGCCGAACTTCTCGTACCCGGCTGCACAAGCAGGACAAGCTAGTCAGCCAGTCTGTTTTACACGGGTTCGTTTCGTCGTCTTAAGCTTTTTTTGGGCCTTGAAGACGAAGACAGTCGGCTTGCTGAGAAGGGCAAGCAAACGAAGCAACTCAAGCAATACAAGCGTTTAACCGCAGAGCTGGTTCCCCAACTTCAGAGTGGGATTGTGGGTGCGAAAACAAACAGTTTGCTCGGACCATCTTTTGAGAAACTGGAAGCGGCCACTTGAGGTCCACTTCGGAGTTCCATCTGCAAGGCCAGATGACATCATCGCCTAACCCACCATAGTTTCCTGCTTTGCGGTGCGCTTCCGATCAGACGAGAAGTCCACTTGTCATCTAGAGTGTCCTGCCAACGCCTCCGTTAGCCTGATGCTACTTCTTCGCGCCTTCGAAGCAAATTTTCTCCAAGCAAATTACAGTGCTCACCAGTCCCCCAGGTCACAGTAGCCGAGGTCCACCCGCTTGGGAAAGACGACCTGGTTGAGGACGGGGTACCCGTGCAGCGGGACGATCAGGTTCTCGTCCTCCGTGTGCAGCTTGATGACGTCATGGTAGTATTGCCATTCTTGCGGCCGAAACTCCACCGTGAGCTCCTCCGCCATGCCCGGGGCGAGCAGGCCCTGCAAAACAAAACGGGGTTAAGAAGTGAAGAACAAAGCGCGACGCCATGGGAGTGTTGCTCAACGGGAGGGATTGGGGCTTCTGAAAACGGGGGGAATGATATGCAGAGTTGTCGAGCTCTGGGGAAGAGGAGCGCCCCCTCCCGTTGTCATCTCCCGAACAATATTTACCCTGTCCTTGAGGAAGGGGAGCTGCCTTGCTGTCCTAGTTTTTGACGACTCCCTTGATTGCAATCACGGGCGCATTTGTGAGCTGATTATGTCGGGAGACGGCCCCATCTTCAACGAGCGGTCTCTGAAGTATTTAACTTTTTTTGTCATTGGGGAGATAACTGTGGCGAATTTACGACTTGAGGACAGAAGTACAACTTGCCCGTTGTGCTTGTTGTCCAATTTCCAACGTGTTTGTAAACAAAAGGGATCGAACGCATGGGTACACCACCTTTCCTATGCGCTCTTTCAGTCGCCCCTGATCAAACATGGGACATCAATGTTTCTTCGGGAGTCAAAAAAGCCAACTCTCTCATCGTCGCCTCAACGGCCGAATCACCCAACAACCAGTCATCTCAACTAGTTGCCTTCTTACGGAAGAGAAAGTACATGCGCTCACCTTTTTGGTGAAGTGCACGGAAAAGAAGGGTGTGGCGGGGGGGATGACTGTGACGCGCCGGCTGCACCCCGAGCAGTTGATGATGCGCACCACCTGGCGGTGTGTCTGGCCCACGACATAGCCCCCGAAATGGACAATGGGGGGGCTGACCTCAAAGAATGTGTTGCTGCCAACTTTGCTGTAGACACCTGAAGAAATGGAGGGGCTCTGGTTTGAAACGTGGGGGAAGTGCATATGGAGAAAGGAAGTGACGAGACGAGGCTTCCAGATACTCAAAGCTGCATTGGATGTTTGCTTGACCGTGAGCGCGATGTCAGCTGGGGGCATCCCATGTCTAGAGCGGCTTGTGAAAAGAGCACCACAAAAAAGATTGAATGTGTAACCCAGCAGTTTATGGTGGTGAATCTGCATATGGAGAGAAGCTGCCTTCCCCCTCTGGTAACCTGCAAACATCCGAGACCGGAACATGAGTCGGCCAGCTGGGCTTTCAAGAAACCAGTTCCTGCAAGCTAGCACGAGTTAAAGATACACTTACGGTTGTTGGTCAGGGTGTTGACCACCTTCTTTGGCTCCGCTACGAAGTCGGAGAGCAGCTCCTCCATTGGCCCATGCCACTTCCCAGTCTGCGGCCCCAGAGGCCTAGTCACAGCTGCAGTCATGTCGCCAGCTGGCACCAGATTCAGATTACTCAATGCGTCATGAAGAAAGGAGCGGGCTTAGCTCAGCACGTTCAAATCTCCCCCTGGGCAAGCAGACTCGGCCCACTTTACAGAATCGCAGAGCAACTTGTCAGAATGTGGAAGGGGCCAGTTCAAAGATATAGAGCTAAGGATACAAGGATCCATTCTCTGCCAAAACGCCTAGCTGTCCAAGCGGTCCTAGAAAGGAGCTAGAAAGAGCACACGTGACTACCAACAGAGAGCCTCCAACATGGTGCATGAGGCGTGAGGCCCAAGCTCATGAAACCCTAATTATCCAGGCGCAAGCTGGCCAGTCAAATTCCGCTCGCGGCAAGCGTTCCGCTCTGAGTGTCTCCGTTTTCACGCCACGGGCGATTTACTCTTGCTCCTCCCTAAAATTGTACCGCCACGAAGTCTTATAAGGAAGGAACGAGGCCGGAATTCTCAAGGTGACCGTTGGCTGCCACTTTGGCAGCATTATTGCTGAGCACTGCACAGCACCCTGCAGGGCTTGGAGGGGCGCCTGGTGGCACGAGCATCATGCAGTACCTCTGGAAAAGCTAGCTCTCAAGTTCGTAATGTTGTTCAGGGCAAGAAATTAGGAAAATGCGGCTCTTGTGCCCTATGACTCTGAGCTGAGAATGCATTGCTAAGAATTGGAAAGAAGTGTTTTCCGCTTTTGTTCAGCAGAATGTTGTACCCAACGTGCCTTCCAGACTTTGTCCCGATAAGTCCACAGGGAGGCCCCTCTCGGGTTGAGGGAGCTTGAGCTCCTCCTTCCTTTGATCAACCTGGCTGTGCTTGACAATCAGAAGGCCCAATGCCCCCTTCCTGAGGTCCCCACAGCAGCTTCCTCATCAGCAACAAGACAATGTGCATGCGTCAAATCGTTACTTCTAACGTGACACTGATGATACAGTCAGTGCTGCAAGGAACTACTTAGCTGGGCTGACTGCAGAAGACACTGAACGCGTGTGTGTTCTTTGGGTAATTGTGGTTTTAAAGCCTGCATTGCATCTGGGCCAGCTCGGAGATGGATCAAGAAGCCAGATGGCGGGCGGGCTGGAGGCCCCATGAGGAGTTTGTGGTAAGCTGATCGAACAAACTGGTGTAAGAAAATCTGGAAACCGCCATGGTGTGACAGTTGAATTGCCCCACAGCTGGTCTTTGATCAGGCAAATGTGGAGACAAGCGCCATTGAACATACATGACAGGACTGCAAACATTTACCAGCCTGAAATGCCAATGAGACTGAAAGGCAATTATACTGGAAAATGTTGCTCTTCCACAGTGTCCCCCCTTGGACGGAGCACAAATTTCAAGCCACACACCCCTTTCACCATAAAGTCTGGATTATCTGCAGCTTGTACTGCTCATCTTGATAACAAAGTTGTCTACGTTTCGTTTCAGGTCTTAAATGGTCCCCTCACCTGTCTGCAGAACATTCCCCTGAGGACTGACTGGCTGAGTGAGCTGCGGCGGCAGCATCCTTGGAAGGGGGATGGGCTTGTGGTTGTCAGCATGTTTGATGGAATGGGGGGCTGCTGGCAGGCCCTGAAAGCCCTCGGCATCCCCGTGAAGAAAGGCTACAGCTGCGAGATCGTAAGCCCCCACTGGCTCTGTTGCTTTGTTTCCTCTTGTTATCCTTACCCAACAGATATTGGCTATGTTGAAATCCTCCTATGGGAAGCTCCAAGTGTCTGGTGTGTGAGCCCTGGCTAATGGGAGTTGTGGGCCTGGCTAATGGGAGTTGTGCCCAAACCTGACGTCTTTCGGTGGAACTGGGCGACAGAAGATGGTAAAAGGCCAAACAACTGCTTTTGATTAGACACACCCAAGAATGTGGCCAGCCGCAAGTATAGGAAGACCAGCCTGTAATTGTGCAACGAGCTTTGTCATTACACTTGTGCTTTGATCCTTAGCCTTCATTTCCCTCCCTTCCCCCCCTTCTCAAATGCAGAAAGAGTTCGCCAACGCAGTGGTCAAAGAGCGCTTCCCCGATGTCATCCATCTTGGCAGCGTGACTGCGGTAACTCAAGACATGATCCCCGAACCGGTGGACTTGATTGTTGCTGGCTTCCCGTGCCAAGATCTCAGCAGCATGGGCAACCAGAGAGGGTATGCTCAATGACTTTTCTCTTGATCAGCTCTTATTGCTGGCTTCTGCCAGACACAAAAGACAAAGGAGGGGAAAAATAATGGAAAGACTGTTCTTCTTGTCCCCCAGTCTGCATCTTTGAATGGTTATAGATTACCTGCGACGCGCCATGCCGTTTTCTGCTGTGCCAACTGCTCCTATGCTACCTTCAAGGCCACATGTTTATGCCAACTTCTCGGATAAGCATCATGGTTTGGGGGAAAGGCCAACGAACCAATCTCTTTCCCACATTCTCTCCCTTCATCTGACCGTTCTTGTGCGGCTTCAAGAAACGCATTCAATAAACAATGGTGTGCATGTCTAGAAATGAACGTATTTCTTCTGTGCGCAGGTTGCATGGGGCTCGCAGCGGGCTGTTCTTCCACATCCCGCGCTTCATCTCCATGTTTAAGGCCAAGTGGTGAGCTTCTCTTACAAGTTTTGAAAAAACTTGTAAGAATGTAAAGTTTTAACAGATACTAGCCCAAAACCTGAAGCAAGGGCCTCGGGAGCCTGGCCCGCTACCAGTCTTGATCCCCTGAGTGCCTCCTCCGGATCAGCTGACGTCATCAACAAAATTTGGATTTGGCAGAGCTTCACATCGTCTTGCGACAGCTACAGGTCTTAAAAGTCCCGAAGGCTCTTTCTTTAACCAGGAAGCAAGGACCTTTCCAGAGACATAGTGTAAACTGATAGCTCTCATGCTTTGGGACCCAATACCGTCTCACAGATAATTTGCCACAGGCCGGACTTTGTCTTGTCTAATCAGCTCAAATCAACCTTCCGCCATTCTTCTTGCCAGGTTTCTTGTAGAAAACGTCAAGTGCCGGTGGCAAGACCAGGCAGAAATCACCAAGTACCTGCTCAACGTGCTGCCTCTGGAGCTGGACGCGGAAGAGCTGTCCCCGCAATCGCGCGTACGCAACTACTGGACCAACCTGCCGCTGCCACCAAACCTGCCGGGCATCCGGGACGCGCCCGAGACGTCAGTGCAGCATTTCCTCGAGAATGCGATTGCGCCATTCGTCAAGACAGGAGTGAGTGGCTATGTCTTGAAGCGCCTGGTACCTCTGCGCATCAGTTGCTTGAAGCATTCAGTGATATGCCAATGGTTACCTATCCTTGATGTCGACTGCTTTGGAGGCTTGCATCCAGTAATAGTCCTAGGTATGGTTGCCTGCCTTTAAGTGAGAGGAGTGTTGCATCCTGGAACGACAACGGCTGGATCATGAGTCGGATTTCCGAAACTTGCCAAGAAATTCCTCAGCTGACATGCTTCGAACGCTAGCCGTCTTCATCTCTCGTATCAAAGGAAACCGTTCAATCATGACCTAAGTTCGCCTGCTTCGGACGTCGCTTATCTTCTCTTCTGATGGACTCACAATTGTCTCCCTTTACTTTCTCCAGACGGTCATGACAACCAACAACGACGCCAACACGAGCAACTGCGCTCTGAAGAGCATCTACGACCTGGCATCCGGGGGCGCTCGCTACCTGGAAGTAGAGGAGATTGAAGCCATGATGGGCTACTCCGCCGGCTACTCAAAAATCCCGTACAACAAGCACGGCTGCATACTCCCGTTCTCCAGCTCGAAGAAGCAGTCCGGGCGCCGGCGTTGCTCGCAGGGGGGTGCCAGCGAGGGGGCGAACGGGGGGGGTGCGGAGGGGCCGCCTCAGAAACGGCTAAAGTTTGAGGAGGGGGGGGCGAGCGGCACAGAGGCGGGGGCGGAAAAGGAGGCAGAATGCGACGGGGCGCAGGTGGGCAAAGAAGAACCGACAGGGGACGAACTAGGGAAGGGAATAATCGCGTTGAGCAGCGACGAGGACGATGTCGTGTTCCAAGGGGAGGCGGCTGCGGTTGAGGAAGGGGAAGACCTACCGGGGGGACATTCCGCAGAGGGGGATGTGGGGGCGAACGAACCCCCCGGAAAAAGTGCCCTCCCGCTCACTTGGCTCGGGATGGGGGCGCAAGGGGGCCCTGACGAGGCCGGGAGTTCGGGTCTGAGCAACGAGGAGAAGAGTGTGGGGGGTGGAGAGAAGTCACCCGGATATGGGCTGAGGGCGCGCAAGCCCGTCAACTATGCTGCGGAACATGTCGAGATCGATGACGTCAGCCCGGGACGAAGGCCGACGCCAAAGAGACGGTAGGTTTCTTCGTTGAAAGTTTCTACAACCTGCTGTCTCGACCCTCTCGACAATCGTTCCAACCAAGAACCGAACGTTGTGCAGGTTGCAATGCAAATCTGTCTGGTCCTGCTTGGATTCTGCCCAGCCTTGCAGAGTCAGCCGACTCTCAGAAAGGTTCCGCACCTTTCGTCCCTTGCCACACGAAACGGTGTGGTCTGGAAATCTCCGGGTTCTTTGCACGCTCTAACTTGGTTGATGGCCATTCGCAGGTCCCAAAGCACTCCCCGCCGCAAGTTGCTTTCTCCTGGCTCAAGTGGGGAGGCCCTGTTTGCCACCAAGGATCTCCGCTGGGAGCTGCTGGGGAACAGCTTTGTGGTGAGCGTGCCTACAACAGGGCCCTTTATGTTTCACTCCTTTCTGCTTGGAATTGCCGACTGGGAGCCCTGGCAATTGACCTATGTCAGCGTCGATCGTCTGCTGCTAGATCTACTTGTAGAGTATATGTGAGCCGTTGCTAAAGCACAGTCCTCCTTTGTCGTGAGTTCATAGGCAGTTTTGCAATCGTCCTTCGTCTCCAGTGCTGCAATTCATCTAATACCGCCAATGAGGCGTTGTACATACTCACTTGCATCAGGTTTTCCAGTGTCCAGTCATTGAGGTTCTCCAGGAGCTGACAATCCGCTTCTAAAACGAATCGTGAAACGAGCCAAACGCGACTGTTTGCAGGTCCCGTGCATTGCATACATGCTGTCGCAGCTCCTGAGCCCCCAGCTGCGCGCGCGGGCCCAGCGCATCATGGCAATCCCAACGCCGGACGTAAAGGACGCGTGCCTCTTCAAGGAAGGCGAGGTGAGGGCCGAGGACCCTTTCTTTGCAACACCTGTCAGTATCCCGTTGATAAGTAGTCCCCTTATTCCAACCTGCTGCCTCTGACTACTGCTCGTTTCGGGTGCCCTGAAGCTCGTTGCCTGCCTATGTCGCTAGTGTTGCCTCCACTTTTCAATAATTTTGCCGGCCCCCGAGCGGACACCGCAGGAGGTTTCCCATGCTTAGTTGAAGGGGCGGTTGTAGAAGGACCCCGTCCTACTTTCCAACCGCAGAACGCACGGTTTTTGAAGTCGGTGCAACTGTCCACGGCTGACCGGAAGACGCTCTGTTAACCATCTGTTAAGCATCTGCTCGTCCCGCAGGTATGGGCGCTTTACAACGAGGACATGGCGCCGAACTGGTACGCATGCGTGACCCACGTCGACGTTACCCAGCCTGACTGGGACGGCCGCAAGAAGCTCCCCACCCAGTTCGGCGTGCACTAGTGAGCGCACAATCTTTGTTAAGCGAGTTGACCAGTTGCTTTTTATGATGATGTGTTCTTCGTCCGCTTGCCAGTGTGCTTGAGTAAGCGTGCAGTTGCACTCGGTGAGCTGAACTGTCTGGTGTGAACCGCTGGGCCGTTTGATGGATGTGCCGTGCCCATAAAAGGCCACTGCTTCGAGACCTATTTCAAAGGAAAGGTGATTGTTGGTTCTTAAAGACGGAGAAGGTAGCCTGGTGTGTTTCTCCAGTTGATTAGATAACCGAGGCAGCATAAGGGCCACCTTTATGGTCGCCTAAGCGGACCTGTCTTTTTGCTGCTTCCGTGACTCACTTCGGTCACAGCTTACCAGCTGTCAGGCTCTATGGAACTGAAGTACGGCTCTACTCGACACACACTGTCTTACGACCGGCTGGCGTGGTTCGCAATCGTTCGCAATGTTGAAACTTGCGCGAACTTCGCTTGATCAATCACCAAAGGTGGCCGTTCCGAATCAACTCTCCGATTAAGACTCTCGTCAGATGCGGTCTTTGAGCCGGGGCTTGCTTCCATCTCAGATCCCTGGTTTCTGATCCGACTTTCTGTCTTCGGCCTCCCGAGTTCACTGAAGCACTTGATTTACTGGGAGCTTCATTAACATGACGTGAAGCGTAGGAGATTCTTACGCCCAGTTCTCACCCGGCTCCGACTCAGTCCACTTGGCGCCTTTTCGCAGCCGCTTCTATGAGTATCTCCCCAGCAGCGAGAACCCGAAGTCCCCCATACAAGGGGTGGGCATTCTGAAGCTGGCATGCGAGGATTACACCAGCGTCGACAAGGCCTTTTCACACCGGGTGAATCCTGCGCACCTGGAGGGGGGGCGCATCCTGGTGTACCCGCGGGGGGGGGAAGTGTGGGTGGTCAAGGACAGGCTGAGGAAGTTTGGGAGGTTCAAGCTGCACGTGGTGAGCGCATTGCTCCGGCTCGAAACTCTGCTGACCGGCAGAATGGATGTGGGTTGACATAAAATCTTCATGTCAGAGTTTTTGACGTTCGCTTACGCTGAAGTCCATTTTGCCACTGCGAGCAGTTGACTTTATGCTCGAGTTGCAGAGTGGAGGATGGTATCAAAAGGCTTGGAACAGGGTTTGATGTCTCGACTGTGCTCCGTACAGACCGGCTGACGTCAGAGGAGTACTCGGAGCTGACACATGCTTCTTTCCGATGCTCTCGTCAGTTTTCCTTTCCACTCACCACCCAGTAGTTCGTTCCAAATCGTGCCAGGAGTGCTCATTCATGGGCATGTCCCTCTTGCACTCCCTTATCCTGCATTGGAGAAGCCAAGCACGTAATTTCGACCAGCCCCTCCAACAAACCGCGTTTCGTGGCGTATCTTTGCCCCCTTTTGATGTAGTCACAGACTGCTCGTGTCTTCAGGATTCGCCGTACCCAACCTCTGTTTTCAGGACTACAGCTTTCTGAAGACTTCGCCTCTGGCTCCGGACTGTAATTCATATTTCATAGACCACATGACATTCACCGAGCAGCAAAAATTGGTGGACTGGTCTTTGCATGTATTGAGTTTCAACACTGTGTGTTCCTCGTGCTTGCAGTACATTGTGAAGAGCACGGCCGACCCTTTGACGGGCCAGTTTGAGTGCACCATCAGGATCCTCGTATCGCAGCCCAGGTCCACGTCAAAGACGCCCATCTACAGGTAAGCGGGCAGAGCCAGTAGCCTTCTCTGAATAAAATTGGTGATCTTTCTGCGAGGATAGATGCTTGTCAAAAGTAATTAGTGAATTGGCAGAATGAGAAAACGCATAAGAGACAATACCTGCGCCGCCACGGGCGTACTCCAGATTGTAAAAGGAACAGTCCGCTAGGAGTATTTCGAGGAGAAGCGCTGCAAGAGGCGCATGGTGTCTCTCAGAGCAGCTTTTAGAAGCCTCATTCAATTACGGTCTGAAAGCTCGATCGTACCAGGGAAGGCTTGGGGCGCTGCTCCTGAGTTACAGAATGCAGCAAAATGTTTCAATCCAAGTATACAGAGCGCTCTTTTCTGGAAACTATGCCGGCTTTGACTGCGAACTGCCTTCATTAAGAGTCACTGGTGTACCTTCCAGTACTCTTCGTCACAGCCCACCTTCCCAGTACTCTTCGTCACAGCCCCCAATGCGATCCGGTAACAATTTGGGAGGTTTTGAAAGGGTCCTAAGTGTGACCGTCCGCGCGCAGGATGGCGGGCGGGGAGCGCGTCCTGAGCGGCGGCCGCACCGTGTTTTCGTACCAGGTGCCGTACTTTTTCAAGAACGAGGCGGGGCTGTTTTACGTGGAGCCGCAGTACGACCAGACGGTGGCCATGAGGCGGCGGCGCCTCCTCGAGTGGGACGACGACGAGGATGACGTGGCAGCCGAGGAGGAGGAACTAGGGCGGGGGGAAGAGGTGCTGGAGCCGGAGGCGGAGGTGAGGGACGACTCGGCCTTCAAAAAATGACAATGCGCACGCAGGTGCATTTGGAGTTTGATGTCAGAGAGCTACGGAAACAGTCGCCGGATCATCTGTGCAGTCAAAATTGAATCGGACCGCACTGCAATGGGTTCTGCAAGAGCATGTGGTCACACCGAGCCAGATCTGGAGAAGAAGAGGTGGGCCTTCTGGAACGTAGGTAACGGCAGCTGAGGTTCCTCTCTAGTGCCAGCATAGATAGAGCTTCCGGTGAATAGTCGCTGCCTGCGTAACGTCGTTCCGATCTGGTCACAGGCAGGCTCCATTCATTGTGGACACCGTTCATCTATCTGCATCCCGCTTCAAAGAATGCTTTTCCTATTGCTGCAGTATCCGGCAAGCTTCCCGGAGACCGAGTCAGCGCAGAAGCTCCCAACACTCGCCGAGTATGCACCCACCTCGCAAGCGCTTCAACTTGTTGCCCCTGACGCAAAACTCCCACAACTGAACGCCTTGGAGGACCAGAACGGCGGACCTGCGCAAAGTTCGGCACAGGCCCCTGCTATCGAACAGGCCCTGGCAAGTCGAAAGGGTAAGGAGAAGATTGACGTCAGCGATAGCAAGGCGCAGGCTGATGACGTGGCAGGCGTTCTACCGTCCGAGGGGCGTGGCCTCCTGGAAGAACGAACCGTTTTGAAATGCCGCGACATCCACGTGCTTATGGATCTGCTCCCACGACTTTGACTCCCTCTGATTTGAACAACGTACTGCTCGGGGGTCTCTGCGGTCGTTGATGGCAAGCCATATTTAACATGAGCAGACGATGACTGACTAGAAGCTAGAGCGATCAAGAATGCAGATTGCTAGACGTTAGCCCACCTTAGATGTGACAGTAGAAGATCCGGCCACGTGCAATGAGTTTGGGAAAGCAGTGAGGTCTAGAATTGTTCTTTGACTCCAATCACAACCGACTTACGGCAAACATGAAGATGACAGATGACGGACCTTTATTTCAGGTTTAGCTTGAGCTGTCTCAGTCTATTCGATGCCGAGATCAAAAAAGTTGTATGATTCAGATGTCTGATCATGAGACATGTTTGAGTTACCTATACGATTAACGTGGTGCAAAATCTGACGGGTAAAAAATTCAAAACCTGAAAACCTCTAGCTAGCTAGGCCACTAGCTGCATCGAAGATACACACGACCACATGCAGTATGTACCAGCTACCAGCCATACGGGCACAATACTAGTGCACTAAAGATTCGTTGTCACCGTCAAGACATCATTGCTTACATGTGCCGCGCGGAATTTGCAATCATCAGTCTTCAGATACTGGTGTATATAGCGGGGCCCCAAAACAACCATATGATAATTTTCAGTATTGCTTTGCCTACGAAGCTGTTGGGTGGCATGCCTAGCAATGACCCAAGGCCCGGGGCGCCCGCTCTGACAGTCCATTGAAGCCTTTTAACCATAACAATAAACAACTTGTATACTGGCAATGCTTTGCCCCTAGCTCTGATAATGCAATTTGTGATCGTCCACCAGCTTTAACGGCTTGGATGCATTCTTGTCGAAGCCGGCCGAATCGGACTTGAGCCACAATCTGGCCCATCGTGGCCGTCGAAACAGGATCCTTTTTAGGCACGAAAGCACTGCACCATCTCACGCGGAGATCGGATACCGCGGCGAGTTGGTTATGATCGTTTGACTTCGGAGGTTGCCCAAAGTACGGTTGGGGAACTCCTCGAAGGGCGGCAGAATGTGCACATTTTTGCCATATGCCGCGCTCTCGGGAACGCAGAGACATATGTCGACATGCCACGCGGCCCTGCTCAAGAGAGCAGGCTTCTTTTTGGGCACCGCCCTGCTTGGGGCAGAGCCAGTAGGGCCCAGTACCCCATCTTCAGAGACCAGACACGGTGCTCAAAGTGCTGATTTAAAAGGTGAACCGAATCCCCAGTTGCAGCATCCCATTCCTCGAGGCACAGCAAAACCACAAGCTTCTACCTTGCAACTCCAAGCTGCCACTCCACTGCGTCTACTTGCGACAGACTCGCTTCCATCTCATCACCACTGGCTCATCACCAGCAAGTACTCCCATTCTTCTTCCGTTGACAACCATCCCCAAGGCTTCACGCCCAGAGTTCAACGAAGAGCTTTGCGCTTCTGACAGTCCCTGATCCTGTACTGCTGTCAATTGGCTTTTGACTCGCGCATTCAAGGCTCAAAGGTTCTCAGGTAAATCCAGTCCTCTGCTTCATTTGTGACCTTTTTTGAGCCTGCTTAGCTTGCTCTTACTCGTTTGATACACTATCGACCCTGTCCTTGATGGCAGCAGTGACTTTGGATGCATCCCATAGCCAGAAGGACTTCAAACTGTGCTTACTTGATTACAACTTGCCAGCTTTTCTGCTTTGATTGCTAGTTTGATAGTCTGGACAGAACAACTTTGGTTCCTGGAATGATGATTCAGCCCCAGGAAGACTGGACCTGTAATCAGTGCGCCACAATACTCAGAAGCGAGGGGAAAGTATTTGAGATTCAAAAGCAACTGAAAGAGACTTGGGCATAGCTTTCAAGGTTGTATATCAGAGGGATCTCGCTTATACAGTACCGCAGGAAGTGGAGCGACCCTGATGCTGGTCCAAACAATGTCTGGATGCGCAGATGCAAGGTTTCTGGGACTGAGTGTCATGAGAATATCAGACAAGCAGAAGAGTATAGACAGATTCAAAGGTTGCAGCAAGGCGAGGACGTGCTCCATCCAATCTTTCTTCAATCTCAGCTGGAAAGAGTCTGCTCCGTATCCCTAAGCATTCATCAGCAACTTTATATGGTCAAGCCCCTGGATGAAGGTCTAAGCCTGCTCTTTTCTCCTGCAGGCATCAAGATGAGTACCCGCACAGTCGCTGTCCTCCTCGTGGCGGTCTGCCTCCCCTTCCTAGTTGCGGGGCAAGCCCCCGCTCCCGCTCCCGCTAAGCCTGCTGGTCCGGGCGGCCGCCCTCATGGCACCATGAACGGGAGCCTCCCCCTGAATGGGACGCTCCCAGACCGTGAAAGCTACTTCAATGGAACGCTGCCGTTCAACGGAACCTTCAACGGGACGATGCCTCCTTTCAGAAACGGCAGTGAGCCTGGTGAGTGACTGCAGATTGTCAAGGATGAATGACTGGGGCTCTCTGGGTTGCACAATGCTAGGATGCGTGGTCACATGCTTTTGAGCTTCTCAGCTTGGAATCTCTGAAGGTCCTGCTTGATGTAGAGTTTCGAGTACAAGTCTGCTTGGCTTTGATCCTGGCACTTTGAGCTTCGTCATCCGTCGAAGGTGCCTCTCCAGAATGACCTGGCCTTCCAGTCACCCCCTTGAATTAAATTTTTAAGAGAAATTGCAAGGTCCGTAGCCTCCTTCTAAACTCTTCTTTGTTATGCACTAACCGACTCCTCTTTCTCTACTTCCCAGGTATGGGACGCAGAGGAGGTCCCGGAAGCCCCATGGGTGCGCCGTTTGGCGCCCCCCGCGGGGCACCCCCCAACATGACCAACTTCAACTTCACCGGTCTTAATGGGACCTTCCCCTGCAGGCCCCGCGGCGGGCCTCGCAACAACCAGACCGCCACCCCGACCACCACCCCGACCCCCACACCGACTTCAACCGCATAAGGTACGGGAAAGGCTCATACGTGCACGTTCTGTACTATGTGCAGAATTGTTGGGTTTATGGCGGTGCTGTCTCAATCGAGCGAGTCATGCAACTGGTTATGCACGAAACGTGGTCGAGTTTCGTTCAAGAGTCCTGAAAGCACACTGAGCAAATCACGACGTATTGCGTGAATGTCAAAGTGACGGCTCTTTCCTCAGGTGCCCGTCTTAGTGTTTGGAGCTCTGCCGAGTGCAGAAGAACTTAGGCTAGCGTCAGAGTTGAATCCAGCAATTTGTTGAAAGCTGTGGGGAACCGGGGCGTTGTAACGAGCTCCTGCTCCTGTGCCGTTGATACCAGCTTGGCGTGCTTGATCGTTGAGAATACCAGACGAATGAGCTCAGATTGACAAGCGTATCATCAGCGAATACTCACAGATTTTCTCGTGACACGCAGGCGGCCAAGCACGGTGGACTCTAACGTTTCACGGAGCGGACATCACAGCGTGTAAAAGCGATCCTGCTAAGACTCGCGTTTACCCATTGTGATCAGGCTGCTGAGACTCGTTGTCGGTTAGCATTTAGCAGTAGGTGCATTTCAACGAGGAGCTAAGCGTGCAAAACGCCTTGCCTTAACGACTCAAGTGTTACGTTTTCGAAAACCATTCACTTGCATCCAGCTTATAAAGCTGAGTCGACTTTACCGTTGCTTGTGTAGGCTAAAGTCTATCTCAACACTTGAAGATGATCCTGGAGAATTTTGATCTGCAGAGTTTGATAAAAGACCCGGCCAGTGTGGAGCTTTATTTTGTTGATTGAGTGAAGCAAGGCCTCAAGGCTGGCTTAACGTTCCGAGACCTTTGCTTTCATTACGAACTTCTTAAGCGATCGTTGCAGATATATTATATCTGCAGCCCATGCGCAGTCCTCAGTTTAACTGCCAGCAATCAACGAGAGCGGCGCCTTTGATCGACGCGAATCGGCTGTCACTCCGCTTGAATACATCAGTACGTAGATCAGCTCAGTTCGACAAGTCAGTCATGCAGGCCTGCCGGCATGCATTTCTGTCAGTATCGTACTGGTCATCAACTTTAAAGTCTGGCGCCGGCAGTGAGATAAAGAAAAAAACCGGCATATGCATATGATCTCATGCAGAGGTTTTCACCTTGCCATGTAAGTAAAATAACGTAGTTTCAATCACAATGTCGGTACTATGGCTGTGCACCAGCCGGTGCAGCTGCAAACTTGGTCAAACGGTGCTGCGCAAACGGTGCTGCAAACGGTGGCGGCTCATGCAACTTTATCACTCATTGCTAGCAGCAATCCGCAATGCATCTAGGGGTAGCGGCCAACATCCGGATCCATATGTCAACGTACCAGAGACCATTTCACGCATGCGCACTGCCAGACGGTGGCTTATTGAAAGATCGAGAGTTAAATTCCACACTATAGTCGGACGCGGCGCATGGAGTCACCATATTCAGCACAGTTTAGCTGCGCCATGTTCCAACTTACATATCGTATATTATTGCATATGGATTCGACGTGGCCCGGCTAGCTCGATCTGGCTCCCTCGTATAATATATAACAGCTACTACGTACTACTAAGGCTACGCGAAGTTGATATGGGGTTTCCGGTCTGCGACCGACCCGGATTTTAGATTTTTTTGAAAAACCGACATAAAATATTCTTAAATTTGCCTCTCAGGGCCTTCAATTTATGTATTTTACTTTGGTTTTATGGGCCAGTTTTGGTCATTATTTGGAGAATGTGATAGATTACTTCTGACAAACATGCCCAAAATTTTTCAAATATCAGTGACGAACAGCTAAAAGCACGCGAATCACGATAACTGAGCCTATTGTCGTAAATAAAACGCGGCGACTTTTTGCCGAGCGCGACGGGTGGAGCCCGGTGAACCTGGACACCCCGGAAAACCACTTGTTTTCTGACCATAATCCCGGAATTTTGAGTCTTGACCACAGCTACGAAAAGCTTGCAACCCTAATATCCTTGAAACCCTAAAACTTTGAAAACGCACTGGATTTCTCAGTTCAAACCCCGAAATCTGCCAAATGTCGACCCCAAAACCCGGATTTTTGGCCTCAACAAGGAATACTTTTTTAAGAATAGGTTTGAATCTTGTACAAACCACTCAAATGAAGCTACGTATTGTACTGCACTAGGAAGACCACCGGAACGCTGAGACCACTAGCAGACCAAACTGCGCACCACCGCTAGCGCTCACTTCCGTATGGCTCAGAGTTATACTAACCCACAATTAACCGTCAGCGTAACTCAACGTAGAGCTACAGACAAGCTAACTATCGATTAGCAGGCAGCGGAATGTAGCGTGGGGCCCATGCAAAGCTAACAGGACAAGTGCGATATTACCGAGAAATATCGCACGAGGGAGTGTCCCATACCACTCCAGCTAGCAGTCATGTGAAGTAACAATCCGAGACAAACAATTACAACTCGGGTAAGCTCACCACTGGCAGTGTCCCCGTAGAGTGGATTAC
>DF237028.1:2890-78290 GCA_000708835.1 Klebsormidium nitens
CCGCGCTTTTTCATAAGTGTACCGTGAATGTAGTAGTCGGACACTCAAGGCATGCGATATCATGCCACTGTGGGCGAGTTGAAAAGTCGTAGAGCCGGATGTCAATATTCAGAAAGTTAAAAGCTACCGGCCGGCCGGCTGAGCGCAAATTTAAGAGCTACCGGCGTCAATAGCGCTACAGAAAATTACATGAGGGTTCTATAGCGCGCTCCATCGTCGCGTAGCGTTCTCCAGCGGAGCCAGATTTGGCCTTCCGCTAGCCCATCCGAGATCGATTCTGGACGGTCTTCGTCTCGTAGCGCACGTAGCGCAAGCTTTGGACATCGACCAGCTCACCGCCGAGCTACCGCAGAGGCCTTCCTACCGATTTCTTTAATCCACGCTACAATCTGCTTCCGGGCGCGCTACATTGAACGCTACCTAAATCTCCCATGTAGAATTCCTAGTTGGTTGCAAAAAGTACTTCTATATCCCGACGCCCACTTGAAACTCCGAGGGAACAGACCGAAAAATGGATGAACCTGTTGCGGCCTCATTGGCATCGTCGGACAATGCAATTGAAGGAGTCGGCAAAAGGTTTGAAGCTCCTGCCAAAAGAAGACTGACCGCGACGGGAATCGAACCCGCGACCTTTGGATCCGAAGTCCAATGTGCTAATCCACTACACCACGAGGCCATGGTCTAGCATTAGCCTTTCGCCAGAGTAAATTGTATATCATAATTAGCGCCAGCGACCAACCACTATAACATCATCCTACGTGGTCGCCGAGGGCTTCGCCCTCGGCACACCTAACCCGCCCATATTTCTCACTTAGAAGCGGCCGGGGACGGCGGTCCCCGGGCCGCCGAGCCCTCTCTCCTCAGAAATGAATTGAACAGGTCTGTCATTTTGAGACTGAAGTCAATCCTAGCTGCAACTTTCAAGTTCCAATGCCATTGCCAAGCGATGTCACTGTCAGGGCCACCTGGAGGCGGCCTGCTCTCTCGTCACAAGCCAATGGTGGGTAAGAACGGCACACTGGGGACTGCGGCTTCGTAGCTAGCCAAGATATTATAGGTGCCATTTCTAAGTGAGTTGGAGCAATTCTAGGTGCAGCGGAAGGGAAGGCAGCTCGCTGCCACCGTGCAGTGCATTGGGAAGCATGGTGGCTGCCGCTGCAGCATTGCGGAGCAGCGTGCACCCCTGGCTGACCGCCCCCTCCGCGCCTGCTAGCGGCTGCAGCTCTGGCAGGCCAGCATTAGGCCGAGCATCAAAGTCTGCATGTTCCAGCTGGATAAAGGATGGGGCGGCCAGGTGGCGGTCACAGGCGCTGGGCACGGCGATGGGGCGCCACCGCAGTCGGAGCATGGTGCGCGTCAGCATGGTGGCCACGCCATGGCCAGGCCTGGGCAGGAGGTGCGCACGAGCTCGGTGGCATTTGGCCTCATGGCAGAGCTTTGCCAGTCTGGACACGGCTGGAAAATCACCTTATGGCCTCCTGTGAAAACTGACGGTTCTATCCTATTAAATGTTATCAAGGTTGGATTCAGATATGTGTTCGGCAAGTGTGATCTGTATTGGCAAGAGTATTGGGGAGCTCAAATGACTGAATTTGTTGCAGTGGTGGTCGAGCAAAGCAGGTTTGACATTGCTATGATGGTGGTGGTGCCATCGCCATCTCATGGACGTTGTATGGGAGCCAGCAAAGGGGCTCACCATATCGAGGCAGGGCTGACCTGTCAATATAGGTGACTCAATGTCAAAAGCACACGGGGCGCCCTTCCTCAGCCTGCAGCCCCATCCCCCTAGAACTCTTCCCTTCATGTAACAAGTGGTGGCAAACAGCTCTAACTGCGGTGGTGCCCCTCCCTTGTTCAGGCGCCATAATGAGGACTGGCTGTTTGACCCGCTGGGGCTAGGCCCAGCAGGGCGGCCGGCCTTTGAAAGAGATGTTGCGGGCCACTCAGAGGAGGACGGCCTGCTGGCCCCCCTCCTGCGGCTGGTGGGGGGCAGGGGCCCCAACCGGCCCGCTCCGGAGGGCGCCAGTCCACGCACAGGGGCGCCCCGAGGGGGAAAGGGACCTGAGGACACCAGTATTGGCTTTGAGGACTTTTTCAAAGGTTGGGGACATCGTTGGAACTCAACGCTGAGCGTGCTCTGAGAACCACCTAATGCCCTCAACGGCAAGTCCTTTGACTGCTGTATGTTTCCCCTCTTTCTTGTGAGCATCTCGTCCACCAAGCGAGGATCTGCACAGGTGTCACAGTGGTGGCTGCTGGCGTGCAGGCAAGCTGCCTGGCAAGCTGCTGGAGCTGCTGCTGCTGCTGGCGCTCTCGCGTGTGGGCGTCTACCTGCCGCTGCCGGGGGTCGACGTGGCCGCCTTCGCCGGCAGCATCGACCAGGTCAGGGCCGCAATGCAGCCTGCCTCGAGGCTTGTTTACATGCATGGGATCAGCTGACCAGATAGGGTAGAGGCTGTGCAATAAAGGCAGACTTTCTGGAGTCCCGTCATTGCTCAACCCTTTCGCCCAATGTTTTGGATCTCAAGACTTCTTGTTGCACCCAGTCTTCGCCCTTGTGATGGGAAGCCTCACCGACGGCGGTGCATTTGGTTTGCAGGAGGGCGTCCTGGGGCTGATCAACACGCTGTCCGGCGGTGGCATTGCGCGCGTGGGCGTGTTCTCGCTGGGCATCGTGCCGTACATCAACGCGCAGATCATCATCCAGCTGGCCACCACCGTGTTTCCCAAGCTGGGCGACCTGCAGAAGAAGGAGGGCGAGGCCGGCCGCAAGAAGATCCAAAACTACACGCGCTACGCCGCGCTCGGCCTGGCCCTCGCGCAGGTACCTACCCGCCACCGGCCGTGCTCTGCGAAGGCCTGTTGACGATGCGCTAGAGACATGTTTGCGGACTTCCGAAGGTGTTATACATGTATGATTGGAGTCGTTGGCCTCCTTCGGGGCCGACAGTCCTCTTCAGAACAGAGTAAGAATATCAAGCTCATCCGACCATCCTGGCCCCCTGTCTGGTTGCAGGCGGTGTCGCAGGTGCTGTTCCTGAAGCCGTACGCGTACCAGTTCGACTCGGGCTTCTTTGGCGCGAGCGTGCTGGTGCTGACGGCTGGCGCGATGATCGAGGTGTTCATCGCGGACTGCCTGGGCGAGCTCAAGCTGGGCAGCGGCACGAGCCTGCTCATCTTCACCAACATCGTCTCGTACCTACCCGCCTCCATCGGCCGCACCGCCGCCGATGCCGCCAAGACCGCCAACTGGGGCGGCCTGGCCGCCATCCTGGCCACCTTCGTGCTGCTCATCGGGGGGATCATCTACGTGCAGGTCAGACAGGCACGAACGCACGCATTCCAGACGGATGCGCAGGTTCAAAGCGCGAGCTGCTCGTAAGGGAGTTGCTGTGTGTGGTGACACGAAAGCTCGAATAGCTCTTTCCGCAAAAAGTGGTTTCTCGCCCGCAAGTCGACTGTTGTTGGCTTTGTCTTTGGTTCTCCTCTGCATGCTCGGCTGCAGCGCTCCTCTAAACTGCGTTCCTGTTCTGACTTTTGGTGTCGCCCCCTCAGGAGGCGGAGCGGCGCATCCCCATCAACTACGCGTCGCAGTACCGCGCCGGTCGTCTCTCCACCAAGAGCTACCTGCCCTTCAAGGTAACCACTGCGTCCCTACGACCGGGCACTCTCCTCCCGCTCTCGTCCCTCCTCGAAGCCACTTCCTTGCACGCCGTCCCTTACTTCCCCTTCCCCGCAGGTGTCAATCGATGCATGCGGTGTCCCGTTTGTGCGCAGGTGAACGCGACGGGCGTGATGCCGGTCATCTTCGCGTCGTCGCTGCTGGTGGCCCCCTCCTCGCTCGCGCGCTTCACTGATGCCGAGTTCCTCAAGACCCTCGCCGTCGCCCTCTACCCAGGAGGTGCGCCGCGCTGCCCCACAGCCTCTCGTCCGTGTTGCGCATCATCTCGTTCGATTTGGGAGCCCAAGAAGACTGCACATTTGAAAGGGGGTTTTTTGTTCGATGACTTCTGCTCGCAGTCGACACTCAGCACCATGCAGGCACTTCTTTCGAAGTCGCCCTCGCAGGTTGAGTACCGTATGAGAAGCTACTGCCGCCTTTCAGCGGCATAAGGGCCCCCTCTCGTGGCTGCGTTTGCTCTTCCTGCTTGTCCCGCAAGCTGGGCCTCAGCCCCCCCTACTGCCGTCGCTGAGTGGCACACGTGCGGCGTCGTGCAGGCCCGCTGTACTTGCCGACCAACGTGGCGCTGATCGGCTTCTTCAACTACTTTTACACGTTCGTGCAAATGGACCCCACCGAGGTGGGCGACAACCTGAAGAAGGCCGGCGCCAGCATCCCCAACACGCGGCCCGGCAAGGCCACCGCCGCCTTCATCGAAACCGTGAGCGCAGCCGGCACTCGCTCGGGGTAAAGACTGGCGGTGTGTGCAGCCAGCCTGAGTGCAGGGGCAAGTGCCGCCGTCTTCCGCCGCAACAGGTGCACAGGTTTTTATGTAGGTGCTCCAGCCGTATAAGCGACGCCGTATCACTAACGATGTCGCTGGAGCGGTTCCCTTGGGAAGGTGGGACCTACGATGCGTTGAGCATGGGCCTGATTTTGGCTTGTGCCTGACTTGCTAGCTTCTTCTGGTTGAGCGTGGCGGGCCTGACGTGGTCGTATGTGGTGGGCCGCAGGTGTTGACGCGCATGTCCATATTGGGGTCCGTGTTTCTGGGCGTGCTCGCCGTGGCCCCTGAGGTGGCGGAGAATACGACGCACCTGACGGCGTTCCGCGGCTTTGCGGGCACGAGCGTGCTCATCCTGGTGGGCGTCGCCACCGACAGCGCGCGCAAGATCCAAGCCGAGCTCGTCTCGCAAAAGTACCTCACCTCCGAGCCGGACACGTAGCGCCAGCCCAGCGGACGCCCGGGCTTGGGGCCGCGAGTGCCGTCAAGCTTGGGCTAATAGTCTGCTTGTTTCCTGGGGGCGATTGGGCGTTCCAACGGGGACTTTGCCAACTCTGCAGTTTGACTTGAAGCAATGTGGCAATGGTGATGTGCGGATTGCACGAGTGGCTATAGACCGACGAGTGGCTCGTCGACATGGTGCTTTCGCAGCTTACAGAGCCACTCGAACTTGATCGATCCAAGCGGCTTGTGCAACACTGTTGTGGTCTGAACAGATCCACTACACGGTCGTGTATAGCTTTTCGATAGTTGCATACTATGATGCAGAGGCAGTCGGCTGAGGTTGTCCATGTGATGTCATGTCGCTCATGGGGGCCTCTCGATGGCTCAGATTTCCTGCTGATTGTCTTTGTAAGCCCGTGCATGAGTCGAGTTCTGTACGTTTCGATGAATTGCCTTTGAAGGCTCGTGACTGCCTGCGGGATGTGACATCAATCTCTTGGACAGTCGGCATTGTTCCCAACGACGTTGTAAGACAGGCATGCGCGCTCGACGTCGGATGTACGATTCCGACAATAGACTCGTGGGCAACCGGAAGTTCATGCACTGAATATGCCCAATTGCGCTTTCAAGCGATCGGCTTCGCCCGCGATTCCGACCATGCATGGAAGCACGTCCAATGATGCCATTTAAATGATCCGGGAGCACCCGGCATCCGACCTCATGCGGCGGCCGTTGCGCAAGCACATGGGAACTGTACCGTCTGTACGAGCATGAATGTCAATCATTGAGCTGTGCAGGAGCTGCTCATGATCATGTGCATCCTGGATCGAGAATATCTCATCACTGCGCAGTGCGAAGCTTGAAGAGGCACGTACGCAATTCCCCGTGTGGCTCATACATCAACGATAAGCCTGTGACTGCAGCACGGTTGAACATATAAATACATGCTGAATTGACGAGGCAGCATCGAACTATTCACTCGTCCACCAGTAAGTCAAAGTCACTGCCTTATGACAAAAACAAAATGGCGCTATATTTTAGGTTCTACAGCTTTTCAATGCGCCACAGGAAGCTCAAATATACGCTGGCGCTCTGTGCTTTGAAAAGTGTCACTTTCTGCAGTTCAGAGACATTGCCCGTTGTCGTAGGACCACATTGAACCCTGATCTCCACATACATTCGGAAGAACTCAACTCTTGTGCGGGCCCGTTGTTATGACGAGAAGGGCCTTTCTATATTACCTTCAAGGAGCCAGGCTTGACTGGGGCGAGGCGGGCACCTCTTTGGCGTCAACGCGAGCGGTGGAGGGTGACAGCGGCAGCTGGTGCGGGGGGGGGCCGAGCCGCCGTCACGAGCTGCCCAGTAATTGTCAATCTTGGTGCCGCCGGGGGAGGACCGCGGTGGGCTCGGCCTGGGAGTAGCGCAGGAAGAAGACCATGATAGCCGCCAGCAGCGCCAGCCCGCCGCACGTCACCCCCACCGACAGCGCCGTCACGTGGCCCGACGCCACCGCCAGCACCAGCGCCCGCAGCGCCAGGCCCCACACCAGCAACGACCAGGCGCACGTGATCTGGACCAAGCATGCAGATACGAGGCAGTTAATGGCACCGTGCGGACATGTCGGAAGCCGAGGGCTGTGCCAAGTTTGACCACAGTCTGCAGCTGAGAAGTGGTGCGCGACCTTCCCGCGGGGCTCAGGCGACAGAGTGGTGTGTCTGTGTGAGCGCGCTCACCAGCAGCGAGTTGCGCGGCCGCGGCTGCGGCTTGTACAGCTCCTCCGGGAAGGTGCCGACCCGCTCGTGCTCCGCCAGCATCTTGTCCTGCACCAAGAGACGGCCGCCCACTGGTCACGCCGCAGGCTTCGCACCAGCCCTGCGCTTCTTTCAGTGCATCTATCCATCTCCTGAGAGGAGGTCATGGCGAGAAGACAGAAATACAAAGTCGGCAACCCGGCCAGTGTCCTGCTGTCTGGGCTCGGGCAGCTGATGTGAGCACATGACCATCGGCCGCCATTTCTTGCGGTTTGGTAGCGGCCCTGAAGGGGAGGGGCTGTGGAGGTACCTTGGCTATGAAGACGTCGCGGCACCATTCGGCGACCCCCTCGTCGTCTTCCGGCAGGGCGCCAATGTCGTACCGCTGCAGGCGCACGTGGATCTGCACCCCACACGACACCCGCCACATGGTCAGCGCACTGCCTGATCGCCGCCCCTCTCAGTTGCTAGCAGGCTGCTCAGCATAAGGCTTCTCCGGACTCAAACATAACGTCTCGCTCAGGCAAACGTTCCAGATACGCAGGCAGAGCAGACCACGCTGGCGACAAAGCCAACGAGGCGGGGTGGGAGCGGGGCGAGAGGGCTGACCTCGCCGCCGCGCCCCTGGAAGAGGCCGGCCATGGACATGGGGAAACCCACCGGGGCGAACGTGATGTCGTAGACGGCCTTCACCTCGTGGCGCATGTGATGCACCGCCGTCACAAAGCCCTGCACCGCAGCAATACAATTGTCTGATTTCACTTCCTGAAAGCTCTTCGGACGGCATCCATATAAGAGCAGATCAAAAGCAGAAACACAAGCAGCATAAGAAGCTGGGATCTACTACCGCTTTTAAGATCTGGTTAGGACGGCTGAACCACCTTGGTTTTGGGCACGAGGGTGTGTTGAGGCACGGGGAGGCCCTTGGAGGCGGCAAACTCCTGCGCCGCGCGCAGCTTGGCCTGCGTGAAGCGGGTGCCCTCCACGAACAGGCACAGCCAGGAAGGGCGCGGATACGAGGCCAGCTGCGAAAAACCCTTCTGCACAGCGCAGCACAGTGCAACACAGGGTCAGGCGGCGAAAAAGAGTACACGCCGATTGCAGGTATCTGACCCACAATCTGCAAACAGTAAACGGGCAGAACAAGCAAAAGGCACGAGTTCAAGCTCCAGAGCGAGCCCCTTTTTGGTCTGATTCCCCCAGTCTACGAGAGCGGCCGCGTACTTCGAGGATTGCCTGGTCCACGGCCCAGTTGCGCGCCAGGAAGATGTACTCCTGGAACCACATGGACCACCCAAACACCTGCACGCAGCAACGCCGTATCAGACTCACATCAGCATTTCATGGAAATTGCAAAGAGGACAATCCGCTTTCATAATCGGCATCCTTACAAACTAGAGGGGGCAGGCGAAGTTCGGATTGCCTGAGTCAGTGGGGCTTTGCCATGGAGAGGGAGCTCGAGGAGGGTGAAGCTCACTGGGAGTAGGCGTGACGATTTCTTCATGACGGCTTTGGCGCCCGCCAGGCAGCCCACCCGCTGCACACGCCCCACCACAGGCTGTCAGCGAACTGGGGCGTCGGGATGGGGCAGTCAGCACGAGAGCCAAGCCAGCGGAATGCCAGTACGAAAAACGTGGACCCGAGGAAGGTGAGAAGAGACACTGCAGGGCAAAAGCAGGGTGGAAGCGCTCACGTTGGCCATGCCCCAGCCGACGAGCCAATCGACGTCACTGCGGTGGTTGCACACAACAATGGCCGCCTCCTTGCCTGCACGCACCGCCACTTGTCAGACGCCATCACAGGTAGAGCAGGTAGACGGGCGACCAGGCAGAGGGCAGCAAGGGCCACTCTGGACAAGCCCCACAGCTTCTGACCGCGCCGAGAAGGGACAATGACGCGCAGGGTGCAAGAGAAGGTGCCTCACCCATCTTGTCAAGAGTCTCGGGCTCCACGAACAGCTTGGGCTGCACGCAGACACGCGAGCAGCCAGTCAGATGGGGCAGTCCGCTACACAGAATGCAGGAGCCTCTCTTGGTGCTTGTTCAAGGGCAGTCTGCAGACTCCTGGGGACCAGCTCGAAGCCAATGTGCACCACTAGAACAATGAAAAGCCATTGCTTGATGATGCAGCTAGCACGCGTCACGGGCTTCCAGAAGGTCGGCTCCAGTTGCAGTGGGAATGTCCCGTCCTGCCTGTCTGGGGTGGCAGCGAGCGGCTCACCTTCATGCCGCCCCACCAGTCGGCAATGAAGACGACCTGGGCCCAGAGGAGCAGGCTGAGGTAGTAGTTGACATGGCGGTACAGGCGCCGCGAGCAGGGCCAGATGAGCAGCAGGGTCACCAGCTGCACACACACGCAGCGCATGAGCATCACGGCAGGGGCACAACACTGCAGCTTGCCGTTTCACTTTCCTAAGATGCAGATGCTACCACGAAATTGTCCAGAGGGCTGCATCCAAGCGAAGGGATGCGGGCCACAGATCTGAGCTGAAAGGAGCTCTCCGCGAGGCAGCATTGCAACGAAACAACCAATTGTCGTGTTGAGCACACACAATCAAATTAGCCTTAACAAAGCATCAGAGCTCCCCGCAGGACTTGCAACGAAGGTGATCAGAGCATGCCACACAGGACTACCGTTTCAACCCACAGAGAAGAACATCTGACTATGCGAGTTTCGGATTCAGCCCTGTGATTGCACAAGTGACATTCTTCCCAGCACCAGCTATGACTGGGCTGCCTCTTCAAACGTTTGTCTACCCCTCTTCCTTATGCGAGTGACTGCACGTGCTAAATGTCATTCCCCACTTTCCGTGCGGTGTTGTGCGGTTTACCTGCACTGCATTGATGAGCAACCCGCTTGCAAAGAACACCAGGCCAAATGGCAGCACAATGGCAATGCCCAGCCCCATGCCTCGCTCCACCGCGCAGCCAGCTGGGGGACACCCAGGGCGGGGATGCGCCCCGCAGTACTAGAGATGCCGAAGTCTTCCTTACCCTGCCCACAGCCAATGCTGCACAACAGTTCGGCGCGACTGAACGCTCAACAAACTTTGCTTCTTGAATCTGAAAATGCAATCTCTGCCAGTGCCCTTGCAAGTTGCATTGGCGTGGTGGTCATGCAGAACTTGGATTCGGGAGAGAAGCGAATGAAGCACCCCATCCTGGACATGGGCCCTCAAAATCCAATCGTGGCCGTCCAGATTTGTTATCGGGCGGGTATCACGAGCAATTGCAGCATGTCCCTTTGCATGGGGGTTACGATCATATAAATTGACGTCCACCGTCCACGGTCATTACACTCCTGATGTCACTCTGCAAAACCTTTCTCGATTGGTGCCTGCATTGTAGCCTGAGGCTGAAGAAGTTGTAGCGCTGCGCCCGCCAGCTGTTCGTGCTGCCGTCTTGGTCTCGGGGACGAGATGAAGGGGTTGACAGATGACCGGGGCTTGCCTGAAAAGGCACGGAAGAAGGTGTGGCAGCGGAAAGGAGGACGGCCAAGGTCAGATTTGGGTGGTGTAGAAGATGGAAGGACACAGCGCGTTTCTGCGTGTACTTTGGAACCTGGCGCCAAAAAGCTTCTTCATCAGTTGACAATGGTTATTCTCAGATAAGTGACGCAACATCCAAAAGTGGGTCTAGCCCTTAACAATGCTGACATGCTGACGAATCAATTTCGCAGGCTGAAGGGCGACTCCACCACTCGCAAGAAGGGCCCAGCGTCAGTGGAGCAGGAGACGAAGAAGCTAAGGCAATTGCAGCTGCAAGCTGTCAAAGATTTGCGACAGGTGAGGGGACTAGGGGCACCACACATATGGTGGTGGTAAGTCCGGCAAGACTGACCACCTTCTGCTTTTTCCTGAATCATGCCACTCCATTATTCTCAGTTCTGCCGCTTGCTTTTCTAAACCTGCAGGCAGTTCGCAATGCCCGCCAGTTTGAGGTGCGGAAGGTCTGCCGGCGCATCCGAGCGCAAGAGGACAAGTGCAAAGTGGTCGCAGACAAGGACTCTGCGGCTGCCGTGTCGCTGCAGAAGGGGCTGGCCAAGCTGGGGGGGCAGCGGGAGGCGCTCAAGGTGCGCAACCGGGCGGCACGCTTCAAGTATCCTATCCACAAATTTGTATTAGTTGATTGAGGAGGCCCAGCCCAGATGTTGTACCACTCTTGAGACATAGAGTAATTTGAAGACGAAGGCTTGGCATCTGCTCAGATCCGCATTTAGACTTGGATTGTACTCTGGAGTTGTAAGCTTCTAATGCGTGCAGGCAGTCAATGTTGCCTTGGTGTTGCGCCGAGCCATTGACCAAGCGGAGGTGCCTGCTGAGCTGCTGCGAGACAGCGCGGAGGCTGACGCGCTGGCAGGGGCTGGAGAGCTGCACGAGTGGGCCGTTGGGCGGCTGCTAGCGGCCCACTGTGTGACGCAGGCATGTGAGAAAGTGAAAGGGGAGGTGGCGGGGCAGAAACGGGCAATAGAAGTGGCGAGCGCGCGAAAGGAGAAGAAAGAGGCGGACAGGCAGGCAAGGGAGAAAGAGGGGGCGGATGCGAATGGAGGAAATGGTGGGCGTAAGCGGAAAGCAGATCAGTTGGTGGGATTGAGCGAGGATGCAGAGGATGAGCCTGACAACCGGGAGGATTCCAGTATGTCAGGCGAGGAAGATGAAGGGGCTGTACAAGATTTAGCAGAGCGGGCCCTGGCGAGGCTGCGGCAGGGGCAGGGGCGCAAACAAGCTCGGCTAGGTGCAGCAAGCAGCGGTGCGGAGGCTTCGAGTAGCGAATCAGACGGCGACGACCAGCCTGTGGATGACCTCGACGTGTCATCAGACGAGGGTGGATTCGATGGCGAAGCAGGGCCCTGCGACGATGTGAGCATGAGCGGAAGCGAGTCTGAGAACGAGCCAGCCGGTGTTAGTGGCAGGAGCATGGCAGGAAAGCAGAGGGGATCTGCCGCAAAGCCAGGCCTCAAGAAGCCCAAGAAGAAAAACCGTCTTGGTCAACGAGAGAGGAAGAGGTAAGGGGATGTTTGATTTACTCGAACTCTGCAAATGCACTGTGATTGTTGAGGGCAGCAATGATTTCTCCTCCAAATTCGCCTTCACGTTTTTGAACTGAACTCCCCAGTGAGCACTACATTGTAGAATCGGGGTAGAATCATGGATCCAAGTTTGTTTCACTACCGGGGTGGTTTCGAGGTCAGGTGGCTCGTAAGCAACTTGGAATGCACCACTGACTATCTAAGTTCGCAGTAGGACGAATTCTTTCAGCTGAACCGTATCGAATCACACAAGATCGGTGTAGAGTTGCTTGGCTTTTGACTTTTCGCCTGCTCTTGCAGACTACGTTGTATCTTGATCAGTCTCGGACCAGTTTGTGTGCGCAGCAATTGGAGGTGCGAGTGGACTTATGGTGTTAATCGTGCCTGCTTCGATCAAGCACTTTCGGGGAGGCAGTCCCCGTTGCAATTCCAGGTGTGCCGATTAATGCACTTGCTACTGTCTGAGATTTCGAGCGCTTATTCACATCCACGTGTCTGCTTGTCAGGTTGGCGGCCGCAGCCGCTCCGGATCGAGGGCGTGGTCCACCAAGAAGCTCCACCGGGCACACGCACAAAGGGCCACAGAAATGGTCCGCGGCTTCGAAGCAGCAGGAGCGGACAACGCTTGCCGCTCGCGGGGAGAGAACTCGACCTACTGCACTTCGTGGGCAAAGCGAAGAGAATCGAAATGGGGGTTTCTCAAAAGTCCGTCCTGAGTCAGCAAAGGTGGTGTTGCATCCCTCTTGGGCTGCGAAAAATGCTGCAGCAAAAATCATAGCGCCGTTCGCTGGGAAGAAGGTGGTGTTTGACGAAGAGGGAAAAAAGAAAGCTTTGTCTAGCTCCCAAGAGTCAATAAAATTTCATGATAACGAGAAGGATAGCAAGTCTAGTCATATGGCAAAGGGCGAGCCAGTATCCCTTCATCCTTCTTGGGCAGCCAAGAGGTCCCAGGCGCAAAAGCTATCATTGTCAGGAACACCCTCTTCTGCCCAAAAGATCAAGTTCGATGATTGATCAGTCGAGTATCCGCGTCTTCTCTCAAGAATTGCGACAACTGGAACATCGTCCAATGCAATGCAAATCCATGCGACTCGAGTAGACGTGATGCAAAGTATCTGGTGCCACCGCAGCCGCTAGCAGGTTCACAGCTCGCCCCTTGAACGCCAAAACTCATGCCCCGCACCTCTATGGCGTTCTGCATAGATTGTACGCGATTCAGACATGCGCGAAAAGTCCGTCAGTTCTTGCAGCTACTTTTAAAGTCTCTCGGTCGAATTATAGACCTTGGACCATGTCGCAAACGGTGGACAGATAACAATAGAACGTAAGCCGCAAGTACACAAGCCAACAGAGAACATCACATGCATGTGCATGAAACAGTCGTCACGAGCGAAGTAGTAGCCCCTTTCCGCTTCCGGAAGTCGACTGGTCCATGCTTCCGTTCGATGAGCACGGATTCCGGTCGAGCAGATTTGATAGCGGAACGTTTCCAGGCGCACAATATTTGCAGCCTGCAGCCTGCAGGGCTGCGTTGCATTGCCTGCCTTTTCTTCACGTTCATTGATACCTAGGTCCTCTAAGTTTCAGTATTCTAGCTCAGCGATGGCGGCATTGTGCGTCAGACGTCCTTTCTAGACCACGTTCAGCCTGCATCTCCTTGTTATGGCACTCTCCAAGCTCCATTATGGGCACTTGCCTGTAGTATCTCCTCCTAGCTGCCCATGTAGTAACGTCTATACCAAGACCCGTGCAAGTTGGAATGTGTTTGCCCAATTCCCCGTCACTACGCCTGGGCTTCTCTGCATTTTGAAAAGCTGCAGCAAGGACGAGTCAACGCTGGTTGTTGAACACCAGCGAGGTCTGCATTGGGGGCAGCGAAGCTGGTGCGCAGCTGCAGGGCGTCTTGCTGGGGATACTGCAGTTCTGGTCGACACAAGGGAAACAGATGGGTCACTTCAAGAGCTACAATTGCCTCACATTGATGATGGTACGCCGGAGTCTGATCCCTTCAAGAAGGGGCAAAGTCGAGGGCGTGGATCCCTGAAAGAGGCATGGGAGAGGAAGCGCGCGCTGCGGCAGAGCCTGCGGGAGGCGGGCGTGCAAGCTGCGCCCACAGAGAAGCTGCTGCGCTCCACAAGAAGGGTAGGCGACCATGCGCGGGCCAGGCTGCAATTCTGGGAGCTGGAGGGACCCCACGTGGGGGCGGGGGGCGGGGCAGCGGTGGAGGGGCATCCCTGGCTGCTGACGTGCGACTACCACGAGATGCTGGCCATCCGAGGCTGCCTGCTGGCGCATGGGGTCTCCCTCCGCCGCAATGCCAAGCTCCTGGTAAGGGGAATGCACCTTGGGGAGAAAGCCCCCAACGGCCCTGGCATACTGCCGGCAAGAACCTGGGGGGCAACTTGATGATGAATCAAGAACTTGACGGTCCTCTGTGAATGCTGCTTGGCTGTGGAGGCTGCCTGCCAGCGAAGGACCACCACTTGGTGATGCTGTAGACTGACCCCCGCATTGTCTCTGCAGAAGTACGCCCTGGAACACGGGCCCAACAACGTGGAGCGCCTGTTGTTGCTGCTGGAGGAGCTGGGCGTGTCGGACATCACTCGCGTGGTGCACACCTACCCCAGGCTGCTTGGGCTGCGGTGAGCCGCCTTTCTACCGGTGGTATTCTCCTGGTTGGTTTGCCCAGGCCAGCCGCAAGCCACCTCTCTACATGTGGCCTTCCCAGTACTGCCTTCGCTGCTCAGCATCAGCTTCGCATGGTGGATGTGGCAATCGGATGCAGCTCGAGTCACAACCTGGTTTGGGCCCTGTCGCCCTTTGACCCCTCCCGACCATACTCTCGACGTTGCGAGTTTTTTGTGTGTGTTTGAAATCACGGGAAACTCGGCGCTTGCCCTGAGTGGGCCCTGGTGTGATGCACTCCCCCAGTTCTGCGCCCCAGGTCGGAGGACGTTGCGGCCAAGGTGGCGTTCTTGCGTGACCTGGGCTTGGACGCATGTCGCTTGGGCCAGCTGTTCCAGTCCCAGCCGCGCTTCATCTACCCCAGCCTCGCAACCATGCAAAGCAAAGTGCGCAGCACACTATAAGGGAGCCCATTCTACCTTTGGTGCGAGCTTTATAGCGACTCTGAGCCGCGTCGTGAATGTGAAGGCTCGTTTTCTGGCTGACTTCTGCAGACTTGGTGCTGTCAGCGTCCAGTTTCAGGTTCGCCTTGAGCCCTGACCCGTCTCTTGCGCTGCCTTCCTCCGTTGCAGGTGGCCTTCCTGGTGTCCATGGGCTTCAGCCAGGCTCAAGCGGCGGTGGTCATCTCGCGCTACCCCCTCGCTCTTGGCTGCGACCTGCACTCCCACTTCCCCCGCATCCAGCAACTCTTCGAGGTACGCCATCTCTAATGCCGACGGTCTGTGACGGCAGAGGACATCGTGTGCTAGGATTGTGAACCGCGTTTCCCTCGCTCTGCGTTTCGTCCATTTAGGCCCCACTTCGCCCCTCAGATGAAATAACGGCCGCTGTTGGGCTGTCGTAGCGTACATGCTGATCCTAACTGGATACGTTGCAGTTGCTTCCCTCGACGATGTTGGACGGCCTCCCAAGTGCTCGAAACGAGAACCGCCAAGAGCGAATCTAATGTTCGAAGCAGGATGACACCGTGGTTGCCTCGCACAAAAACTGATCGATGAGACAGGGTCGTATTCAAGTCCGGACAGTCGTTTCTCAAGCTTCGGTTGGAGCTTGACCGGCAGCCTGAAGGCCCTGTTGCGCCTTGTGTGCGCGCAGGAGTACGGCTTCTCGCACGCCGACTTTCTGTACGTGGTGGAGCGGTCCCCGGGCGTGCTGCTGAGCCGCGTGGACGCCAACCTGCGGCCCAAGCTGGCCTTCTTCCGCGCGCGCGGCCTCTCCCCGCTGCAGCTGGTGGCCATGGTCAAGGCCTACCCGACGCTGCTCGGGAAGAACCTGCACTCCGCGCTGCAGCCCAAGGTGCGCGGAGCCTCGTCGTACGACGGCAGTCCTTCCGTGCTGGGTCTCATGAAAGGGCACGTATTTGGGAGAACATTACAACCCGACTGGGGAAAGGTTTGCTTAATCAAGTCTCTTTGCCCGATAGGCGGCTTCCTTTTTAAAAACGTCAACGGGGATGTTCTCATCCTCACACCTTTTCAATTGGTGGAACAAAGTTATCGATTTGCTCTTGTTCCAGATAGGACCACTAGCGTTTGATGACCGGCACATTTTCGCAACGGCTGTCTGCGAGCTTAGAGTTCATCGTCTGCACATCCATACCTCTTGTGGCCACCTTCACGTGTCCACACAATGAGCCCCAATGTTCGAGAGGGCGAACCCGTGTCACGTAAGCGACAATTTCTCCTTTGTGTCATTCACCAGTGACTCGAGTTGCCTCGCAACATTCCAGCCGTATCTCCCGAGCAGCGCCTTTTACGCAAAGCTCATTCTGTCGCTGTAGTTTGACGTGAGGTGTTGCGAGCAGCGCCTTAACACAAGACCGCTATCAATTGACGTGTGGTGTTGTTTCTGCGCTGGCTGCCAGGTGGAGTACCTGGTGGGCCCGATGGAGCGCGACATCAGCGAGCTGGTGGTGTACGCGGCGGTGCTGGGGTACAGCATGGCGCGGCTGCGGCGGCGGCAGGAGGCGGTGGCGCAGTACGGCATCACGTGCAGCCTGTCCACCATGCTCAGCCGCACCGACGCGCAGTTCGCGCAGTTCATCGCGCGCGTCAGCCGGCAGACGTACGAGGCCAAGATGGCGGGCGTGCGGCGCGTGCACCAGCAGCAGCAGCAGCAGCAGCCGCAGCGGCGGAGCGCGCTGGACCGGGTGGCGCTCGCGGACTTTGAGCTGCCCGTGTACAAGATGCACCGCGGGGACGGCCAGCTCAAGTGGCCGGCACGGTAGCTGCACACTGCTTGGATGCCGAGGACACGCGCCCCTTGTACAGACTCATCTGCGTTGAACACGAGTTGACGGGAACAGAGCCCACTCTTAACGGTAGTTGCACGGCTTGTTGAGGACTGGGTTCCATTTCTGCTTGATGGCACTGATAAAAAAGAAGAGCGTTTGCCAAGCCAACCAAAAGTCGCAAGCGGAGACGGGTTAGGTGACTGTACGCAAAAACGTGCATGCTCCAACAATCACAGTGAACGTGATGAGATCGAGCTATATGCTCAAGGCCGCTGTGATCATGATAAATTGACTTTTTCATGACGCGTGAGAGCATGCTGTGTTAACCAGAGGCCAAGTGCAGTTGTGTTGGCCTCCCTACAATTTATTGGTCGCACAACTGTTTAGATTGTGGGGGGGACGCTACAATTTGCATCCTCAATTTCTCTCATGGTATATCATGGTATATTAATCATGTCAGCTAGCATGTCATATTTCTGCACAAGCTACCTACGGTGGGTTCCGGCCGAGTCGACTCCGACTCGAACCGCAACGAAATTGTGGGACCCGGTATCAAATTCTGTCAGTGATACCGGCGGTTCACGTTACGCTGAGTCGGACTTCCGAAACNTGTACGGTTCGAGTACTCAGGAATTTTTGCTCGGCCGTAAGTGAGTGTCATGAAGTTGTAAACAAGTGTATTATTTTACACTTTGACGGGAGCATGAAAATGCCACACTAAGATGCGGCTTATGCAACATGCAGAAACCTTTGACAAGCTAAAAAAAATGTTGGGGGACCGTCATTAGCTGTCCTTTGAAGCTCCAACATCATGTTTTGTTCAGGACAAATCTCAAATAGCAGCATAGGAGGCGCAAAGTTGGCCGCCATTGTTGGATTTTGAAGAGCGCCTTCTCTTACACTCTTATATCAAATCTCTGCACTCTTCTTTCAGTCTGGGTACCGCGGTACTCGTGCACGGTACAAGTCGGAAGTTCCGACCAAGACCATGAAATTTAAATTTGTCGGCCGCGCAGACTCGAGTCTCGCGCGACGGTACCGTACCTCCGGGCAGTACGTAATTGCCCGTTTGATCGACGTGTCAGGAAAAGCTCGATTCATGAATTCGGACCCGATTCTCTAGTACGGCCGAGTACGATCGTTAGTACTGCGTACAAAATGTGTCGCGACGCGTGACACCGGTCATACAAATTTGAGACCCGACCGTCGCGCGGTCGATACCGTCGAGACCCACCATAGGTAGCTTGTGTGCAAAGAGTGCTAGGTTGCCCTAGGTACGTGGGCGGGTGTGCTGGGGAATTGATAGCATTGATAACTGCAAGCGCACATGTAGCACAATTACGTGCACGCTCACAATACCTATGGAGAGTCAGCCAGATCGCGCTGGCCGCCATGCATGCATGCTCATATAGTAGGGGTGCGGGCCCTAGGCTTGCCTTCCAATGGTTATTACTGGTTAGTTTCATGATGCTTAAAGCCTAGGCTAGCCATGCATTCGTATCATTGAGTACTGTCGTGCACGCGCATCAAACATGTCATTTATTGTATTACATGGGTGGAATAATATGAGAGATGTTTGCTGCGCTTGTGACGATATGGGCCTGAATTAGCATAAAGGAACGGTTCATATTTACATGCAGAACTCCCTGCAATCTGTTCACCGCACCTCCATGAGAAGCCATCAGATTTTTAAGGAAGGGCGGCACGCCCACTCGCACCTCCGCTGCTTGCATCCTGGACCTTCAGAAGGTCGTCCACCGTCTCTCGTGACACGGCCCTACACCTCCTCTGGAGGACTTCCCACCCCGCACAAAGTCCTCCGGGAGCCCCTTCTCGCCAGCGAGCTGCTGCCGCGCCTTGACATTCCATGCGAAGGCGACACTAAGAGCAGTGGAGGGGTTCACATCCTCGTACACCTCGATGGCGCAGTCCTCAGGTCCACCATCGACGGTGCAGTCCCGCGCAAGCGTCAATGTGCACTTCGTCGATAAGTCGGTGATGAGGCTGAGGGGGGGGATCTCCCCATACGCGATGCCTGCCCACAGCTGATAGATTCCCTGCGGAGGAGCAAGCATGACAGTCTTATGGCAGCACTTTGACTAGACAGCCAATCTGAGAAGGAATGCTGTTGCAAGCTTTATTACGAATGTGAACAACAGCGTCTACAATTGGGTGGACATGCCCCGCTGCAATCAGTATTGGGCGCCTTCATTTCGTTCGACGCATATAAGCGTCAAAGGTGCAGCCGCTAAAGCATTGCGCTGGCACATGGAGGAGAACAGGACGTGACCCAGACCGTATTGACCAAGATAAAGTCGAACTTCTTCCAGACTTGCATCAAAAGCGGCGACTAGTGCCGCTCATCGATGCCGACCCTGCCTGGAAACCCCAGTCGCCCAGTCTCTGCAGCGCTTTACAAACCATCAAAGCGGCAGACCATCAAAGTGTGTCAATGGTACACCAAACCGCCTAAACCTATTCAGGTAAGACGTTGATCGGTTGAATCAGGTCGTTGATAAGTATATGGTACCCACTAGAGAGTTGAACAAGGTCACACTGTCATTGTTAAAACCGTAACCATTTGTTGATAAGTCTCTCAACACGTCACTGCCTGTAAGTGAAAGGGGGCATCTTTTCCTTAGCAGACAGTGCACCTAATGCCCCATCACTCAACGAAAACATGAACGAGCCAAGTCCGCAAGACTCTTTCAAATGGATGAAGACTGCGCTGAAAGCAGATTTCTTATCAATCACGAGCTACACCTCACAAGCTGTACCCTCCGATATCTCATCTCAACATGCACTTACCAGCTCGGCAGGTTCCTCTTGAGCCCACCAGTCCCTCCCCTTCACTTCAGCTGATTTTCGAAGATTTGCCGACAGCCCATCCTCAAAATATACTTGAATGGCCTCAAGATAGAAACGGTGACTTTAGACCCGTGACCAGGAACAGACAAGGCACTCGCCTGGCCAACAACGCCCGTGGCCTCCTTCGTAGTCTTCAGATCCAGATGTACAGCGCCTGTTGCCAGCGCGTACTCGAGCTCCGCTGCGTCCGTGAACAGCAGGTCGTTCGTCCCGGACAAGTATGTGTGAACCTTCCCCGTTTTGACCAGGACGCTGAGGGCTTCGTTGCTCTTGTCCGCAATACAGAACACCTTTAGAGGACCCTGCAGAAATATCAGCAACAAAAAGGTCAGGAAGAAACTTTGAAGGATGATTGTAGGATCATTCACAAGGGCCCCGAGCGTCAGCCTCGGTCCAATTCGAGAAATTTTCGGCATGCGGGTCATGTATACCGTCATCCATTCGGTGGTGTGAAGCATCTCAAAACGCAAAACTTAGATAAACGCAGCGGGCAACCATAACAGAAGGCCTCGGGACTGATCCGGTCTGCCTTCGAATGCACCTGCAGCCCTTTGGAGGCCAAGAGCTGTAAAAGACCATTCAGCCATCGGGAGGCCAGAAACCTGTAAAAGACCATTCAGCCATCGAAAGGCCACCAGACGCACTTAGAAAAGTCAAACTTCATTACTGCAGGCTAGCACACTTCGACGAGGGGCAGCTGATCAGGAAGGGCCGAGCTCGACGGCTTGAGTCCAGCCGTCCACTGTCTTTCAACGATCGTCCACAGTTGCATACCAACACCACAGTGCGCAAGAAGCCCCAGCACGTGAAAAGGCCATCGCATTGGTTTGTCCACAGTTCATGTGGAGACCCAGGGAGCCTCACTGCTCTTGGAACAACGAGAAACAGAGTTCCCTGGGCGCTGGGCGCTGTAAGTAGAAAGGCCCTTACCACTCCCAAACGCTTCGCTTCCGCCTCTAGGAATTCAGCGCAGGGGCGTAGTAGTCGCGCTCCTTTCCGGTGGGGATCTCCTGGAAGCGCTCCACGATCCGGCTGGGGTCACCTTGGAGTCGGGCCAGGAGAGCCGGGAGGTCCTCCTCCTTGCGTCGATAGACGGACGTCCCGGCGCGGCGTGAGATCTCGAACGGCAAGCGCCATGCGTCCTTTCCCTTGGACCCGTCAGAGATCCTGATCACGACAAAAGACGTGGTGGCCGCTGCAGTTCAAAAGAAAGCTTCGTTTCAGTCGTACACAAACACGTAATTGCACATATCGAAGGTCAGGGTCCGCTCCATTGTAGGCTTGCCAGTTGCTGTTCTACTGCCCCTCAATGCCCCGACCAGCTCTAATGACGCTTTGCCATAAGACCAGAGCCTGCTGTACAGAATCTACACGGATGATGCTCCAACAATGTAAGAGCCACAACCGAAAGCCGAGACCATGTTGCGACCAGCACCCGTCCAAGCCTCAAAAAAACCACAGAGCGCTCTTTCTTGAAAGAAATCAGCTCACTAACGACGGTGTCCACAGCTGCAGTGACGACAAGGAGAAAGGGTTTGCCAATACTTACGCTTTCCCAAGCGAGGGGGGAAGGGCGTCCCCTGATTCACGGAGCCTTCCGAGCCCAGCTTCGGAGCCATTTGCACCATCGTGGCGCGCTGCGGCTTTGCTGCGGATCCCAGACCTGGATGGTCGGCTGGCTGGCTCCCCACGCTCTTGGATTTTTTTGAGTTGGCTCTTGAGCGTGCTTCGTAGCTTCAGCAACTATTGCGATCTGCAACAACGCACTTAACTTTTTTAACTCCTTAAGCCAGATTCAAGACCGTCCATATCAATGACGCGCGTCCAGTCGCTTCCTTTGGAGCACAGGCCTACACATCGGATGGTCACAGAAACATGTGTAGCGTGACTTCATCGACGTAAGAGAGGCTCCATATCAAGCAGCAACAAAGGGGTACTTTCTGAGTGTCCTGGCAGAAGCAGGATACCCCAGGGAGGAAATGAGCCCTTCAAGAACCAAGAGAACACACCTGGTGTTCCTCAGCGTAGTCGTTGACTGCTACAAGTTCAGTGCTAGGCAAGTTCGCAATAAGCTTGGTCAGCTTCTGTGGTTTGTTCAGGACCGTGGCTGACAGGACCTCCATGACAGCTTCACAGGGGAGCGCCTCAGTGAAGTGCAGCCAGGTGGGGGCGTGCGAGAAGGCAGTCGTATGCTGTGACAAGGACAGAAAGTGGGGTGAATGAGAAAGCAGGCACAGTCACTGGCATGTCGAGGAGCATGTTCACATGAGATAAAGAACAGCAAAGTAATAGCAGCCCTGCTGTTGACAACACAGTCTGCAAGATGCATCCAACCATGCACGTACAGATTCAAGTGAATGGCTGCACTTGAGTCCTTGACACAGGGCCAAATCCCAGAAGCGCAGCAGAATCCTTGACACTTACCTCACCAAACTCGGAGGGAACCATCACCCTCAAATGCTCCTGCAAGAACTTCTCCGGAAAAGTTTCTGCACAGAGAACGCCAGCAAGGTGGTGAGGCGATCGGAAGTGAAGAAGCAAGTTGTAGCTTTTCCAGGACGCTTGAAGCAACATGGAAGACTGAATCTGTGCTGTAGCTCTTGTCTTGCATCTGCCTCCTTGATAATCAGTGAACTATAAAAATACAGCAACATATGGTTCTATAATTCCACACCTGAAGCAACTCAGATACTGACGAAGCAGCAGCCTGGCAAGACATACAACATGAGGAGGCCCACCCCTCGAGGGCCCGATCTGACTCCTTTCACAAGGCACTCACCACAGACAGCCCGTTTGGGCCATACACCATAGGCCACCTTCTGCTCCTTCACCACCCATGCGCCAACATCGATCTTCTCAGGTGCATCGAGCCACCTTCTGCCCCCGACTCGAGCTTCCAAACCCTCACAAGCCTCCGCTGATCTCCAAGACAACTTACGCAACCCTTGCATCACTTCCTGCAGCCTTGCCTGGATGTCCAAGTTGGACAGGTCTCTCAGCCGCTTTCTGCAAGACATGAAATGCGATCCGTTCATTCCCTTGTCAGCTGGAATGCTACAGTGATAAGGAAGGCGATACGTGCTGACTCAACGTCGAAGAGCGCCCTGGGCCTGGGCCTGAGGAGTCAGCGAGTCACCAAGAAGCGCGGAAATAGGTGTTTGCGTTAGCGGTGTGAATTTGCGTGACAAAGGGGTGGTATGTTGCTCACTGCACTGCGAGAGGCTTTTAACATTTTCTGTTTGTGACCAAGGTGTGAAAGCCGGTGCATGCGGCTGTGTCTTGGTTTGATGGAAGGATCATCGCGACTGGCTGGTGCTTATTACCACCTCAGCTAATCATTTGCCTGCCTATTTAATGACCTGCCCCACGTGTACATGCCGAAAGGCTCTTCCTGGAAGTTTTGCGTGGAGCTGGGGTACAATTTCTCAAGAACTGCGGTTAAACGAATTGGGTTTCTCTTGACCAGCTACTAACTGCAGCTTGCAGAGCATGTGATTTCTGCCGTCCATATTTGAAATCTGACGGTTTGTGAGCGTTGTGCATTGCGACCCACAAAGCTCTCCGACTTTTTCAGAGTACAAAAGCGCGATTTGGAGCCCCCTCAAAAGCGTGCAGTGGCGTATGCCATGTACCCAGGTAGGGGGTTTGCGGGCGATTTCAAAGTTACCTTTGAGCTTTGTAAGGTCGACTGGAAAGTTGAAATGTGTCGCCAGGAATCGAACTGTAATGCTAAACCGGTAAGAGTGACTGCGTTACACTTTACAAATCCGCGAGTTCGTAACGCCAGTCGATTGGGTATATTTAGCGTTACCAGAATTTCTTAGACTATCTTCTACTATACATACACTATACACTATACTTGCTGCCGCGCACTGGTGCATACCTAGATTCAATATGATATGAAGTGGCGTACACGGTACAGACGTGACAGAGCGGTGCCGCCAGGGGTGAGGTCCGAGGGTTCAATGCTCGAACAGGTCAACTTGTAACCTAAAATTGTCAAGAGGTGAATCTGTGCAAGTGGAAGACCGCTAACCCCAACATCCTGATTTTTGTTTTCGAGCAAACCAACCCGGCAAACCCGGGTTAGAAGTTTCAATTCCGGCTTTGCAGTAGTGTGGCAACTCCCTTGTGTCGTATTTAATTTGGGGCTTGTCACCAAAGGTTGATAGGCCGGGGGACGGGTAGGGTAGGTTTGGTGGTTTAATAGGGTGGGTAGGGGTGCGGAGCGCGTAGGTTTCTGGGTTAAAGGGTTTTTAAATTTTGGTGCCCGGGGCTTTTGAATCTTAGGAGACAAGCCCCTTTAAGGAGACAAGGGAGCTGCCCGTATCATACTGGTAACTCAAGCGTGCCCTAAAAGCAGTGTGCCCTAAGATCCGTAGACCCCGGCCGAACAAACTAAAAAACCTAACCCAAACATTTCACACGCTCCGCACCCAAACCCACCCTAACCACCAAGCTAACCCTACCCGTCCTCCGGGTGCCTATCTTAGGGCACACCGCGGTTAGGGCACACTTGCGTTACCAGACTGCCCTGCAGTGACCTAAATTACCTAATCAATCATTGAACATGTGGCAATCCCCGGGCCAGGCCTAGGCATTATGCCTGGCATGAGACAAAGAGGGGATTGCGTGGATTGCTCTGCATCATTGCTGCAAGTTGACTAAAACCCTAGCTTTGCCCAGTCTGCGAAATAAGGGTGGGGATATTGGAACCCTATAGGCCGCCAGAACCACGGCACCCGAAATTGAGGGGCGTGGAACATTGGCCTAGCGGCCAATGTTCTCCGCGGGGCGATACGTGAACGACTAGCGTCCCTCAGCTGGCCATAGGCACTTAGCTGTGATGTCAATATTAAATCCCAGTGCCCATCCAGTGGCCCATAGAATGTATGTGCTAACAAGGCTTCCATGGATATGAGCAAGTAATAACTCAAGTAGCTCTGTGCCCGTATCCCTTTATTCGGCTGAGGTATAAGAGCTGGCGAGGCTGTGGTATAGGTCGACACTATCATATGCTGTAAAACAACTAGGTACGGTACCTTCGAATCTCTATCCGGTAGGTCTGCCGGCACAGTGTTAGTCTGCCGAAGTTCAAGAACTTCGAAGCGACTGCTGCTGTCGGCACGGCGGTTGCCACGAAACGAACAAAAGTTTTGCACCGTTAGATTTGCACAATTGTATCTGACGCTTGAAACCCATGACGTATCATCGCGCGCAGCGCCGAATGATGCGGCGACCCTCGATTTCAAGGAGTGCCCCGGTCATTTGCAGTGCTAGCGCGCAAAGTGCCGGCCGCTGACGTGACTTTACGGCAGTCGATATTGACGCTCGACGGCTCTGACTCGTCGAAATTAACGACTTGCAATCTTGATCGTCCGAACTTATTGGGGTCAACTGCGAGAACGAATGTCAGGAATTTAAATCTCATACGGACCGCAGAGACAATATCCTTAATGACAGTCTGACTGGTTTCTGCTCCTCCTAAAGGCGTAACGCCAGTCCAGGAACTTCAGGATGTTGTGTGTAAATAAAAGATAATGGAAGCGTAATACCTCCGGGACTCCGGAGGGGACGGTCCCTCGAACATTTTGCCAGCAGTTATTTACTGAACCGATATCACTTTCTGATATATCGTGTCCATCATTTGCAGCAGCTATACCCTCTTCGTGATGTCAGTTTGCCTCTAATCATCCAAATGCATTTTTCCTTTAAATGCTCCCAATCCAGGAATTACTTTATCAAGCCCCGGGATAAGGGCGTCAGTCAGAGATGTTCGTCACATCCGAATGTAGGAACCGCAGAACATAGCCGTCATATCCAGTACGGAGCCCGCCAGACGCTTTATACCGCAGTCCTGCAGTTTACGAGCTGCGCGCTACCCTGCAGGCATAGCCACCCGTCGTAGGCAATGTCACGTCCTTAACGCAAAGCAACGACAATTTTGCAACTCAATCAACCTACAACTTTGATACAATTCAACATAGGCCACAACCCCCTCGAGCTCGTCATGCCTTCCTCTCGAGTATGTTACATACCCTCCTATCGGGTCTTCACACAGAGGCGGGGGGCAAGCTTGTAGCACGCCCTCTCGCATGCGACCTAGTTGGTCGTCTCGTGCAGCTTGGGGTCATCGGGCTGCGAGTCCTGGCCCATCCGCGTCCCTGCAACAGGACGCCCAACCAGCACCGTCAGCATGCACATGTGCAAACCTTCGGTCCGAAACCTAATCAATGACGGTCCAAAACCTAATAGATGCGGTGTCACGCTGGCGCTCAGTCAAAGCATTAATGCACCTCTGACAAAGACGAGATGCTGTGATCTGTTTTATAATGCCCAATCCGCTTTTTCCAACTATCCACAGTTGTTCGACAATACATCAAAGAACTAAACTAATGAATGTATGAGCGACCAGATGCAACATCGCCGCTCACCAAAGCCCTCTTCGCTGGAGCGCGTGTGGTAGTCGTCCCCGTAGCTGGCCTCCCCGTGCGTGGGCTTCTGCGGCTGCGCTGTGGGGTCGTGTTCCGCATCCACTTGGTGCAGCGCAGGGTCATTCTCATTCTGCTCGTCGTCCTGGCCCATGCGCGTGCCTGCAACCCGCCACCCACCACACTTCTTACTGTCTGTACTTCTCGCCCGAACGACCTGACCTGTCAACATGCTGTTGATGGCTGCGCAGCGTCCCTGTGCTTTGAGCATCTTTGACTTGCCTCCTCCAACAACTTGAAGTCCCGATGAATCGAACGTCAAGCCCAAGAGACGGGTGGACTTTAACTCGAAGATTAGTTCGGTCAGGTGTGGAGCAGCTCAATAATCGCATTGAAAGTTCCAGTTTGTGTTTGCCTGGTAGATCGGCCTTCTCAGTCATGCCGCCTATCACTTCTAGATTCGAGACTCATCTCCAGTCCGGCAAAAACAGAATCTCCCTGACTCTCTCCTCGGGACTCATTCAGTACCGGGCAAAGTCCGCGGGCCTCACCGAAGCCCTCCTCGAAGGACCGTGTAGCGTACTTGGCCCCATATCCGTGCTCCCCCGGCTTTGCCGGCTCCTGCACCGTCTCCTCCACCACAGTGCGCTCCACCACGCGAACCACCAACGTCTCGCCCCCTTCCTGGCGCTCGTGATCTGCACACAGCCACCGCAATCAGCCTCCGTTTTGGTCAGCTTCAACAACGAGCCCCTTTTGAGATTGCGCTCTGGTGGCCCATTTGTCATCTCTCCTCCTCCAGCCTGGCCCTTCTGATAGTGCACAACCAAATGCTACCTGTAACTAGTCAGCCGCCTGGATGAACCAGGGGGCCGCTACGTCGGCCCCAGCTCAACTGAAAAACAGCTCTGAATGCGGACACTTGACAGCACTACAGCGTCCTCGGGTTGACAACTTCTCTGGACTTCCATTTGAGACTCTCCTCAAGCTTACCAGTTCGACGAAGTCCTGGTAAGTCCTTATCTTTTTGAAGGTTGAATTGCTCAGAATTGCTGATGACAGGAACTTCAAGTGCCTGAGTTTTTTGCACAGCGAATCGGCCGTTCGTGAAGCCTCCTCGCCTTGTATACCCTATTGGTATAATGCAAAGACAGGCTCCCAAAGACTCACCTACAACAGTCACTGCTGGATCCATGGCTTCCCGCGTTCCTGTACCTGCACAGCAGCAGAAGAGTACAACTTTCTTCAAAAGCCTTGGGCGCAAGCTGGACCAGACTCTGATATCCCAATATAGGACAGGCATCTGATGCGCTGTTTACTCAGTCTAAAATTGAACAATAGATGCGGGTTTCGTCAAGCAGCTCACAGTAATGTTGAGGGCATTACGAACTTGTTCTGAAACGAGCCTGATTCTACAGCCCCATCAGATCCAAGAGAAGTTTGACTACCAGGATGGCTGCAGAAGTAGCCACTGACGAGCTTCTAGCTTACCAATGCCTTTGTCTGATGAGTGGCCGCCATGCTTGTGTGCATCTGCAGAAGGAAAAGATAGTAGATGTATTACAGGACTGGCTGAACCAACATCAGGGAAGGAAAATATATAAGAAAGCCTGCCACATTCAGTCTGTCTTTTCTGACGCCCGCGTGAGCCCTTCAGTGGCTACAATCACAAGCGTCAGTGTGAATCAGAGTAGATTGCACTGATGCTTCCCCAGCTTGTGCAAAGGCAGCACAGCAGGATGTACCCCACATCCTAGTTACTCCATGCAAGGGAAGAGAGGGGCGCTGGCTGCCACGCGGCACCCCTAGAGGCCCACCCGCCATCTCCTCGTCGAACGCCTGCCGCACCTTGTGCCCAAACGCCGCCGTGACCGTGCCCTCTGAGTGCGCCGGGGGTGATCCATGTACTGCCCGCCTTAACAGTGTACTAGAGAACCAAGCGGAAGGTCCAATCAACTGCGGCTCCAAGACAACATCAGGTGAGCTGATGGCTTTGGCACCCAAGGGCAGGCTGTGCAGAATACCCCCATTGGCATGAAGCAGGGTGGAAAGGCCCCTGTGTGCTCCCCCTTCCCGTGCTGGGGAACACACCGCGCGCGACGCCGGCTGTAGCTGTGCATGCATGGACCGAATGCCACCATGGATAGTGTCAAATTTGCATCCCCCCGCAGCCCGTCTGAGCAACCGCCTCCAGGCACTGGTGCCAACAACTCGAGCAGACGCCATGATCGAACACCCAAAACACCGCTAGTGTTGACAGCGACGGAGCCTAAAAGCGCACCTGCAATTTGTGCATCAGCATCTCATACCAATGCGGGCATTCGATCTACCCGCCGGAGAGCGGAAAAGCGAAGCATCTTCGACGAATACGATGCTGCCACTTTTCCACTTCGGGCGCCTGCTGACGTCAGAGTTTTACGCCAAGCGTGACGGTCCATCGCCGGTGCGCGGCGGGCCGGCCGGGCCGGCGCCCGGCCCACGTGACGTCCGGCGGCGCAGCGCGGCCGCCCGCCGGCGGGCCCAGAAGGTCGAACGGTTTCACGGTTCAACAGACCCGGGCCATTCACTTTTCGCAAGCAGTAGGTTTACGATGTAAGCAGCATGTTCTCTTTTGACCTATTGCTAGCAATCGCGTAGTCAATGATGGCGGGATACACTCCTAAAAAAAGAATACATATACTTCGCAATAGAATTCGTTCCGGCCATCAATCGACCACCGTCATCACTTGGGTGCGGCCTGCGGCGGACGACATGACCATCGTTCCTGCAAGCTGTCCGGCGATCGCATACCGCTGCCGAATCTGAAGGCAGTGATTCTGCTCATACGCAATAGTGTCCGAAAGTGAGTTTGTTAAGAACGGCTTGGCGGCCTCTTGCCATTAGTTCGTCAATGACAATTGAGCATACATTAACCTATACTCCCCAAACATCCGCCTTATCAAAAACTGCTCAAAGACACCATCTAAGCACAATGATTGACAGGAGTCCCTCGCTGTACCACATCAATAGACATAACAACAACTGACGTATATACCCATGACAGATTGCACATCATTACAGCGGCTGTCTGCCTAAACAAAACGACTCAATGTTTGATGCAACATGGATTACGCGGTCCGTTTGACTGCCATCTGCTTCCAAGCCTCAAACAAACAAATCCCGCAGTTATCTGGTTGGGGGACGCGTGCAGTATATCAAGCAGCCGACTACGCAATCTGATCAGGCGGCTGCACAACCAACAAGAACCACGGCAGAAGGCGCTGCTCGGGACCCCACGCCCGCATGGCACTCTCGTCACGCCAGGCCGGCCATCATGCGTTGCTGACTGCCTGGCCGACTGTCGTACTGTCCTCGCTGGCCCGCTCCCTGGTGCACACGTCTCGACGACACACGGGGCACACCCTGCACGCACGCGGAGCAGAGCGCATCGGAGGTGAGGCGAAAGAGCGGGCATCCCCGAGTGTGAGGAGAATCCGACACACAATCCCCCTCTGCGTATTGAACTCCAGAACAGTTGCACGATATTGTATGACGGCATGCTTTCAAAGCATATGCCCGCTCACACCTTCGCTTTGTCGCCTTTCCGAGGTACCTTTGCTACAACCGGAGCGACTGGCCTGACCCAACGTGTCTACGGTCCTCCAACCACCATTTTGGATCAGCCAACGGGAGAAACGCCACGAGAGTACAAAAACTCTCGCTTTAGCGGGATATGCCCAAACGGATCACCGACAACCAGGACAACCGTCTAAAGCACGTGGTCACGCCCCGTGAAGGGGCGGGCATGCTGTTTGGCTGACCTGTGGACCTGGAGGAGCCACTTGTCGATGCACGGGCTGTGGTACTCGTGGCCGCACGGCAGCCGCCGCAGCGCCTCCCCCGCCAGGTACTCCGTCAGGCAGATGTAGCACCTGCACGCCGCGCCGCGCACAGGACGGTCAGAGGCAGCGCGCAGGCAGTGGAGCAACGATGACGGCCACTCTGATGCCTAAGGCAGCCCTAGCTGTGCCTGCGCCTCGGGTAATATGGCCTCCTGGTGACATGGTCAGCAAGGAAAGTTCAGGGGTCGTGGGGGTAAACGAGCTTACAACACAACACCAGCAAGCAGGACGTCCGACCGTCTGCCACACAACTACTCCCAGAACCCGTGGAAGGAGGACGTGGATTAAATCTGATCTTCTTGAACCCTCCCAGAGTTTAGTACTATTTCCACCGCGCGGGCCGGTATGACTCCTTTGAATTTCCGTACCGGTGAAAACTACCTACTTGTGCTGGCGATCATACTGCAGGTATAAGGTGAGGACCAGGAAAGTCACTCGGTGATCCACGTGACTCCCCAGCCAGTTGCCGGGAGGCGGCTACACTACGCAGCGCGGTCCACAGTACTGTACAGCTGAAAACTTCAAAAGTCCGAATTTGGTCCACGTTCTCCTTCCCCGGGTCTCCCAACGTCCTTCTCAACTTTCAAAGAGGCCGGGGCACTCACTGTGGCAGTGCGTCCTGCTCTGCCTCCCCGCTGTTGGCCGTCGTGGCGGTCGGCTCCTGTGGTTCGAACACGTGGAGGGGCAGCGCCTGGACCACCGCGCGCGGAGCCGGCTGCCGGCCGCGGGTGGGACCGGGGGGCGCCCACGGCACAGCGGGGCCGCTCTGCGCCTGGAGCTCATCCAGCACCTGCGGCCAAGCACGGCGCCACTCACACACTGCGTGCGGACTCAAGGTGGACACGAGGCCGCCCAGGCTGGCCGTTGGACGAATCTAGATCGGGCATTGGGCGTTTACAGGCGCACCAAATGCTGAGGATCTTCTGCGTATTCAAAAAGTCCATATGTGCGCTACTGTGGAAGTGTCTCCCCGACGCGTCTGCAAGGGAAGCCAGCTTCAAAATGGTACCTGTACCTTTTTGACTTCTCCATCCCAGTGTTTGCAAGCCTGTGCACAGTACATGAACTCCTAACTGTGTCTCAAGCACTTCAGGCACCTCTTGCCTCTGCCAAAGCCCTTCCTGATAGATGCAAGCTATGTCTCGAAACGGCCGCTCACCTCGAAGAGCGCCTCTGCCAGCGCCACTATCCGCGACATGCTGCCCCGGTCGGGCCGCCCGGCCCCGGTGCGGGCAGCCCCCGCATCTGCCCCCCCTTCACGCGTGGCTCGCGCTGTAGCGGAGCTGGTGAAGGCGGCGGCGCGGCTACTGCGGCTGGCGGCAGCACTGGGGGAGGGACCGCGGCCACCCCCCAAGAGGGCACTCCTGGATATACAAAAAGACAGTAAGCAGGCAGTGGAGCAATCTGAGAAGCAAACGGAAAAAGAAACACGCCTGCCGCACATTTAGATGCCATTGTGTTCAATCGGCACAGATGTGGATAAGAGCAAGCCCGTCCTGCGGCTCTGTACCTGAGCACCTTAGAACACTATTCCATCATGTGTGCCAAGACGCTACACCTTCGTACACCCTCAAGCTGTTGACTTCTGCATTGGCATTAGAAGTGTTCTTTAGCGAGCTTGGCTGCGGCGCTCCCTGGCTGCTCACCTGTACACGTTGGCTGTTCTGCTGCGTGAGCTGGCTCCCCCGCCGCCAAGCCGGCTGCCGCCTCCCGCTGTACGCGAAGGAGGGGGGCTGGGGGAGGGCGGACGGCGCGTCGGCCCTCCCAATGGCATTGATGCCGAGGAGGCAGGGAAGCGAAGGGGGCTGTCCAGTAACTGCAGACGAGGGCGGACTGTCAAGTCAGATCAAGGACCTGGCTCTTGGCAAGCTGTTGCCTAAGGCGTACTTCGAAAAGAATGGATTGCCAGGAATGAGATAGGTCACAGAAAAGCTGTGATTGCCGGTGCATCCCAGTCTCACGACGCAGCCACGCAGCATAGTGTGCTAGCGAGCATGCTGACCGCCTTCCCCAGTGACTGCCGCTTTGATTTGCAGATGGCGAGGTCCGTCTTCCCATGCTCACCTGTCGAGGGGGTGCCTGTACAAGCGGTCCGTGCCTGATGCTGCTCAGTGGGGGGGCTGTCCCGGTGGTGCTGCTGCTGCTGCTGTCCTGCCTATTCTCCCTACTGTCCTCTGTGCGCCGCGCAAACCACCCGCCCGCGGCCTCCTGCTCCATCTGTCGTGCTGTCCTGTCGTGCGGGGCCGCGCCCCCCTGCTGGGGTCGCGCCAGCCCGCTGCTGCTACTACTGGCCACTGACGCGCCCGGCGGCGCGGCCTCGGAAGGTGGTGCCCCCTGGTTGGCGGTGCTCTCCGGGCTGCTGTCATTCTCCCACGCTTGCAGTGCGTCACGGTCCCACCCGTTCCACGATGCTGACATGCGCTCGCTCTGCCGCTGCGACTTGCGGCCCCGGAAGAGCGGACCAATGCCGCCACCCTACAAAACAAGCTCGTCTTGTGAACCCCTGCCAAGAGTTTGGTAACCCCTGAGATTGACAAGCAAGAGAGCAGGATAACTGGCCAACTCACATAACTCTCCAATCATTCTCTAACAGATCTTTGTAATCAATTGTAGAAACATATAATCTTTCAGAACTTCGGTGACTCGGGGAACTAATCAAAGGTGGAAACAATCATCCTGCGCCCAATTCAAGACGCCCCGGATGCCGCACCTGTGGCCGGTGGCCCTTGTCCGTGCTTCGCGTGCTGGGGCTGCTGTCGCGGCTGCTGTAGCTGGAGGGGCTGCTGCCATACTGAGTGGGTGTGCCCGGCCGCGGGGGCGCCCCGCGCTTTGCGTCCTCCTCGCTCAGGCTGCTGCTCTCAGCAGAGGCCGACCCCGCAGGGCTGCCCGGCCCGTCCTCCCACCCCGCCAGCAGGGTGCGTCGCTCGGGCGGCGGCCGGGCCGCTTGCGAGGGTGGGTAGCTCAGGATGCTGGCGGGGGCCTCTTCGAGCAACCACAGCGGGGCCCCGCAACCCAGCGGGCTGGGGGGTGGCGCAGCAGACAGGAGAGCAGGCTGTGGCTGATTCAGAGAGGCAAACGGTAGCGGCAGAGATTGGCTGTATGGCAGTACGTTCCCCTGTGGCCGAGTGTATGCTGCCGCATCACTGGTTGGCTCCGACTGCTCGCCCGAAGCGCGGACCGGCTGCAGAGGGGATGCAGCGTCCTGCATCGGAGCTCGCTCGTCCTCTACGGAGCTGTGCGGCCCCGGTTTGGACCCTGGCGCATCCTTGGTGGGTGCCCCCGTCTCCCCGTCCTTCCGAACACCGGTGTCCTGCGGGCTGCTGCTGTAACTGGGAGAAGCATGAACCACCTTCCCTGCAGCTTTGAGAGAGCGCCACCGCGAGAAGCGCCCCAGCCTCGCCCGTGGTTCCGCTCCGTCCTCCCCTCCAGAGCTGGGCGGGGTATCAGGCAGCCGGAGCAGAGAAGGAACGGCGCGGGGGACACTGACAGGGGCGGAGGAAGAGGAGGAGCCCTGCCTAAGAGCAGTCAGCGACTCTGGCGCAGCAGGGGAGGCCTCGGAGGTGCTGCTGCCATCAGGGTCGTCTTCGCTCCTTCTCCGGCTAAACCGCCTTTTGATAGACCGCCAGAAGTGGCGCCTGGCCGGCCGCGCAGCCGGGCTGGACTCCGAGGAGGATGACGTGTCCATGGCACGCTCAGGGCCAAGCGAGACGGCCATGGGGCCAGAGCAATCCTACGGGCGATGTGAACAAAGAGGAAGCTCTTCTGGACCCCCTAGGCATCTCTTAGCGACCCTCTTGGCGAAGACACCAACTCAAATTGCGTGGAGTGAGGCGTCTATCCACAGCCAGGCCCCTGTTGGGAGATGCTGTCTCGTTCAGACAGAAGTGCGGCGCCAAGATGCCATGTTTTAAATGAATTTGATGGCAAATTGATGGTGGCTGCCCTGACTATTGAGCTGCGCCGTCGTCGCGCCGAGTCTCTGCAGAGGAGCGGTCGCAAGTAGAAAGCGGCAATTATCACTTTCACGACCAGACAAGAGTTGAGACAACTCGGCACCAGCAAACAGGGATTCTAAAGAGGACCCCACGCGGTTTGCAATGGAACTTGGAAGTGTCATCGCAAAGAACCTTGTTCACCTGATTTGCTGCATTGCCAGCACCGCCAGCAGCCTGCTGATTCCAGAACGGAGGCCCCAGATCGAGTACCTACTCAGCTGCCGTTCGCTGCATTTGGTGCCAATGCAGGGTGCTTGCTTCTGAAGGAAGCAGAACGACTTCAAAGATCGATGAGCTGGTCATGGACACCCGTTGAATATATCGCAAGAAGGGGGGCCTCACACTGATATTTCTGGTGGTAGTGGGTGAATGAAGTGCACCCTTTTACTTGATGCTGCTGCCTGGGAAGGTCAGACATACGGAAGGAGCTCAAGGGCAAAAGCGTCACAGATTGTGGTTCGCTGTGTACAGCGCTGCTAGGCGGCCTGTTAGCAGTTTCACATGGTAAGTCCATCGTGCATTCGCAAAGTGGCCATTGAGCCCCTTCTGCTTTAGACATGAGTACCTTCAAGGTGGTTCAGATTCCTCTCAAAAGCGGCCACAGTCCGCTGTCCTGTTCGATCCCCACTAAGGCTGCTTGTTGCTGCAGGAGGGCGCGACCGGCACGACGGAGCGGGAGCTCGAGGTGTCTGCCAGCTTCACCTTCCAGCGCGAGGGGCGCGCGGGGGAGGCGGCGCTGCAGCAGTGGCGCAAAGAGATCCTGCGCAATGAGAAGCGCGACGTGGACCTCATGCAGAGCACCCTGTATGAGGGCATCCAGGAGTGGGCGCGCCAGCACCACTCGGACGAGCGCGCGGCCGGCAAGAGCAGCAGGGTCACCATCCAGGGGGGGCAAATCGTGCAGGGCAGCCAAAGTAGGCCACACCGCTCCTTGCATGGTCTGGGCACCCGCAGATGCGCCAGCTAAGCAGTACTAGTAGTTTTGTATGAGCTGTCCTGCCAACATGTCTGTGCACCTTTGTCTCCTTGTGTCTGCCCCTGCTCTGCTGCCGAACCTCCCCCGTGGCTTCATACTCACGCTGTGTCTCTGCCAGAGAACCCGCCAGTGAGGCTGCTCCCCGTCGCGGGCATCCCCCCCTACACCTTCTGGACGCTGGCGGTGCGCAACTTCAAGCCTGTGCACGAGGGGGACAAGCTGGGCCTGGTGTATGGCGAGGGGGGGGAGGCCACGCTGCTGCCGGACACAGAGGAGGGGGAGACGGAGGGGGAGGATGCAGGGGAGGGCGCCCCCCAGCACGTGTTCACAGAGGTGGAGGACCACCAGGTGTGGGCCACCTGCCAGAAGCACGGGGCGGGCTCAACAGTGCTCAGGACGCTCGCGCGCCTGGTGCTGCACGCCACCGACGAGGAGGACCCCTCCGAGGAAGAGGAGAAGGTGAGATGAGGCAGGCAGGCAGTGTGACTTAAGCAAACTGTGTTGGGGACGGCAGGAGCGAATGGCATTGGAGAACAGCGCCCCGTGCATAGGGAAGGCCCCCCGAGGTGGATGCACTTGTTGCCCAACTTGAGGTCTGTGCTTCCAATTCCCAAATGCTCTTCCAGAAGCTGACGTTAGGCGCTTGCTTGCAGCTCATTGCGGCGCGCTACAAGTGGCTGCTCACCGCTCCCCCGCTGCGCATCAGAGAGTACATTACGTCGTGGAATTTTGGAAAGGCTGATCTGCGTCAGCTTGGGCGGGAGGTGGCTCCTGAGCCGGCCTCCTCTAGCAGGGGCGCGGGAGCCCGGGACGTGGACACCCGAATGACTGACGCAGGGCCGGCGCTCGAGTGGGAGCCGAGTGACCTCAAGACGGGCCTGTCGACCTTTGAGAACATCTTCTGTCGCCGCTGCTATGTAAGTTCGGCGCTCTTGTCTCCTTGCAACGCGCCTCTCCGAGGTGCGTTTCACTGCATGTCTTCTTGAAAGCCATCGCACACCCATTCCTCGCATTTCCCGCGAATGCTGCCGCAAGCCATCCGTGTGTGCTCCGCTGCTCCCCGTCCTCTCTGACTCACCGTCCCATGTGCAGGTGCACGACTGTCATCTGCACGGAGTCAAGGAGAAGGGCGACCCGTGTCTGGATCCGCTGGCCAACCAGCGACCTGCATCAACGCCGCCCGCCACAGGCCTGGAGATGATGCAGCCGTGCAGCTCGACCTGCTACTGGAGCAGCCGGGCACCCGGGTGGGACCGACCAGAGGAAGGGCAGGACACTGGCGGAGCAGGAGGTGGGGTGCGGCCAGACGGGGTGACGGGGAGCGGGCAGCCATCCGGAGAAGGGGGAACGAATGCGGATGCACAAGGCAAGGCTACCGAGAGGAGCGAGGAAGTTTATGGAAAGGGAGGAGTGTCGGACAAACAGGGTGCCGGCAGCAGCGGGGATGGGCAGTCCAACACCGGTCAGGGGCATGAACGGGGGGAGCGACCAGAGGTGAAGGCTTGTGCTGCGGAGTGTGTTCAGACTTTTTGGGAGGCAGCTGATGCAGATGGTCTGATGCAGCAACGGTGTCTTTGTGGACAAATCAGCATCGTTGTGGAATCGAACTTTAGCAAGGCACAAAAGACAACTGCTGCGAACAAGCCTGGTTGAATGCCCCAAATCAGTCCAGGTAGTCAGGCTTGGACGACTTCTCCTTCCCTCTAGTCGAGTGCCAGCGGTGGCAGCCTGCTTCCCGGTGCCCTACCGACAGCCCCGTTCGCTTCTGCATCCGCAGGCGGCGGCGCCTCTCTCGAATGAAAAGGTGGGGCGGGACGCGGAGGGGTGGAGCCGCTTCCAGGTGGGCCTGTTCGAGCAGGGTGTGCGCATGTACGGCTCACACGGCAGCGCCTGCCGCGTTGCACGCCTCCTCCAGCCCGCGCGTACCTGCGCCGAAGTTGCGCACCGCCTGAAGCGGCTCAAGCCCGCTGCGGCCGTGGCAGAGGCTTCTGCAGCAGCTGCGGACCCGGAGGCACCGGAGAAGAAGGAACAACGGAAAAGGGCGAAACACAACAAGTGAGCATGGGCAGCTGGTTGCGAGATCTGCGGCCCTGCACAGCGGAGGCGGTGTGCAGATTGCGGGTTGTTCCTTCCGTCCTCCCTTTTGTTTTGAGCCGCATCGTATGCAATAGTTCCGGATTTTGCTATTCGACCTTTTGTCCTCTATTTTCAGCCGGAGCCCCTTAACCGTCCTTTTCAGCCCTCAAGCGCGGAATGCTGACCCGGCTGCTTTGTTGGATCAGGCCGTTGATCTGCCTCGCACGTCCATTCTCCTCAAGGATGTATTCGTTCTCTAATGTTATCCAATTACTGCTATCTCGACTTCCTTCTCGTCGTCTTCTCACTTTTGCCGTCGGCCGCTGCAGCAAGGTGAACGTGCTCCACAAGCTGGCCCGCAAGCGCAACGCGGACAAGCTGCGCCGCGAGGGCGACCTGCAGGGCCGCCTCAAGCTGGCGGCCTACACGCCGTGCGCCTGCACCGACGGCTGCGACGACGGGCCCGACTCGCAGTGCCCCTGCGCGCGCGCGCTCACGCCGTGCGAGAAGTACTGTGCGTGCCCGGGCAACTGCCACCTCAAGGAGGGCCTCGGCTGCAAGTGCACCAGCAAGTGCACGCAGCGCAGCTGCCCCTGCCTCGCCGCGGGCCGCGAGTGCGACCCCGACCTCTGCCACGGGTGAGCCCACGCACGGGGCGTTTCAAAACAAGGGATAGGATGCAAATCCGGCAGGGTTCGGTCGGCTCCGTCTCAGCAGTCGGCAAGCCGTGTTTCAGAAACTTCGGAGTCCGGGCCGTCCATGGCTAAAGTTGCGGCATGTAGGTCACGTGGCTTCTTGCCATGCTGTCTGGCCGTCCATTTTTACCCCTCCTCGTTTTCCCCCCCTGCTGTTCTGAGTTTTGCCCCCTGTGCTGTTCTCAGGTGCATGGTCAGTTGCGGCGACCCGTCATCCCCGGCCGCCCACGTTGGCGAGCCGAACCCGCACCGCGCGCACGCGCCCGACTCGCGGCTGGACCAGTGCGGCAACATGCGGCTGCAGCAGCGGCGGCACAAGAAGATCCTGCTGGGGCCCTCCGAGGTGGCGGGCTGGGGCGCGTTCATCTGCGGCGGCGCGCAGGCGGGCGAGCTGCTGGGCGAGTACACCGGGGAGCTGGTCACCGACCAGGAGGCGGAGCAGCGCGGCCGCGTGTACGACGCCAACAACAAGAGCTTCCTCTTCCAGCTCAACGACCAGGTGACGCACGCCTGCCCGCGCACTCCTTTCGACTTGGTCCCAGGTTGCTGCCATCCCCGATGACGATGCACCTCGCGCAGATCCTAGTGAGACAGCACGAGCGTTGCTTGGGGTAAAAGTCGCTTTGCTAAATGTGGTACTCTGTGATGCTGTTTGGAAGCGCAAGACTCGGACATTGGTTATTCTGACCTGTGGGTGTCTGCTTCGTGCAGTTCATTCTGGACGCATGCCATAAGGGAGACAAGCTCAAGTAAGTTTGAACGTCATGCTGAAGCGCTTCTCAAGAAAGAAGCAGAGAAAGGGAGGACGGAGTGTCTGGATCACGTTAAGATCTGTTGTCGTTTGCTGCACAGGATTCGAAGGCAGTTCCGATGAGAGCAACCGCTTCCAGCCAGCATGTCTTCCAACTGTCGTGCTCCCGGAAGGTCTTCTCTGGTGAACAAGGTTACGTTGTACGTGCTGCAGGTTCGCGAACCACAGCCCCGCGCCCAACTGCCGGCCCAAGGTGGTGTCGGTGCTGGGGGACCACCGTGTGGCGATCCACGTGGAGCGCAACATGGAGTCGGGCGAGGAGATCTTCTACGACTACAACTACACCGAGAATCAGGCGCCTGACTGGGCGCTCACGGAGGCGGACAAGAAGCGTCGCGAGCGGGAGATGCAACCGATACGGAAGGCCACCAAGAAGGGGACCAAGAAGTGACGCGGGGTAGCGTCCATTTGCTGCGATCTATGGTATGCTGTCAACCAAGAGGTGCTCGTGGAATTAATTGTACGTCTGATGATACACAAGAACACGACATTGATCAAATATCTTGGCGAAGAGGTAACTTAGGAAGCTTGCAAGCTCGCACAGGACCATTTTTAACATATTGAAGCCGGTTAAGCAGCGTCCGGTGACGTAAAAGTATTCAGCTCACCTGCCCATAAAGGAGCCTACGCGTTCGTGATGGTTCATGCCCATCTTGTCAACTTACAAAGCCAACGTGTTCCACAGTACTCGCTTCGGCCAATGATTGCGCTCCGATATAGAGCTAAGGTAGCTCCCTTTGTTCCAGTTCAAAAATACTTGCATGATCATTATAATTACAAGGTAACGATATATAAGGGAAACAATGAAACGCCATATGCAGGGCCGTCACTGAAGCTGGTATATTCATGTGCACCGAAGGACCAGATTGTTCCGGCAATTCTCCACATACCGTATGTGTTGCAAATTGCATGTACCATGTCAGAGCTGTCGATCAATCTATAGTCGAATCGTTTAACTCGATATACAAGTGCGCGGCACGCTGGTGCCCACTGCCATCATATACTAATTTATGTAGGATATGGTTCGGGGCCGCGCGTGCTCATATATTTGTCATGATATCCCGGCAACGGATACGTACTGATACGCAATTACGCTGCCAGCCAACATATAGCGGACAATCATACCCAATGATAAACTGGGTTTGACGGCGCTCTCTTTGTATGTCGCAGATCGATTGAACAAGTCCATATCGTTGTCGCCATGATCTAAAACCTTGGCTTAAGGTGTTGTAGTCAACTAGATGCATGCACGCTTATCATTGCTGGACTCATCAGGCCGTAGCAGGCTCAATTCAGTCGACGAATAACTAAAGACGGTGACTTAAGACGGCCGCTGACAGATTGCTTTGACAGATATCAGCTAGACTCAAAACTGCGAAGGCTGTATGGGGGCCCGCAAAGCACAGCGGACGAGTCCACCGCCTTCCGCATCAACTTCCAGTTGCAAATCAGATGCGATAACTGCAAGGTTTCCTGATGTCCGCAATAATGGAGAACTCATTTGTTGGCATTCTTGGCTCGAGCACTAGGCGACCTCTACGGCAACAATTGAAACACCTTACACCTCCAGAAAGTCCTCTATTCGAATCTCTAGAGCCGAGCATGGGGTCTGGATGTCGAAGTGTTCCAGTACCTGCATACGGTTTGTAGCGACCATCTGTCAGCAGACACTAAGGTACGTACAACAAACCTGCCAACCAATCACGCTTGAGATGCAACAAGGAGCGAAAAGGTACACGAGGAGGAAGCCCTATTCCTTTGGGGTCACTTCTTCTCCATAGTCTATAGGAATAGAGCGCCTTGACCTACCAAGCACTGAAGGGCTATCATCGAGGCCTCGATAAGACGATCGGCTGACCAATCCGCTTCGAGCGGCCTGTTGGCGGGCACGCTCCTCAGCACCAAAGCCCTGCCACGTGGCTGCTCTCACCTCTGGATGGATGATCCCGAAGGTGCCTATGTGCTTTTTCCGGTAGAACACGTCCGCCTGGCGCCCTGGGAAGAAGGTGGGCGCGCTCGACGGCCGGATGACGTAGTCCCCCGTCTGCGCTGCGGCCGCGAGGTCCACCCCGACCATCTCCAGCACGCGGTCCACCAGCCCGTGGATCACCTGTCGCCCAACCAAAAACCGACACGTCAGCATGGGCGCGGTCTGCCTCCCGGCCCCGCAGGCACTGAGTATGTCGGCTTTCAAATCGACACGTCAAACCTCTCCAAGATTAAGAGCCTGAGTAGCAGCGCAACCCACTTCGAGGGTGACTAGGCAGGGGCGTTTGATTTGTCCGCAAGTCAAGACCTGTGGCGCTTGTTCTCGGGAGGCGCCACAATGGTGCGGTTGTGGGGGGGCGGACGGCTCACTTCGAAGCCGGAGGTGAGGTTGGAGTGGAGGGCCACCAGTCGCCGCTCATTGCGCGCGCCCACCTCGTGCTGATCGTCCAACAACACGACGTCCGAGATCTCAAACAACTGCAAGAAACAGAGGAGATAACCCTTAACGCAAAGATCAGAGGCGCTCGGCCACCTGCCGAACGGACACGTAGGCATTGTATGCATCAGGAATGGCCAGCCGCGCGGCCTCTCGTCTAAGCGACAGCGCACCTTGAAAAGAGGGGTGTGCACATCACTCATGACCGAAAGCGCGGCCTTTTGTCATCGATTCAGCGTACCTTGATGGGGAGAGGCGCGTCTTTGTTGCTGCCGACCGTCTTGAGCAGGCTGGGCAGCAGGCTGCTTCGTGCGAGCTGCGGAGAAGCGGGGAGCGGACGTCAGTGGCCAGGCTCGAGCAAACTCAAGAGCAAATTCCTAGGAAGCAAACGATAAGTGAACCATTGGCGCCAGCTCTGCCGCACCATCAACTTCGTTTCACCATCTTGCGTTTAGATTCGTCGAACAGAATAGCCCGATGCTGTGGACATTGGCCCAACCAAAAAATCAGTGACTGTTATCCTGGTCATTTTCGTAGGCCATAACGTGCTCCAACCTACACCTTGGAAGCGTGCCTGGCTCCATTCTCGATACTGCCACCAGACCTCTCTTGACTCGTTATGCTCCGCCGAAATACTTGCCTTCCCGTGCAAAAAACCGTCTTTTAAGGCAGAGCGCTCACCTCGAAGTCTGCTGAGCGCGGGTTGCCAACGATGACTGCGGTCTTCCCGTCGTCGCGCAGGTTCATGGCCGCAAAGTTTTCTTCGTGGCTGTGCAGCACCCACGTCAGCACCTCCGTGAAGCCCGCCAGCGCCACCTGCACGCCGCCCAGCCCGCACGTGTCAGCCCAGAGCACGGGCCGCGAACCGCTCTTCTTTTCTAAGGCGCCCTCTGCTGCTCCAACTGACAACACCCCTAATTGCTTCAATGATCGCCGGTGACAATTTACCCTGTGACACACGCAAATTGAGCTAAGCCGACAGCAGCAGCTTATCTGAATATAGTCCCCAAGCAAGAGCATATCCGTCGCATACCAATCCAACGTGCCTCAAGAATGCAGACTCTAGAAGGACGATGCCGTCGGCGACCGTACCTCGAGCCGCAGCAGGTCGCTGAAGGCGTTGAGCGGCTGTTCCCGCCCCACCGTCGAGGCAGTCGGCCGCGTTTTGGGGATGTTGTTAAAGCCGTGAGCGATGGCAACGTCCTGCACGCGCGCGCACCCACGTCAGCGGCACAGAAAAGGCGCAGACTACAGACCGAGGGATGAACGCAATGACAAAAGATTCGCACGGCAAAGGCTTTCTCATCGAAGGCATGAAGTCCAAGACGGGCCACAGAATAGGTGGACATGGGTGGGCAGAAGGGGTTGTGAACTAAGTTGCACACGTTTTCAAAGGCTGTGCCACTTGAGGAGACACACAAGGATTGCTGATGTATGCGTTCAAGCATCAGGCTCCATGCTGGACGCTTCCATCTTCGCTACGGCCCGCCCCAACTGTCTTCACTTCCACTCTGTGAGTGAGGCCGAGTCCCGTGGGCGGGTGCTCACCTCCGCCACGTCGACGGGGTGCAGGATGTCGCTCCTCTGGGGGGGCACGTGCACGCGGAGCTTCCCCTCGGGCAGCACGTCCGTCTTGAGCTGCATGCGGTTCAGCAACGTGCCCACCTGCACAATTGCCCCACCCGCAGTCAGCGGCCATGCTCAGGCTCCATCCCTGGAAATACTTTCAATCAAGCCCTCTATCGACTACTACAGCTTAATGAGGCGGCGTGTGACCCGCAACGCCCTGGCAATCGAGTAGGGCGTGCCAGTATTTGGATCACAAAACGCGGTCTCACGTGGTCATTTTCTCCGGGACCAAGAGGAGGAGTTGGTACAAAGAGACTGCCGTGTCGCCACGTGATTGGACGCCTCTTCAAAGCCACCATGCTGTTGATGTTGCACAGTGCTTTCCGAGAGTGGACCAGACAAGAAATATCTCGATTGTCCCCGTTTCGGAAAACTTCGTATGGCGCTGCTTCACCTGGTTCGGTTGCAGGTCGAGGCCGATGTATTTGTTGACGTAGTTCGTGTCGGTGGCCACCACGTACTCTGCCAGGTCCGGGTACAGCCGCACGCTCCCGCTCGCGTCCTGCACCTCCACCGGCTCCACCGCAAACTTGTCCGCACACAGCTCCGAGAACATGGTTACCTGCAATCAATGCAAGCGCACCTCAGGCAAACGCCAAGTCTGCACCATCGAGCGGGGAAAGATAAAACATGGAGCCGAAGCGACTGAGTGCAGAACGGGCGTTGGGCGTTGAGGCTTAGTGAAGGAGCGACGCTGCGTCACTGGGGTGACCGAGGAATGAAGGGTTTTTACTCAAAAAGAGTAAGAAGCTTGGCTACGCAGAAAGTTGGTCGAAGAAGGCCTATCTTGAGATTTCCACCATGATGACAATATGCTAAACAGACTGACAAACCAGGGTCAACGTGAATACAACTGATCTGTTGACCAGGTTTAACAGAATTGCTTATTCTCCTTCGCATTGTTATCGCGGTTGTTCGACAAAAATCATTTCTACAGATTCGAGATGCCTGGCATGGTGTTGAGCCGTGACTGACCATGGTGTTGAGCACGATCTTGGCCTTGGTGAGGTCAGTGGCGGTGCACTCAATGAACACGTTCTTGGTACGCGTGCTGATGGCGGAGTGCGCGCCGTTGATGATGGGGGGCAGCGAGAGCACCGTCCTACACAGCAACCAAAGAAGCTGTTCAACGACTTCTCAGCACCATCAGCATCAGGCGGTCCGTAGGCACGCTTCCCAAAGCAGCAAGAAACGTGTGGTCTAACGGGGGCAGCCTCCGACGCCTGACATGAGCCCATGAATACCCCTGCATTCGAACATGCGGACTCTAGTTTCGTCGGCGGGGTCATCGGGCTCTTGGAAAGACGGCGTCGCCGACCTCACGAACCAATTCAATGGCACCAGAGAAGCTTTGGCCGAGGAAAGCTCTGTACTACGCGACAGAAGCGTGCCCACTGACTGGAAGGCGGAGGCCGTCATGACTAACAAACAGTAAGGACCTCGGACCAGAAGCACTGTCCTTTCCCGCTTCAAAAGGCTTACGCGAGTATAAGGATGCCAAGCCGGGCGCGCACCTGTTGCTGTCGTAGATGACGGGGAACACGACCGAATCGCTGATGATGTGCAAGAACTTTTTGAGCTTGTTGTCGCTCTGCAGCAACACCGAACGACTCGTAAGCGCACTGTCAACCATGCCTTCTCGCTGTGCTGACGCTATGCTCTCAAAAGCATGCGACTAGAACATGTCCAAAATTGCGGGAACCTAGCGAATGCACAGCGCACCCTGTTGACGAAGTATGGAAGGATGACAGACAAGAAGAGGAGCGAACTGTTGGGGGCCGAAGAGGCTCGAACGGTCAAGATCTATTCATGCATCGACTGGAGCAGAGGAACGGCTTTTGCATCCTTTGGAGGCGCAAGCCAGCAACCATTCTTTGAGCTACTTGTTCTTGCTGAACCGAAGAATCACTGTAGTCACACGAGTGGGACCGAACGATGCATCCCCAATTTTGAAGTTCGAAGCGGCCCAATGGCGACGAGAAATGGCCCGAACCGAATGCTTGAAGCAATAATCTTCTTGCCAGGGTCGAAGCTTTTTACGAGACTCAAGCTCACCTGGTAGAAGGTCATCAACTCGGCTGCCGTAAACTCTTTCTTCTGCAAGGCCCGACCAAACAAGGTTTCAGAGCCCGCATTGGGAGACGGTGCTTGACATGCGCTGCACACTGTTACATCAGCAACGGGAAGAACCTTGTCTCGCCGCACGGTCTGATGTGCATACTGCAAACCAGGAAGCAAACGCAGACTCAATTCGAAAGGGTCCCTGTTGCCGTCACCTGTTTGAGGGGTACGAACTTGATGTCCGCTGGAGGAAGAGCCTGCACACAAAAGCCACGGCACCAAGTGAGAAACATAGGACTCACAGTGCGGGCAGACTAGGAGCAGACGGCGAACAAGTAAGGCAGTCTTTGCGTTTGCGCGTAAGCTGCAACCAGCAACCTCGGGGAACAAGCGTACACGAATCACAGCGCTCCCTGCTTTTCTGGGTGGCGAAACGACATGTAGCCTGCTTCCTTCTTGAATGGGACACCATGGTTGGGCAGAACCGGAGTCGTGAGTTGGCTGCGATCAGCGCAAAAGGTGCCCTACCTCATACGTAAAGGGCCCTTGCAAGGTGTCCAGATCATGTGTGCCAATGGCGACAAGGGAGCGCCGCCTGGACCGCAAATAAGTGGTGGCCCGTTCAGTGAGAGTCGCACACGAAACAACGACGGACATATCCCCCAAGGGAGAGAAGCCGAGATACTCGCAAGGCGTGTCAATCCCCAAGCCGCACCTGTTTTGCGCAACCTTGTCAACGAGAGTGGTCTCCGGCAAGTACGAGCTTGTTAACGTTGACGGAACGAATTGGTTATCTTTGAGTGGGTCGGAATCCTGCAAAAGTTACTGCTTCCCAATTGCGTGCTCACCGGCAGATGTTTTGGTGCAGCTTGTCCTGTAGGTCGATGAAGCTGGCGTACTGGGCATCGTCGAAGCTGACGCCACGCAGAATGGCGGCAACCACAAACGGCCGGATCAGGGCAGTCTGCAGAGATTAGCAACAGAATCCTCACAGGGTCGTTACACTTGGACCAGCTGCGATCGAAAAACATCTAGAGACCCATCAGCCGCAGGTCCGGCTGACCTCAGGCTGTAGAAAATCTTGATCGGGTTGCACGGAACCTGATGCCCCTCAAGTCGGGCACATTACAATCCGGCTCAACATTTGCCGGACCCCGACCCATTTTGGCACTTCCGGCAGCTGGCGAATGCGGGCAGTGTCATTTAACAGGGCATGTGCCCGAGCCTGATTGGGCTCAAGTTGTTTCGGTTGGACCCTGTCAACGCTTCAGTGTCACAACCCTGTCGGGCGATGCAACAATTCCTCTCAGAAAAAAGATAAGGCTCCCATGGTATGCATAAACAGCCTCATTTTTGGTATGCAGGATTTCTCGAACTCTCCCCCATGTGCACTCTGTGGAACAGACCTCCCCTTATTGACCGTATATGATAGCCCCCTCCAGGTTTGTCAAACAACGACCATAGCTAAGAGTGGTGCGTACCTCTGGGTGGACCACCAGTCTCTGGCGCCGGCCAGCACCTGGGTCAGCCAACCGGAAGACGGGCACCGGCTCCTCCCCCAGGAAGACGCGCAGCGCTCGGGAGAGGCCCTCTAAGCACAGGAGATCGTACCTGCCAGTAACAGCGAGCAGTGAGACTAACTTATTCAAGTAGGAGAGTGCTCGAAGACAAATGAGCGCTACAGACTGAGGAATCAAACAAACAGACTACTTTGACCAACCAGCTACTTGTAGACCATCTCTGCACTAGCCTGAACTGCTCGATCAGGGATTCTGTACGATGGGTGACAGCAGATCTTCCAGACAGCTGGTGGCACCTTACTAAGTCCCAGGGAAGCTTTTAGACACCCTAAAACTCTTCAGCTGATCTCGCAGAGCAGGGGCTCAACGGGGCACCCAAACGGAGCTGAGAATAGTTTGTGCCACCACTCCAATCAAAAGTAGAACGTGGTGGTAAGCCATCAGCTACCCATCTGACAGGTCCTTGTTGCTGACCACGATGCGAGTTCCCAATGACCTGCCGCCATACCTGTTTGCTGGTACATCAATCTTGTAGAGCACCTCATCGCTTACGTCCATCAACTGACTGTCTTCGAGCTTTTTCTCCTTCCGAAGGATGTCCTTCTCGGAGGTCTGCAATGCAGATGCGAAGGTGTCTGATGTTCATTTGATGTGATATGGAGACTTTCAAAAAAGCGCAAAAGATTTCTCTGTGTCTTCTGCAGTGAAGGCTGCAAGACTGGGGATTGATAACTTACCACATCATCAAGTTCGATTCCGAACTCAAAACACAACTCGTCGAACTCCTTCTCCGCTGCATCACGTAGAAGATAAGGTCAGCCTGAAAGTCACAGATGCACGATAAGATCCTGCCGTGCCCCCCTCAGATTCCCCACACCACCAATCTAGGAAATTGTTCGGAACAAACCTTGTCCCCCAACCACCAACCTGATGAGGGGGGCCAACCTGAAAGCTCAAACGAAGTCTGCTAAGCATTACCAAATACCACCTTTGCATCAGGGAAGCACAACGCACAAAATTGAAGCTTTAAAGTATGGCGAGGCAGACAGAAGACAAGTATATTTTGCTTGAAAATTCAATTGGTGGCAGCTTACAATAGTTGTGGCCCAATGCTGCATTGAGTTTGTCTCTTCCAACGCTGACCGTCGGCATTTTGCTTGAAGGGCTTCCTGAACAACTACTTTCTCTGCCAATGCTGCATTTAGTGGGAGGGTGGTGGGCCTAGGCGTTTACTGTTCCGCTGCTTCAGCGCTGCTTCTGTCCAAGTCTCAGCAAATAGACTTCAGCATTCAGCCTCAGGTTCATCTTGTGTTCAAGTCGACCATCTTGCCTTTATTAACTTTCGTTAAACCCTGCTGGGTTTTCAGCAAACCCACCAGGTTAAGTACCACTTGACTATAGACCTGTGGTTGAGCTAAGCCTACAGTGCTGCACTCGGTAGATTGCCAGAGAGGAGCTTTTGGAAGCGCTTCCAGTTCTGTAGGCTCTCAAACCTGTTGAACAACGGACTGCATTGCGGAAGCAGACTTCTGCATTCAGAGTCCGTTTTGGATCTCCCAAAGGGAAGGCGCAACGAGTAGCAATCATAGAAGCGGATGAGAGAGCAGGAAGCAATGGTGCTGGGCTGAGGAGACGGGCAATAGAGCAGGTTGTCTTCGCTACCTGTTTGCCAGCCAGCGCCGCGGTGGTCACTTCAACCAGCTCTCAGCAATGGCTGCCCTGCGTGCCCTTGCGAGCGGGGCAGGTTCCGCTTCATTCGATGAGGCTCGGGTCAAGAGCGTAGAGTTTTTCAGGGTCGTCTGTCGGTCACTGCCAAACTTGGTGGAGCTCTATAACCTGCACGATGTCACGACAGTTGCGGAGCTAAGAAGCAGGGCTGCACAGTTATTCCGGAGGCACGCTGGCGTCACGAATGCAAAGGTATGAATTGGTATGCAGCAGAATGTTGATCTTAACCTTGACCTTCACCGTGTGAGCTGATCAGATTGACGGGAGGTGCTGTCTACAATCCATTCCAAGGTTGCGAGAAAAGCAGGAGATGGGCCACCACTTGCTGCCCATTGTCAATATGTTTGCTGATTGAGACTACCAAGTGCGAAAATCATTGGTGGAACCCTCATTGCAGTTTTGCAAAACTCAGGCCAGGGTGAAGAGTGGCTGCTGATATATTGGCTCCTTTTCCCCTAGTCCTAAATGTCTCGTTCATTTGCACCAGCCAAAGGTAGCAAGTAAATATCACAAGTGACTGCGTAAGGTTGTGATCATCTGGACTGCTCTCAGTCGCTTCGTGCAGCAGATCTTCCGTTAAGCGCGGCTGAAATTATTCTCTCTTAACAGAAGATGCAAAGCATGCGCCATGCTATTGTTCTGCAGTGCTTGTGACAGTGCTTACAGTAAGCAAATGAACAGCAACGGGGTTGCTTTTGCAGGTGGTTGACATGCTATTGTATAAAGGGCAAGAGGAGCTGACCAACTTGGAGACCATGTCAAAGCAACGGCATCACATTCTTTCACGTAAGTTCTCCTCACTGCAATGTTGGGGCATCAAATATTCCATGGTCCCCCATCTGATGATCAGGAGCAGATGACGCCAGTTGCCGTTGCTGATCTGTAAAGCTTGCACAACATGCACGGCAAGGACAGTATTACACCTCAGGTCTTTCATTGAGGGGCATGAGTCTGTTCCAAAGTCGCTTTGCAGTGCAAGTTATTTATTGTGGCATCGTTCTGAATTCACTGCAGAGTACATTGTTGGGCCAAATTTGTCCATCCAAGCGAATCAAGTTGGGATCAGAAAGAAGGAAGGGGAGACGGAGTTCCTTCAGAGGTTTTATCTCACCAACTTATGAGAAACACATCACTATCGTGTCCAACTTTGGCTGCATGTGCTATTTTAGTACATTTGAAGATCATGCATCTCGTCGATGGACCAGTTTTCGAGGATGCCTAAATCCCGCGCCCTTGGCCTACTTAGGAGTGGCATATTAAATTCTAGAGGGCACAAATCTCAGAGCGAAGCCTTCGTGAAGCAATATCATACTGAGCTTCCGGCCTGCAAGAATACGTGATGATTGTCCATGGGAAAAGCAACAAGTCATTCTCTCACTTCCAACGGGAGTGCCGTCGAACTTGTGCGATTACAATAGATACATCAGAATCACATTCAAGTGCTCCACTGACATCGTCTGCTCGAATTGAAATTGAACAGTACATCTGTCTATATGCATATGATCGGATGGATTTGTGACAATCAATTGTGTTAGATCAGAGCGAGCGCCCTTGCCGCATCTGCTCTATGATTACCTGACCAGCGCACATGTTCAAAATCACCTAAGTATATATATTCGTGTTGTTATTTTTGTTCAGACAACTGGCATTGTTCCTTCGCGTGGCTACACACTTGTCGTGCATGACCATAGAATGCCATGCAGAGCTATCATAACATGTGCGCTAGCTGGCCATATCTGGCACATGTACGCAGCTCTGCAAAACCTGTACATGCATTCAATTTAGGAACCCATCAATTAAGCGGACAAATTTGCAAGCCATGGCCGCCACTGTATCATTCATTACCACCTCGTGAAAGATATACAGTACATGACGTATGAGTTATATACTTCTTAACCATACGTGAAGAGACCTACTAATGTATGCATCATGCAAGTTGGTCCGCGAATTCCACATGTGATACTAATTCAACATTTTAAAACATATTTTTGTGCCTAGCGTCCAGTTGCACAACGTCTTTACTCATCTTCAGGTTTTCGTGGGTTCAATCGTCACTCTCTGAGAGTTTCAACGATAGGCAGCAAGGAATCAAGTGCATCTGGGAGGTAGAAACATCCCAACCAAATGGCCGGCCTCATCCTACAACTACAGGAGTCTGCCCATTGAGTCTGTAATGAGCATAAGAGTAGTCAATGTACGTTATGCACTCGTCTTTGCGTTAACCCTTTTTGCAAGGCCATACTGGCCGCGTTGTCTCTTGCTGAAACGACTCGTACAAAACTTTTGGCTATTGGTGCTATCCACTCCACCGATCAGAATCATCCAAAAAAGAAATAGGTAGACTAAGGTCTACGCCTGGCTGAACTGATTGGTGCGGAACACTTGCACTAGGAGGTAGCTGTTCAGAAGTACGATGACAATTGCCAGTAGAATGGCCAGGAGTTTGACGACAAGGCCGTTGACAAACTTGCCCATCAATTCTTTCGAACTAGTGAAATGAACCAGGGGCACCACCGCGAAGGAGAGCGCGAGGGACAGCACGACCTGACTCAGCACCAGGAGCTTGCCCGAGGTTCTCTGCCCCCCCACGCCAGCCACTATGCCCGCGGGTATGATGGCGACCAGGCGCGTGAGCAGGCGGCGCAGCCACGGCTTCATGCGGATGTTGACGAAGCCCTCCATGACGATCTGCCCCGCGAGCGTGCCCGTGATGGTGGCGTTCTGGCCGCTGCACAGCAGAGCCACCCCGAACAACACCCGCGCAGCATTCTGTCCGACTGCCGGGGCCAGTAGCGAGTACGCGCTGTGGATGTCGACATCCGGGTAAGGGTTCACCGTGTAGAAGAAGGCTGCGGCCGCCAGGATCAGGATAGCAGCGTTAACGAAGAACGCCAGGCACAGGGAGATGGTGGAGTCGAGCGTGCCGTAGAGGACAGCCATGCGCTTGCCCTGTGTTGTGCGGGGGAAGTTGCGGGTCTGGATGATGCTAGAGTGGAGGTAGAGGTTGTGGGGCATGACCGTGGCACCCAGGATCCCCAGGCCAATGTACAGCTGGTCCGGGTTGGTGATGATGGACGAGTGGGGGTACAGCCCCGTCGCCACCTTGGCCCAGTCGGGGCCAACCGCAGCGAGCTCATACGCGAAGCAGCCCGCTATGGTGGCCACCAGCAGGAAGATGAGCAGCTCAAAGAGGCGGAAGTTGTGCAGGCCCACGAAAAGGATGAAGAGCACGTCCACGGACGTGATGAGGACGCCCGCCCACAGCGGAATGCCAAACAGCAGGTTCAGAGCGATGGCGGACCCAATGACCTCGGCCAGGTCGGTGGCAGCAATGGCCACCTCTGCGATGACCCACAAACCGTAGTTCACCCAGCGGGGGTATGCTTCTCTGCAAGGAGAAGACACCGCTTGTGGTTAGCAGACAATTCAGAATGAGGACGAAGCAGTGAGACAGAGGAGGACAAGCAGAAAGCAAAAGAGGAGGGGCTTGCTTTTGCACCCAAGCTATCATTTCCGACGCACGACAAAAGAATGTCCACCTCAACATTGTCCCCGTTTGGTGAAGAGTGCATACCACGTTTTGCTGCCACAATAGCGAGCATGTCACCATCAGGAAACCAGACCACTAGCTACAGACCAGGGAATGCATTGACCTTGAAGCAGCAAACAGCAGCCAAGTTCTGCAGCAGCCTCACCTACAAGCTTGCGCCAGGTCGCGCTCAGTCACCGCCCCTAGCTTGAGCGCCAAATGTTGAAGGAACATCGAAAAGATACTTGAGAGTAGGATCACAAAAAGAAGCGTGTATCCAAACTGCGCTCCACCACTTAAGTCGGTGGCCCAGTTGCCTGCAGGCGCAGAGCAGAGTGCTTGAGAAGCAAGTTTGTGAAGCGCAGGGGTTGCTGGAAACTTCCACATTGCTGACCAGCGGCATGAAACCAACTTGAGCAGAAACCTGGCTGATAACTTGACAAATGCACATCTCGATTGCAATGTGACCTCGCGCAGTGGCTCTGAATGCTGGCGCGTACCTGGGTCCATGTAGCCCACACTGATGACGAACCCCAGGCCTGCAAATGCTTTCAACTTTGCGTGCCAGCTCCCTGTAAGTGGTGGCACCCTCACTGAAGAGTTTACTTCCTCAAGGGAGGGCGCCCCTTTTACTGTCCGCCAACCATAATGTTCTGTCCGAGCTAACTGCCCTGTTTCTATGAAAACGGCCTCGTGTGTGGGCTTCTGCTCTTCTGCTGACTGTGGAGGACCCACTGGCGCAAATGCCGCCTCCGCGACAGACGGGCGAGGCGGGGGGGTGACTTCTGGCGTCATGCTAAACTGCAGGAAGAGAATACAATAATGTAGATGCAACCCAAACAATGAGTACGTTCCCTGCAGCGCCGGGCCCCTTTTCAAGCTGGTTGACACCACATTCAGTATGACACCAGCTCAGAGAGTGCAGAACTCACATTTGACGCAGATTATCTTACATCTTGCAAGAAGGTCTGCATACCGCTTGCACGAAGGAGGATGGTCAGCACAATTCCTTCAAGGGTTTTCAAGACATCGTGCAGAACAAGATCCAGGATAAACACTCCAGACCATCCATCTACCTACAGATACAACGAAGGATGAACCTGCTGCAAATAGAAATCATAGATGTGATCGAGAGGAGAACTTACGTTTATTGCGTAAGCAACACCCTGATCTGCTGGTGGAAAGTGGTTGAAGGAGCTTGCAACCGCCGCCCTTGCACGCCTCCAACTGACAGCCCTTCAAGCAGCAAGCACCAAAGAAGGAGCTGAGAATCTTTTAAGAGACCTGGAGAATACAGCTATTACTTAGCGGCAGGGGCGACTCAACCGCACAATACAAAACATCGCCTGGCAAGGCGCCTTCTCATGGATTTCGAGCTCTCCTCAAGCAAGATACCGTAGCCGTGTGTGCACAGACGGTACGTCGTCGGCCATTGATGACTCGTCAACCAAGTTGGTCATCTGGTGCGCGTTCGGGACCCGGGTCGAGTCTCGACCAATGCTTTCGTCATCGTAGTTTACCGGGTGACGTTGACATAAAGCATCTTCAAACCCATGGTCGGCTGACAAAGCAAACCGGTCAGTTCTTTGGCCTCTTCGACCCAGAAGGGCCGCCCGGATAGTTCATTTGCAGGCCCGGTTGATGTATCCCCCGTATATACTGGTACCTCAGACAGACGTCACCGTGTGATGGCGTCACTACCGGATGGTAGGTACCCAACTCTCAACATCGTCGGCGAGTCATCGGGGAAACGTGATTGGCTCCGGGAGTCCCGTTCAACTTCACACATGAGCATTGGGCGTGACTCTGTACTACCGTACCGCCAAGGGAATTCGCCACCTTTTAAGTTTTGGTGCGAAAAGTTATTTTCGTTCGTTTTGAGGTTTCACCCGACGCGTTGAGAATTTATTTTACATTCCGCACAAAGGATTTTTTTTGCTTTTTCTGCCTTACAAAACAGGACTTTTCGCCATTTTAAGGTAATTCTCTAGTTTCGCCTTTTCGCAGTTAGGGTAACATTTACTTTCTAACTTTTCGCACCGACCCCAAAATATTTATTTTCAGGCGATTTCCCTTGGCGGTACGGTACCTACCTACCTAGCTTTGGATTATGAAAGATTCTCGCAAAGGCTTCTCAATTTCAGAGCCGTCGATACCTAAATGACAATGCTGCATTTGAAAGTACCACGTCAGCTACTTAATGGGGGCGCTCGTGCCCGTACCCAGCCAGGATCTTTGGTATCAGAATTCGAACGTCAACTCAAAGCGTTCAGGCTTTCAAGTTTCAACCCTAATGATGCATGATTTGCCTGGCGCTTGCAGCGGAAAGCATGTAGCTGTATGCCATTGACGAAGAGAAGATTATATGCAGGTCGCAATAAATAGAGCATGCAATGATGCAATTCCGTTACAAAAGTTCCTAAGGCGTCATGCATAGGAATTTTCGTAGATAAATTTTGAGTGGCATGCATATGTAATGAACAAGCTGAGCGGAGGTTCCTAGTACCTCGGTAAACAAGCCTTGCAAAAGCAACCTGAAGTTTAAACGGTCTCTTGAAAACGATCAAAATCCTTTGAAATCAAGAGCAGAACGTAAAGCGGATTATTGCATTGAAGTCCAACGTTTGGACAACAATGGGTCGCAACCTGGCATGTGCATTGCATCGAAAACATCACCGCTACAATTAAGTGCTTGCTTACCCGCTGTAAAAGAAAACGACACCTTATGAATGGCTATGACAAGTCAGCAAACGCTGATCCTTTTGAAAAGGCAAGGCGAGTGACTCAAGCCAAACGTTCTTCCCATGGGCCCAACCTTGGCAGCATAATATGAATGTTCAAGACCTCCCCAACCGCTCCCAGTAGATGCGAGAATCAAGCGCCAGCAGTGGCTATCAAAACCGCTTTTTCTCGTAGGATACCAGACCGTGTACCCCGCCCTCAACTTGCGCAGCCCCCGTCCGCGTCTGTACCCAAAAATGGGCAACCAATCAAGCTGTGCAACAACTTTGTTATGCATGGACCGACGCCTCTCTGAAATACTCCTAGAGCAAGCCGTGCAGCACTTTGCTGCAAATCAATCACGACTCCCCTCGTGCCACACAAATGATAGGCAAAAAAAAACAGCATCAGTCAAGACGAAGCAGTCTACTGGTCCAGTATGCCAAAGCTTCCACAGTTGCTCCCTTCTCGTGTACAGATCAGCGGCTGAATTCAACAGTGCTGACTGCAGATTTCTGTTGAGAAACAAAAGTTTGCAGGGGACGGCTTCACTCAGCGCCTGCTGGGCATTACTTGCTGAGGTCTAGCTCAGAAGAGACGGCTCGCTTCATGCAACTTTGGCGGCATCGCACTCACCTCGCCCCTAATCTCTCCGTTTCGCAGCATGGCCCACACGCCGGGAAGATCGCTCGCCCCGAGGTCCTGCACCGTGGACAATGTCAATCAGTCCCGCTGATGTCGTCGAGACTCTAGCGTCCCACAATTTAGTACAGTCCACCGAGTTGCACGTCGTATGAACAGAAAATACAACTGCTAAGCAACGCCGCGACAAGAATCTGCCGTTCACATAAGTAGACAGCCAGATCTGACGCTAGCCAATTTGGCCGCTCGTGCCTACGTTGATAATATTCTCAGCCACGCAATGTACAGTCGAGCAACATGTCCGTGACCATCTTCCGTGAAACCGATCAAGGCCAGGACTCCATAGCCCGATGACATGAGGAGGGCGGGGTTCTGTCCGGCCAGTGCGGGCCTGCGCGGCGGCCTCACCTGGAAGCCTTGCTTGACGGCGTGCATGGTGTAGGGCACCAGGCGCCGCACGGACCCCTTGTCCGCCACATACCCCGCCACGCCCTGCGCAATCTGGACGAGACACGTGGCGCCACTCAGCGCCCATTCAAAGCAGAAAGTTGCTCGAGCGCCGTTGCAAAAGAGAGCAGTCGAGAGACACTGAGGCCCCTCGGCAGAAGTATTTTGGATGTTGCACCGTCTTTTGCAGAGCTGGGCGGGTGTCAAGGGGGTACCCTGCAGGCTCTGGCAAACGTGCCTACTGAAACAACTCGACAATGAGGCAGGCACCTGATACTGTCTTTAAAAAGCAGGTCCCGACTCAGGCGGCACGTGACAGGCAAGCCTACTTTGAGGGATCCATTCGAAGGCGTAGAAGGTAACATCGACCAGACTGCACAGTCCCTGCGCGCACCGGAGAAGATTCTCGGGGTGTCCCTGGGCCCTCACCTTGAGCTTGGACTGGTCCCCTAGGTAGCGCGTGTCGCTGCCCTTGGCCTGCGCTTCCAAAGAGCCCATCCCCCGGTACTTCTTCAACCGCTGCCCGTCCTGGTGCGATGACGGAGTACGACAGGTGACGTCAGCTCGCGAATGGCAGGCGTTGCCTCCAAACTCTCAACATTTTTATTGGACAGAAAAAGCGCTTCCATACCAGCAGAACGCGCACCAGGGTGCTGAAAGGCTTGTGCCAAGGACAAGAGAATCCGCAGATCCGCAAGGTAACAGTTGTCAGGACTGACTGCATGCCGAGACCAAAGTACGGGCGGCTTACCTGGAAGAAATAGTCTCCGGGCGCCTCCTCAGTACCCGCTAAGAAACTACCTACCATCACGGAGGACGCACCTAGGGTGAGAGCCTGCACCGCAACACAGAGAACCCTTATTTGTGAAAAGTTCGTTACGCACATTTCTGAGTCATCTGCTTCGGAGCGAAAGGAAAGAACCCGTATCTTGATCGAACCGAGCAAACAAGAATATTGCTGGTTAACAAGCACCATTATAAGATGAATTTGCAGTTGCGCTCTTTTGACGGTGTAGCACAGGGTGTTCTCAGCGGGACATTGTCGCATCAGATGCACAGTGCCTTCTCGCATCGCCCGCTGTCAGTCATCGGCAACGCTTTCAAGCCAGAAAGGGACATGCCTTTACAACGTGAACAGCACGACTCGGCTTCCGAAAGAGAAGGGCCTACTTCGAAAACTGGCTTGGCGAGCGAATAGACGAGGGGAGAAAGATACAGGACCCTAGAGCGCTGGTTTGTGGTTGCCGTCAGGATTTCAGTTCCCCTCTTTTTCGAAGAATGGAGTCCTTACCATACATTCGCGGTCCTCAATGACCCCCGAGAATGAAACAGCCGGAGGAAGGCAGCGGGAGGTCCCGCGTGCGCACTCACCTTGACTATGTGGCCCGAGTTGGAGATGCCGCCGTCCGCGATGATGGGCACGTCGAAAGTGGACGCCAGCTTGGCCGTCTGGTACACCGCCGTCGCCTGCAACCACCCATGGCCCAGCTCACCGATTGCCTCCACCCAAGCGCGACGTAAACAGGGCGACACAGAACAGCACACGACGTCTTCTCAACGAAGAGGGCGGCAGCACGGCGGCGGATATCGACTGCCTGCTGATCAGCCCCGTCCGAGTATGGAGACTCCGAGAGATTGGCGATTGGCCCAGAACTTAATACGGACAAGCTGTAGTCGTCCGCACTGGGGCGGTGGTGCCTAAGGAACGTCCACTCTGCATGAATCTACGACCGTGAAGCTAGACGAGTCCGCCAAAAGGATAAGATGTGATCAGGCTGTGCGTACCTGGCCCCGCCCGACGGCGCAAACCTCCTGGGTGGTGCAGATGGAGCCCGACCCTGCGTAGGATGGGTGAACACCAGCAATTAGCGGAGGGAAGTATCCTCAGAGGCCTCACAATCTGAACCGCCTGAGGACCAACTCAGACCCGCAGGTTCCAAGGAAAGGAGGCGCAGCAATCGGGAGTCGCCGCTGGCTACGCAAAAACAAAGTAACAGAACATGTCGAGGCATGACGGAACTGGAAAATTGACGGGAAACACGTCGGTTAACGCGCGGCGACGGGCTGGCGCTCACCCATGCCCACCCGTAGCCCGTCCGCCCCCGCTTCGATCAGATGCCGCGCCTGGCGGCTCGTCACCACATTCCTGGCAGATGGCAAGCAACAATCAGCAAAAGTGAGCAAAAGAGGCGGCGACCTGAGCAATCGGCAGGTCGAGATGGCAGCCCAACAGCAAGAGCGAAGCACGACAGCAAACAGGAACCTGCAACAGGAGCCACGTGACGAAACGAAAACGAAGAGATTCGCTTACCCCGCAATGACATCTAGCTCGGGGTACGCCTTCTTCACGAAGCTGAGCATGTTAAGCGCGTACGTGGAGTCCCCCTGCGACGAGTCCAGCACCACCACGTTGACGCCCGCCTGCACCAGGTGCTCCAAACGCGCCTTGTCGCCATCGCGTGTCCCTGCAGGCAGCAAGGCAGCTCTCGGTTTTTGGTCCCGGCACGGGGCTTTGCAAGTACCTAACACCACTGAGATGTTCATGATGACGACGTGATTGTTTACCAGCTAACATACCCGCTTCCGGGAAACGCATGAGAACTCCGACATGGTGCCCAAGCACAGAGACCCTCGAAGCTCGTGACCCCTTCTAGTCGCTCTCTGTGATCGAAAGATTGCCATCTTTCGAACTCGACGAGGTTGCTTTTCGAAACTTCTCACCGAGAGAGGGCCTGCCGGGCTTCCGGCCATCTGGTGGGGGTGATGGGCGGTGTGAGGAGGCAAGACGGAATTGGATACAAAGATGACGTGAGACGGTGCACTTTTCGGAAGATGAAGTCAAAGAAACCTTGTCAGATTCGGCTACGATGCTCACCGACAGCCGCCCCCACTGCCAACTTTCCATCCTTCCCCAGCGTCGGCTCTGCAGACACCGGGTACGCCAGCGACCGCTTCACGTCCGTTCGACAAATGAGCCCCACCAACTCTGCAAGAACGGACTCGAAACTCGATCGACGTCGCCGGCCCATTAGTCCTGGGCCTTTACGAATTCTGAGTTTGTAGTATAAAATGTGTGACCGCTCGATGATACACCACAGGAATGCAATCACCGGTCTACCAGAGTAGGCCCGGCTTGTCGTTTCTTTGGCCGCCACCAGTCGAAGCTCACCTCCTTGCTCATTTACAATGGGCAACAAACTTTTCTTGCTCGACTTGAGCACCGCCTCTGCCTCTTGCCGGCTGGATGTGCTGGAGGCCGTCACCACCTCCGTGGTCATCACCTGGCAACACACAAACGCTTTTGATCATCACCAAGATATGTTACAATCATCGGCAGCGAGGAGGACCGTTTGTGACTGAAATCAGTAGAAGAGATAATCCTTGCTTGGCGGATGGTTCACACCGAGAAGGCTGCGTGCATTCGAAGGCCGCCTCCAGTACGCAGCATCCCTTGAGAAAGCAGCAGCTTTAATCTGACCAATATATTCCGCACGGGTTGGACTACTCTAGGCCTCCATAACAGGCGAGCATATGTTCCGCCCTGCGGACCTCAAGTTTATATATAGTACAAGCCTTAACTTGAGAAACTAACAGACAAAAAGGCCGTGGAAAGGTGGGCAGGCAATACATGGCCGCTGTCAACCATATCCTGACTGCTCACGAACCCCCTTTCCTACATGGCAGCACATACTCCGCTTACGCTTGCTCGCAACATCAGTATACCAAGTGTATGTAAAGCAATGGTCTGATTGCTGGAGTCATTTCACAGATGAACAGTGCCCCAGCCCAATCACTCACGGGGGGCTTTAGAAAGACCTGGGTGTGCCCCTTACCTCTGCCAGCTCCGTTGTCCTGTCTGCCACAAAGTCCGTGTCCCGGTTGGTCACCACTCCGAGCAGCCGGCTACCGAGCTGGCCGTCCTCCGTAACAAGAACACTAGAGAACCCTTTGGAGCTTTTCAGGCTGTCAATATCGGCCACTGTTGACTTTGGAGACAGCACAGCCGGGTCGGCGACATAACCCAGCCGCATCTGCTTGGCTTTTCTGATGTGGGCCGCCTGCCGGAGGACAAAAGGTCAACTCAATCCCCATCACATGGGTTAGCTGTGAGAAGCTTCAGACCTAAGAAGTGACACTCTGCGGCGCACTAAAGCGCTTGTCCACAGATGGAAGGGAACTTCCATTCTGGATTCGGAAAGGGTTCTCTTGACCATTGGTTGGAGAAACTATGAAAGGTGATGGGCTTCCAACAACCTTCATCGTCGTCGGCACCGGTCTTTAGTCCATCTGACAAGAAAGAAAACATCGGTTCAAAACAGAGCTAAGATCTGACGGGCTCTTCCACTACGGACTTAGTTTCACGCCGTCTGCACCCCACTGACTAACTAAGTCAAAACACTGACGTCATCTCCTCCCACCCGTGACCGTTTGGCGGAAGGAAAGTGACCGTAAGAGCGAGTTGGCCGCCTTGAACACGCTTACCTGCTCGGTGGAAGTATTGTTGTAATGCACAAAGCCGATTGCCCCCACCATTGCCATCGTGCCCGCCATGTTGGCTTCCGTCACCGTGTCCATCGGGCTGGACGCCACAGGCACCCTCACACTAATGTTTTTTGAAACTCGCCCCGTCAGATCAACTTCGTCCGTCGAAAAGTCGATGAAACCTGGGTGCAGAATCACGTCATCATACGTGAATGAGACCCCCTGCGAGAACAGCCTTGCTGCGGGGTACCCATCAAGTTCGTCATCATTTGGAGCGTCCCCTTGGACCCGTTCATAGACGCGCCCGTTCATTCCCATGCTTTTGTCTGAGGCCATCTAGTAATGGAACCCCTGACTGCAGAGCCACCCTCCCAAATCTCCAACTGCAACAATGGTCCAGTACTTGTCGTTGCGCCAAAGGCTGTGGTTTGAGCCGCAGCTAAGAAACAGGCACAACGAATCAGTGATTGAGCTTATATCAGCGTCGAGACTCGAACCCCTGGCTTCTACAATTGAACTTGAAAGTGCCCCTCAGCAACTTGAACAATGGAAGTACCGTAGCCTTAGGTATGGGCGCTTCAAATCAGTACTAGAGAGAGAAGAATGTGATCGATCGAAGAGGTGTGTGCAGCTGCTGACTCCTGAGCCTGAAGGCTGAAGTAGTGAGATGTTCAGTTCCAAAATCACGAACCTAGCCGCCCAGGGTGGTAATGGTACGTTAGATAAAACCATTGCCGATTTTGGCGGAACTAGAACGAGAGTTTCTGTCTGAAGAGAACATCTCGATATGCGCAAACCTGCAGGCGGGCGGCGGCCGCGCGGCCGGCCGCGCCACTGAGAGCTCAGCCAGCTCAGTCACATAAATTCATAATGCAGTGAGACTCGCGAGTCGCATATGAGCTGCAGGCCGCGCACTGATCAACAGTTCAGAGAAGCCCTTGCAGGGAAGGTTGAAGTTGCATGATCACGTCCTTATCTGCGATACAAGACGCCCTCAGAGACTTACAAAGGCCGGAGAACGGAGAGGCAAAAAAGTGGGAGTAGGCAGATAAGGGAAGATAAAGAGGCAGGCTTGCGAGGCTTTGTGAGTGCGAGCTGCAAACAGAGGTGTAGAAGTGACGGCCACGGCAAGGCCACGGCTTACCACGTACTAAGTTTCTTGTGACTTGAACGTTTCTTGACTAGAAAAGCAGGGCTTTCTTAAGAATATTCTAGCATGAAGAGGGCTGGAAGCGACACAAGGGCAATGCGTGAAAGGTCAGCACTGGTGCAGCAAACTGTAATCTCTTCCAGGAGGCTTGCTGTTCATCTGTTTGTAACGGAATGCAGAAGTACATTCCTGTCATGTTGAGCAGATTGTTTTTGCAACATACGATGGCGGTGGTGCATGGACTTACATTCCTTCCTGCCCTCCCCTCTATATTTCCAGCGCCTTCTTTTGTGTGCCTTGCAGAAAGAAGGTCATTTGGGACGAAGACAATCTTGAGAATATTGAGGCCCACAAGCCGACCAGGCAGAAGATTACGGAGCCAAAGACCCCGTACCATGCTGCGGCTGCCTCAGATGGTATGGGCCACACCAAACATCTTTTCCTGTACATATGTATGCACTGGCCCGCAGGCGGCTTTTGAATGCTATCCAGTTTGCCGACTTGCCCCCTGTGCTCTGAGCGATAGTGGCAAAGTATGCAGAACGTCAGGGCCCTTGGCCTCTGGGCACCTTGAGCAACTTCGGGTCTGGCGTTGAGCTCTCCAATCAGTCATTTTCATGAACTCAACGTCCTTCAAGAATCTTTTCCCTGGTTGGAATTAGGGGGAGAGGGCTCAACTCGAAGTTTGCTGTTGGATTGCAATTCTGTAGCTTTTGTATTGCCCCCTCACAGGGACGGTGTCACCTCATGATGATGACAACGAGACAATGGAGATGGCTGCTCAGGCTGAGGCCATCCGGAGTGCCCTGACTGAGGTGGCCTCTACGTCGGGGGGAGGCAACCATGGCGGCCCTCGCAAGTCAGGGGGCGGTTGGACATCGTCTGAGGACGAGGGGGCTTCAGCTTCAGAAGTTGAGGGCATGGACGAGGATGAGGCAGCATATGCAGAAGGTAAGGACGGGGGGGCGCCAGTGAACAAGATGAGCTGTAGCGATTCTTGGAGGCATGTTGGCTGTTGATGCTGCCAGCATAATGACCGGATTTGCCCTAGTGTGGTACTCGATGTGTGCGAAAAAGCAATTAACTCGCGGTGGAGACGTCTTGCCTGCCAGAGTGTTCAATGTCGGGATCTGAGCACGTTGCTCTATCTTCTGCAGCCAATGGTCTGCACCCCGAAACTTCTGAGGACCACGAGGACTTTGTGCGGCATAGAAAGGCCCATTACGACGAATACCGGAGGTTGAAGGCTCTTCGTGCGCAAGGAAAGAAAGTAGTAGAGGACACCGATGAAGAAGAGGATTCCGCAAACAAAGGACCTCCCTTAGAAAACGGAACGGGGCCAGCTTCTCATAGTTCTCATCTACAATCTTAACACTTGATGGGTAGTGTAAGTTCACTTTGAAACAGATCACTTCACTTGATATCAGCCCCGCAGTAACCTCCTGCATCTTACAGCTTCATCCCAAAAATGGAATGAGGTCCTCAATTCGATAGTGCCAGCGCAGTTGCGTAAAATTCCTTAGGAAGGAAGGATGTGGCCATTGGGGAGTTCTTGCCTCATGGTGCCAACAAGTCGTGAGGTTGGAGGGATAGCAAAATCAGGAGCCTTGACTTGAGATGGATACCGTAGGCAACGAATCGTGTCCGAGTGTACAGAAGTGCTGTTAGCCTAAAGTATGGCCGGTACTTGGCTTTTTGACCCGACCAGTATGGCGCAAGCAAGTGAATATCAAGATTCACAAATACCCTCGTGCCTCCGCACTCAAGCCTTCATGCAACTGGGACATGAGGATGATGTCAGTGTAAAGGTCGGTTGCATGCTGGTGCATTACTTACGTACCGGCCATGCACTACTGAAACTCGAAAGGATCGCATGGCGCGGGCCACACAAGTGCATGCAAGCTCATGCAATTGCCCGGCGGCCACTGGACATGATTGCCAGACCTAGCTTGTAATATACACGTATACACGTATCCATACGTACATGGTTGACCTCTTGTTACACATACATTACGTACGTGTCTCCAGCCGCATATGCATATACCTATAGTCGATTGCGGGCCAGCCCTAATTTTTAGATATCAATGCATTGCGCCAGGCGAACAATAACGATTGATCGGTGTACCCAGTTGGGACTTAGTTGTGTGGAATCCACTGTCAGACGCGTATTGAACACGAACATGCATATTTGCATGTCACGACCTATTGCACGGCCTTGATTACCGAGCCTACAGCTTCTAAGCTTGACTGCATGTGTCGCACTATCTATCATGCGTTCGGTCATGCACTAATTTCTCCATGCGGTGTCATACCGAGCTCCAGAAACTTGCAATTAGAATGTACAGATAGATTAGAATCTTTTAGCTCCATGCAAATGTTGTACCGCTTCAGTTTCCAGATTTTACTGAAACCGAGGGTCAAAGGAGAGCAGATCAATTCGTCACTTCCATGTAATCCTAGGGGAATTCGACACATGCAAAATGTAAACGATGTGTGTAGACTATGAGCATCTTGTGCCTGTCCAGTGCTCAATGATCATTGTTTGAAACTTCTGAGATTGGGGGGACAAGCGACGGCTGCTCAGTTCGTCCTCTGCTTATCCGATAGCCCTCTACAGCTTGCTGTCTAAGACGCTCCTGCGAGCTCGCTAAAGCACCTAGGCTTTCCGGCCAGTGCCGCTTCCCAGCAGCACTCTTGTCCTTCGCCATGCGACTAACCTGTGTATTCCACAAGCATGCATTGAGTAAGTTCACCGGAAGCTTTGGCGGGAAATACTGAATGTCACACTTTGCCGCTTGAGTTTCGGGACGATCGCAGGCAAGAGGACCAGAAAGATTTGGCTTGTCTTCCTACTTCACTCTTGGCTCCCTGTATCGCATCATTCGAGTGACTTTCGAACATTGAAACCAAACGAACTTACCTTTCCTACGTGCTTCGAGGACAGCTTTGGGGGCGCTTGTACCACGTCTCCGAACCGAACCTTGTCTTGCTTGTACAAGTTTCTGTAGGCCTCGTCTTCTTCATTGCTTCTTTTCTTCCGCTTCTTCCCCTTCTTTTCTTTCAAAAACCTGGAATCAAGAGTCTCGTCAAAGTCGCCTACACCAGTGGTGCTTGACAGCGGCAAGAGATCGTTTCCATTCTCTCGCAGAATTCCGGTTCTTAAGAAACGTACAGCTTGTGCCCGGTGGCTCTGCAACATTTCATGACAATGTTAAAGAGCTTTCCAACTTCGATTCGAGAAAACAGAAGGTGTTGGAACCATAAATGCACAGAACTCAGGTCTCCCTTTCCTTCCTCGTTTTCGTCACTTGATGCGTACATGAACCCAGCAGACTGAATTCACGGCAAGTTTGGCTGCGGGCTCAAACAACCCATCAGACCGCAGAATGCGGCACGGAACAAGCTTCGAAGTGGCAGCGAAGACGGGGCTCAACAAACTCTTCAAGGTCAAATGGGATTGTCGAGAGATTTCCAACATTCTGCCAAGTCAAGCAGAAAGTTGGCAAGACAAGCTGCCACAGTGTTTGTAAAGACTGCTTGACTTTAGAGGCTGTCTTGTAATTCGCATGGGCATACTCTTTTCAGATCCGGGTGGAAGCACGTGTATTGATCGTCCTCATAAATTATTCTGTCCAGAGGACATTCACAAGTTATTCTATCCAGATTGCAAGATCCCGATTGCCAACTAAGATAGTCTTTCGTGTGGCGCCTGAGTTCGATCATGATATTTTAAGTGCAAAAGGGTAGCCGTATATGAGAACTCACTTCCGTCGTTTTGCCAAGCCCGTAAGAACTTCTTCCTCTTCCGGTTTGCCGTTTGACGTGTTGATGACCGTCAGCGGCTGTTCTCTGCTTCTTTTACTCCCAGCTGGCGGGCCCTTCTTTGCATCAGCCTTTTTCACTAACAAATTTTTCGCCTTCGCCTGCGCACGAACAGATATTGATCAAAATTTGCAAAACTTCCTCTTAAGCTCCAGTAGTGCCCTGAAAAGTACTGGTCTTTCCCCGAGAAGCGGGCCCAGGTTGCAGGAAGACCTGACTTTCTGAATGATCTGGGGCATTTCACCACCAGCATGCGCCATCACAAGCCCCACCAATCATAGGCCACACTCTGGCTTGAGTCCAAAGCCTTGAGATTGACACTGCTGCATTCTCTAGAGTCTCACCTCAGACGGACGCACAAGTCCTGGTAGGCCACCATCAGGACCTCGCTTCACGTGCTTCACTGATCCCTCCACAGAACCTAAGTAGCAATTGACACTTTTAAAAGCTATGGCACCACCAGGACGACTTTATGATTGATGCATATTTTGTCCCCAAAGCAAGGGTTTCTTGAAACACACAGGGCAGAGCTTTTGCTGAATCAGAACTGTTAGTGGGCCCTGTGAAAACTTTGGAGTAGAAAGCTGCTTCTAGAAAGTGCAGGCGCACGGTACAAAAGAAACCTCTTTGCTCATCCTGAAGAAGACAGGCATCGCATTCAATAAAACGCAGATGGTATTTATATTATTCAACGTGTTAGACGAGGTTGCCGATGTAGCAATCCAATCTGCAATTGGCAAAGTGCCTACATAAGCTCGCACGTACCCTTCATCGAATCCCTCAAAGCCATCATCCTTCGAAGCCCGGCTGGCAGGGCCTGGCCTTCTTTAAGTGCTTTGGGAGGTGGTGGTAGCCTTTGGTCATTCTTAGCCTCCTTCAGATTCGACTCACGACGCCGACGGCTTTTCCCTTTCGAAACCATTGCGGCAGAGCTCCTCGCATGAAAGGCCTGTCGGCTTTTGTTATTTAGACAGCGAAGAAATGCTTCCGGTAGTTGAAATAGACTTGCTAACTGTGACTCTGTGAGCAGCACAGAGTAGGTCGCCCTCGCCCTTCGATGTCATTGCAAGTGGGATGATGATCACCACCAAGATTCTGAACGCATTATGATTTAGCTGCAGACTGCAGTCCCAAGTTCTCCCAACTAAGGTACGGTACTGTACCTAATAATTAGGCGGACTGGCAGAATTGGTGTGAAAAGCCACCAACTTCGCGCGACTTTGCAACACAGGGCCCAGGATCATGCGGTCACACTTCCCGGGAACCTACCCGGTTCAGCTACCTAAATCAGATGAGTCGATCGACGTCCGGCATTTAAATAAACTTAAAGGCTGCCAGTGTCTGTTCTCACCGATCGGAGATCTGTGCAGCGTGCAGAAAGGTACCGTAGTCCAACGTGATGATTCCGAATAAATAAATAATTATTTGCGTTCGGAAAGTCAGAAATTCGGATTTCCTATTCGGAAAGTGAAATTTCGGAAAGGTAAAATAACCTTGAAATGGTCCTCGGGAGCCGTAAAACTGCCAAAAACAGCCAAAAACTCCCCTTCGAACTGAGACCATAGGGCATTCGGATTCTTGTCGGAATCAGCATATATAATTCCACTTTCCTGGTCGGATTGTTGAGAAATAATTCGAAACAAAATCGTTCGGAATCATCACGTTGGACTACGGTAGCAAGGAGACGAAAATGCCAACTCTTTAGACCAAGTACAGTGCAGGCCAAGGCGCCACTTCAACGGCAGGACGCTGGAAGCTTGAGTCAGAGCTCCTGCCTGACCCAGCAAGCAAGTGAAGCTGTTTCTTTGTGCATTGGGGCCCGTCTTAGAGGAATGCTTGCCTTCCGCTCGCTGAATTTGTCTCCACATCCGGATCCGATGTTGGAGCGCTGAAAACAGCAACATTCGAAATTGCTCAGTTTTCCAGCCAGACACAATGATGGATCCTGCGCCTCCAGCAAATGCAAACGTTGTGGCAGCGCAACAGTACACAGCCGGCCTGAACAGGCAATTTCAACACTTTCTTGATCGATCAGTCCCTCATCATTACTACCGATGGATAGGCTCTCTCGTTGTGGCGCTTGTGTACGGTGTTCGGATGTACTATATTCAAGGCTACTACATCGTCACATATGGCCTGGGAATTTACCTCCTAAATCTCCTGATAGGGTTTCTGTCTCCACGCAATGATCCTGAGAGCGAGGGGCCAACGCTGCCATCCAAGGACACAGATGAATATAAACCCTTTATCCGGCGGCTACCAGAGTTCAAGTTCTGGTGAGATGCTGGGTCTTTTTGCGCTAAAACAAGCTATGTTTTGTGGACTGTGCACTTCCTAGTGAAATGCTGAAAGGTTAGGGTTTGGCACCAGCACTATTGCAGTGCACTCATGGTTGCTCACAAACCGTCAGCACAGCTCCTTTCCAGCTGCTGATGCTCTGGCATTAAGCTCCATTCGCATCATGGCCCAGCGGTTTCTTTAAGTCGGATCTCCATCTGGTTGCATGTAGCTGATAAACACATGATCTTTCAGGTTTTGCTTTGTTGACCATTTGTTGAAGAGGGCAGGTATGATGGGTGCATGGATATCAACAGAGGTCAGATGGATTCAATGCAAAGCAGTTCTGCGGCTTTCTTCTCGATTGGAATCTGATGCCAATGAAGGTCAAAGCTGCCAATGAAGGTCGAGCGGCAGTTTGGTGCGTTGTCCACAGTGAAAAGTACCGGGGCCCACCGCTTCATGCTCACCACATCCTATCAAACGGCAGCGAACTTGGAAACCGGAATTCCTCTGACAGGCCCGTAACATGATGGAGTCATTGCTGCGGGCTTGTTGGAGTAGTATATCAATCTGGTTTTGTAAGATGATTCAGATTGCTGCTGAATTGGGGATATACTTCTTGTCAGTGCCTGACAGGAACCAGCTCGTTTACTGATCTTGATTGACAATGTCGTAACGTATGTCTGAAGGGGCTGGTTAGGTGGCACCTCTTTGTGTAACTTTTGAGAGACAGAAGCCTTTGCTCATTGGCTTTTTGCTTATTTGAGATTGATCGTTTTCGCGTTTCTGAAAGATTTGCTTGTGAATGGGAAGGGATGCGCGGCTCCATCTGCTAAGCGCTCTGCATGTGCATTTGAGAACGCAGCAAACTACTCCGTGCAGTTCATACTTGTTGTGGGTGACCCGTGACCAATTTCTGGGGGAGCAGCTTTTGCCCCTGTGAAGGTTCTAAAGACAAATCTGGATCCCCGTTGTTTTCCGCAGGTACGCTGCAACGAAAGCCTTCGTCATCGCCTTCTTCATGACCTTCTTCCCCATCTTTGATGTCCCAGTTTTCTGGCCAATCCTTCTCATGTACTGGCTTGTCCTTTTTGTCCTCACGATGAAGAGACAAATACGGCACATGATCAAGTACAAGTATGTGCCCTTCTCATTTGGAAAGCAGGTGAGGTGGACTTTGTTGGTTTGCAGTCCCTGCGGTTGCCTTCTGTTGTTCCTGATGGGGTTCTAGATGTTGCCAACTGGTTCCATCTGGGCAGACTTGTAGACGAAGATAAGGATCTATGTCAGCCTGTCTGATCTAGTACCCAGGTTCTGAAAGTTAAGAATAAGCTGCTATTACTTCGAAGCATTTGAAGGAGCTTTGCTTAACAATTACAGCTCTTGTACTAGCGCTTTGTGTGTTTGCTCGATGAGCACTTCGAAATATCCTCCTGAAGCAACTTTGCTTGGATGTCGTGCAGAAATACGGCAAAGGGAAAAGCGTTGTTAGCGCAACGAGTGGTCCATCTAGAGCCGACTAGTCTGGTAAGCAGCGTCAGTTGTTTCTGAAAATTCTTCGGAGCTCACTATTGATGATGCCAAGCATTGAGGCATTCAAAATGACGTTTTGCAACTGGTCAATGTGAGCTTTGGGAGAGGAGCAATGTGTAAAGGCGTGCAACATCCCCTTGATTTCGACCTTCCATCATATCGAACTTTGACGAAGACTGCGGTGGGTGTTGCCGTCCCCCTATTGCCGCATGCTATTGACAGCGCTGTGTTGCATGGATACCTTGTCACCTATCGTATCTGCATCGTAGGCGCCCAGCCCAGGAACATCAAGCATAGCAACGTGCCTCATCTGACATTCGTACGTGGACTGCTCAAGCGCATGCACTATTGGCCAGCATGGTCAACTTGTCTCTGCACATACACAACAACATGACAGATTTCCGTCATAGAGCTAGGTTCTTATTGGACGTGCCTCAAAGATATTCAGGCTTACAGCCAGCCCGAGACATCACTAGCGCTACGTGGGTCATATGATGGATGTAGGTATGTGTATCCTTTGTTAAACGTTTGTCTACTATATGAGGTAGGCTTATGTTCTCTTCCAAAACCGTAGCCACATATGGGCCATGCATGCATAGGCTTCCATTTGGCATACACGGGAATTGTGGTTGAAGGTTTGAACGCCTAGCTACCTCAGAGCCTACCCTCATGCAGGGCCTACTAGAGCTCAAGGGGCTATGTTATAGTCCAAATCTAGCACCTCAGTGGCATCGTAGCCGGTGTCCGTGGTCTGATGATCATATAAAGACATGAAGCTATGAAGTACGGGGCAGGGGTTTTTTTAACGGTCGGCATGGTGCACAGTGTAACATGATACACCGCAATTGCTTCTGCGCCTCTCTGCGGTCTACATCCCTACCAAGATTGTTGCCCGCTAATTAGCGCGAATCCTAGTTCCAACAATGATTGCCCGCGGAGGCGACAAGTAGCTAGCGGAGTCACGGTTGCTTTGACTAGCATGCGCCACTGGCAAGTTTAGTTGTAATCCGGTAAGCTGTTGTTAGACTAGGTTTGGTGACTAATTCAGGGTGCGCACTTTGATTTGGTAAGGTAGCTAGACGTTCAAAACCCAAACAATTCCCATGTATGCAATGGAAGCATATGGCCCATGTGGCTTGTTTGAAAAGAGAACATCATAAAGACATGCTGCATTGGACTAGCTACACACCATGAACAAAAGCCTTCAATTCAATATGATGTTCTCTTTTCAAACGCCGTAGCCACATGATCGTTATCTAACTTTCCTTGGTTGAATATCACTTTTATAATATCGAACATCATTGACTTGTTTCTGTCGAGGCCAGTAACTTCGCCAACCCCATGCATCATGACGGCATTTTTTTCTGCATGTACTTGGAACACTTGGTTGCAGATTTGAGCGTCTCTCTAAGGGCCTGCAGCTATCGTGCCAGGGTTTGCCATGGTGAGATACACTGCGCCGCGCCAAACAGAAAAGTTTGCACTAAAAAATAGTCGACGAAAGCCTCAAAACATCGTGCAACACGACGCAAGTAAATCAAACAGCTCAATGGCTGCCCATTGGATGAACATTATGAACAATCACATAGCTTAATGGCGCCCAATGAGTAATCAGATCACGGACAGTCCAAGGTCGAATTCTCGAACAACAGTACCCGATGGACACAATAAAGCTAGAAGGACTCGTGAGGCACAACTTTTCAGTCAAAACGCACGATCTACGAACCCCTCTCAGCCAGATGGGCTGCAGACTTCTTCCTATGGACTCGATCCAAACCATTCAGCTGACTTTTCACTGCCAGCTCTAGTACCAGTCTATCCTCCCCATGGAGTTTGTGTCAACCAATCGGTCAGTTGAAATTCTGATTTCCAAATCTACGCAACGAACAAGGTGACAGAACCCTCATCCTGGCTCGATGCGGTTTCTCCTTGCCAAGCCATTGCAGAACGAGCTTGCTTTTGATCAATGTGCACAGAAGCAGGAGAATTTGATTGCTCGAGCTGTTCCTATGGAAACATATGCGCACAATCCTGTCCGCCCCATGGAAGCCCATGCACAGGAGCCCCATCCAATCCATCTCAGTAACCCCTAGAATGCCCGCCCTTTTTCCTGCCTGCCTGCCGTCCTTACTTTGCGCTGATGTCCTTAATCGCGTTAATCTGCTCCTCCCCCATGGCAGACAAGACCGTTACCACCAGCTCCTTCCCGGCAGCAAAGTCGGCCTTGAGTTTCTGGGCCAACTCATCATCATGAGTGGGTAGCTTCAAATCATCGCGCATGTCCCCGGAATCTGTCAGCAGCCCGGTATAGCCGTCATCCGTAATGTCCATGAGCTGGTAGTCAGTGCGCTTCACGTGGGGAACCTCCGAGTTGTGAGATGACGGCACAATATCTTCAAGCTTCCTTCCGTTGAAGATATCCTTCAAGAGGAGTACAGCAACGTCAATAAATGATCAGCATCTAGAAAGAAAAAAGCATCAGCATCCAGGGAACAATGTCAGCAGCGGGGAGCAGCAAATTGAGCAGATCTAGCAAGTCAAGTCTCTGCGAAGTACAGACACAACCACTCAAAAGCTGCAGCCCTCCATCGGGCATTCAGTGGCACAAACATCCTCAGTCATAAAAATCCAAGTGCCTTCGTCTGAGACCTGGCAAACCCTGTACCTGCTTTAGGCAAGAAACCAACTGTTTGACAGAAGCATTCTGTGTTGCCCCTCCTAAAGCAAATTGAGCCAATGGAATGCTGTTTCTAAAATGATCTAAAGTGCAACTCACAATTCCAACGAAGTTACACTTTGCGTGGCCGTGCTTCCCAGTCTTGGAAGTGGAAACTTCCGCAACCTGCGGTAGACAAAAGACTGTTAGCTGGTATCTTTGATTTGGAGAGGAATGGAACTGCATGATCACATGCGAGCAACATCCATTACCACAAGAGGTGGCGCACTATACAATTCTATTCAACCTGACATTTACTACTTGCCGCGTGAAACCTACACAAAACTCAAGGTGGGGGAAGACTACAAGACTTGCACAGTCTGCCCTCACCTTGCAGGGTCTGCCCTTGATCACGATGAAAGCTCCCTTCCTGATGGTGCCAGCTTGCTGCGGGAACGTCAACGACGCCCCCGCATCTCCAGCTCCATCGAACGTATGCTCATCATCTGCAAAATACACAAGCAGCTTCTGAAAAGATCAGACAATGTATTGAAGAGGACTACATGGAAAGCGTCTACGTATATATCTAACCAAATCCACGATGCAAAAGCGAAGAGATTGAGGAGCATCGAGAAGCTTTCTGTACCTCATCCTTAGATCCTCACCCGACATGTTTGCTGCTTCTTGTCCAAACGGCGCCCTTCTGTCAAGGTTGCGAAGCAGGACGGCGCCCTTGCTCACAACCTTCGAGGCAGCTCGGAGGAGAAGAGGCCGAAACCGATCATTGCCAATCTGGTCTTCCTCCTGAGACACTTCTGGGCGGCCGCTTCAAGTTCAGGCGGCCCGTCGAGGCGTCAACGATAACGGTGCGCGGAACTGTATCGCACATGCTCAAGTTCAGGCCCAAAAGGTACCGGGTACGCTTGAGGTCAGTTGCATGCATGTTGTCTTTTCTAAACCGGCGGTTAACGTCGTCTCTTGGTCGCCGTTGGCCCCTACTACCTAGTGTTGCTCAAGGCGTTCTAGCTCCACTGGCACTGTCTACCACTGTACCAGTCTACAGATGATGCCAATGGTGCTTTTCAGATTCTTTCTGGAGGAAGGTTTTCTTCGGTTGCACAGAAAACGTGCAGGCACGAAGACGCATTGCTTTCAAGAAAATTGGACTATTCAGTGCCTCAGCACGGCTCATTTCAGCTCTTCAGCAGACATTGCAGACAGTGCGTAAGTGACAGCGATTCGAACTACTGTTCCATGTCATTCCTAGTTGCGGTTGAAACATAGAGCAGTTCGTGGTGGCCAATCTGGTTGTGAAGCCTTGTGTTGGCAGTGTCCAGCTTGCAATTGCCCTAGCAATCCGCTTGAGTGCAGGTACTCAAAGAGCCAAGCTGATTGGTCTTCATCAAAGTTGGTTGGGGCTTGCAGCCATCGCCAGTGCTATGTTGAAGGGTTCATCAGCTGAATCTGAGCAGCTTTAACAGTACTCATGGGGTGTTCAGCTGCAAATCTGCAATTTTCATAAGCAGAGAAAGAAAGTGAATGTTTCTTCTGAAGATAGTGGAGCTGAAGAGGAAGCCCCCGTACCAGTGCGCAGAGCAGCTGAAACGCCTTCGAAAACATTGATAGGTGAGGAAGGGAGTCATCTCAGCACCGTTTCGCAGCGTGGATGGGAAGCAACCTGCTTGCTTGCTCAGCAGCTCAGCCTGAATGCTGCTGGACAGTCTGGGCATAATCCCTAGAAGATGACTTTTATGCTAATGTTCAAGGAGACTGATGATACTGTCTGTCAACAGCCCTTGCATGATGAGTTTCCTTTTCGCAATCCTGTTGAAATTCGTATCTTCGACGTTCATGTCAGAGTTTATTTGTGGCCATGTAAACCTCTATGGGCGCTTCACTAACCAGCCCGTCTGAGCTTTGCAAAATTGTTTACTATTACAATGCCGCCCTGCCTCCATATCTCATGACACAAAGGTATGTACCTACCAGCGCTTACATGTTGACCTTTGTACAAATGCAGTGGTGCATTATGCGGAGGCCTTCAAGATTCACTCATGGGAGCCGGCAATCCAGATCGGTCCAGCTCTGCCGAGTCACCACGCTGGTCGTTGGCTTGCTCGTTTGCGGCATCTATGCCCGGTTTTTGTGGCCTTCTTCCACTGAAAGGTAAGGTAGTCCAATCCTGAACATGAGCTGACCTTTAAGATAGAGTCAACCATGGTCTGAGGAGGTTTTGTGTTGGATACATAGGCGAAGACTTTCCGTACATGAGGCATCAGAAAGGTGCCGTGAACAAACTCGGCGTGGTTCACTGCCCCCGCAATCTGGGCAAGTTCTGCACTTTTCAGAGCCAAGTGGTAGTCTAAGCCTTTGTCTTGCTGTTCAGGGAGGATGCTGACCACGACATCCGGACAGAAATGACTGAGAGCAACGTCTCAGCCGAGAAGATCCAGAGTAGGTCTACATTGCCCTATCTGACTCCCCTGTTCTGGAGAGAGTCGGTCTGCGGTCAAGCTGCTGTCCACCTTCACTCTTAATGCGCCCACGGTCTTCTCAAGTCTGAGCTGATTGGATCACCCGCTTGAGGCTTGCACAGTCCTGGCAAAGCGCACTAATGCAGGTTTTAAGTGGGGTGAGGTGCTCGGCAGGACAGATGCAATGATGTGTGGTTCTTGACAGCGTGTCATTGCAAAGGTGATGGCTTGGTTGACAACCTGCAGAAAAAGTTTTTCTTTCCCCCTTCCCAGCGCCCCAGCAGAAGCTGTGGTTGACGATTGGGATTCCCACGGTGCCGCGGCGTAATGACATTGACTACCTAATGACGTGAGTCAATCAAATCTACGTCTCTTCCAGCCTCCATTTGTTGCCTGTTTCATTCGCGGTCCCGGCGCACCCTTTCGCAGCGATCTAGTCCTGCAAGATTGGTTCGGGGGCCTTCAGGTATTGTTCGTCTTCTGTGCAGCACGGTGGAAGCCTTGCTGCAGGAGCTTCCTTCAACATTGGACGCCCCGCTGTATGCCAAGGTGACCCCGCACAGCGCTCCCATCCTGAGTGGCCTTGTCTTGCTATGCCGGGGTGCTGGCCACGGCCGCAATTGAGGAATTTTTGGACACTGCACGAAATCTTTTCACTACGTTGCGTCCGAACTTGGTCGGGGTGGCTGTTCTCTGCTTAGTGGCCAGTCCGAGACTGTTCTTATTCTGAGAATCCGCAGTGATGGTCGTCAGACAAATGATCAGGCCAGATTTTCCGCAGTACCCGTGGATCACGGAATCCTTTCACAACTGATTTTAGCTCGCTCCTTTTTGCAGGTTCGAGTGATTGTTATGAACAACAAGAAGGGCAAGCACGTTGTGTTCGAAAGAGCCAAGACGCGGTACCAGAACGCGGGCACTGATGTGCTCCTTTCCCGTGCCATTGCGGCATCCCACATTGAGTTCGTCGACAACCCGGGAGACTTCGTAGATCCGTGAGCAGCTGGCCAGCCTTATCAGGTTTTCTCTTTGGGAGCACTTGCGGCAGATTCTAGTGCAAGGAGGAGGACCGCTCTCTACTCGCAGTTTGACGTTCCCCCCGACCAGTCGTTCCGGGTCGTCAATGAGGAATGCACAGGATCAAGTTTTGTTCATGAACTCCTGGAGCGAGACTCCATCGCGATGTAGAAAGTCGAAGTCGGCCGCGCTCAAGCCTATGCTCTAAACTCGCCAGTGCACCTCCGAACTAAATCATTGTCGAACTTCAGTCACAGCTTGTGCCGTTTTGAAGCTCGAATTCCATTGCTCCATTCCCCACTGTTTAAACGGGTAAAACTTGAAGGTGTGGATGTGCATCTCGTTTCGAACTCACGACGCTCCGGTTTTGCAGCTTCAAGGGAAAGATCGAAGAGCCAGACGACCTCAACAACCCGTCCTCCCGGCCTGGCAGGTGAAACAACCAGATAATCTTTCTGACACATTTTTTTTCCCTTTTTGGGGATGTTCAGATGCTCGCAAAAAGTCCCTGCGAAGTTGCACAGGTGTGCATCCATATTCAGGACTGAGACGGAGTTGCAGACATGCTTGCAACCCACCAGGACCAAATGCGATTTCAGTCTTCGACCCCCGTGAATTTTGAGTCGACTGGTTGCTCGGCATTGCTTTCCAATCGAAGCTTCTGACACCTGGAGTTTCGTTGAAGTTGCGAACCCGGACCTGTCTTCATTGCGCAGTGCGGTGCGGCAGCAGACATGCGACCTGATCACGCTTATGGAGGAGGCGCTTCGGAGACCCTCCGACTATTACATGTTTATGGAGGTGAGGGACGACGGGCTCTATGATGGAACGTTTAGAAAACTAAACGGGATGGATGGGAGGTATGTTTTCGGAGACCCTCCGACTATTACATGTTTATGGAGGTGAGGGACGACGGGCTCTATTATAGAACGTTTAGAAAACTAAACGGGATGGATGGGAGGTAT
>DF237028.1:78661-119222 GCA_000708835.1 Klebsormidium nitens
GTTTCTGCCAGCCGTTTGCAAGGTCACTTTGTGGCGAACTAACTCTTCGTGACCAGATTGGTGGCCCGCAATGGTGGATTTGAAAGCCGACAGGACCGGGGGCTTTTCGATTGCTTGGATGAGTCTGGGGGCGTTATTCATAGTGTGATTGCTGATTGCAGGACGATTTCCGGACGTGTGGAAAGGCTCTAGAGGCGACGAAGTACGCCATTGGGCTCGCCACGGAGGTAAGGCACGGAAGTTCCCTTAGTATACAGATTGCCTTCTCAAGGCGCACTTGAATTTAGCGTGTCTTAGAGGAGGTAATGCAGTCGCTACACTGAGTACTTTGAAGAATCTTCAACAGCCTCTACGCCACCTTACTGTCCATTGAGTCCCACGACCATCAGCTTGTGTGATCTTCCGCTAGTTATTCCTTGAGGATAAAAAAGCTGGTGGATTGGCGCCGCGTTTGTTGGAGGTGGCGTCGGTGATGCGAAAAAGCGGTTTGACGATGTGGATAGTGCTGCTCTGCGTTGGCTGCTTCTCCACACGAGTGTGTCACCAATTGCGATGTCCACACCGTTCCGTATATCAGGTCTCCGGTTGGACCCTCCTGTTGCTCAGTGTCAGAGTTCATTGGCACAAACCGTGCAGCCGCATCCCTTCTATACCGCGTCACCGTCATCGTTCATGAGTCGCGCGGACGCGCATGCACAAAAGCCGTGGTTCTCACAGCCGTTTCAGGGCGGTGTGGTTGGAAATCAGATGCAGTTTCGGTCCTTGTTTTCCATATCGCAGGAGTTTGTGAAGACAGGACTGCCTCAACAGAGATCGACAAACTTGCAGCTCCTCAGTGCTGCAATGCGGGTGTGGGAATGGATGAATCTTTCCCAAGTCCTTACCTCTTGGCCACCGCGTCCGCATGCCGATCCGTCGCTTCTGCTGTTCCCCAGATGAGCCCCAGCTGGCTGGCTATGCGCGTGTCGTACGGCATGAACGGCATTGTGATGCGGTCGCGGGACCTGCCGCCCTTCTCCGACTTCCTGCGGGAGCACCTGGCGCGCCTGCCGCCTGATCTCCTCTGGACGGTGAGCGCACCGTATCTAGCACGCGCTGCCTCGTCAATCGTCATTATCGTTCTTCGTCGTTCTCGTGCTTTGTCTTTCAGTGAACTTACGACAGCAAGGTAGACCGTAAAAGCTTTGGATGGGCTCTGTAAGCTTGCGCTTGGCTAGATGGTCTCTTTCGAAGTTGGGTTGGAGTATCAGACACTGCAGGCAGATTACATGGCAACATCGAGTGGAGCATGGTGATAACTGCAAGAGTTGCAACCTTTGTACACGTGAGATGCGGCAAGGATTGCTTGTCAAGTGATCCCAAAGATCGTAAACCCATGGCGCGTCCAAACCCGGGACCCAGGTGGACAGCCCAGAGTGGGACGGTGCTCGCGGCTCTGTATCTCGGATTGAAAAGTGGTGCCCGACCTTCTCTTTGCAAACTGGGGGTAAATGCGTGATCTGTGTGCTAGATTGCCTTAGCAGCTATAAGGCTAGGATGATTTCCGAATGTCCTGCTGACGTCGGCCACTTCGGAACGCTGCTTCCCATTCCGGGCAAAACTCTCCGAGAGTCAACTTGTTACAAGCGTTATTCAGCTGTCTTCTTTGTCACGCCCCCCGCTGTTGTGCAGGGTTACCTGGACGGGCGCACGTACGACAAGCCCGAGGAGGACACGCGCGTGAACCGGGGCCCGCTCATGGTGTTCAAGCACAACCTGTTTGACCACATCGGGACGGTCTCCTCGTTCGAAGTGCGACCAGACCGGCCGAAGTGGTGAGGCGCCCGTTCCTCAAGCAACAGAACACTTTTGAAGTGGACGGAGGCTGGTCGTACGTGGTTCTCCGTTTCGAATTCGGACGGGTTTGTAAGACGCGGGCGTCCTTTGCGGGGATGTTTCTTCCAGTCCTTTGGTAGCCCGGATGGAGGCCATTCACAAGCCGCTGCGTGGATCACCCACGCTTTTCGTCTACTTTTGTACTACTACTTACTGCCACTGACTTTGAAAGCCTTGGATCCACTACGACAGCAGATGACGGGAAGTGAAAACGACTGTTAGGTTGAAACTGCAAAGAAATCGTTCCAAGGTGGAAACTGTGCTCCTTCTACGAGAAGCGATTGATTAATTGAGCAGGTCACAAGATAGCCTACCTGCGGCACGAGGGTTGCCCAACGGGCTTCAACCATGAACGGTTCCATCTTGAACGTGCTCGGAGATGGAACGGCTGTAAATTATATTTGGGGTGTCCCAATCGGTCACTTCGCTGCCTGCGATATCCCTCTTGACGTTGCAAGTTTGACGTGCTCTCGTCTCTCTGACCGGCCAGCGGTCAGAATCACATGTGGCCGAAATCTCCGGAGAGCAGGTTAGTTGTACGTGTCTACCCCTCGATGAACGGGTTACCGACCTCAGGCTCAGCACTTCTGTTATTGAGTACCTCGGCTGCCCACTCAATCACCTTTCCAGCTCTTTTGTCGTCCTGACTCATCCTGTTGCACTCGCAGGCCGGGTTGTTACGAGTCTATGGCAAACGTCTGGTCGTTGCAAGAGCACGAGCGATTCGATCCACGGTGCGACGAGTTTGACGTCTCCCCGTGCATCGGATTGACCACGGACTCAAAGGCCGCTCTGATATACAAGGGCGGGCATTCTTTCCAGCCTCCTTAAGCTTGTCGACCTTTAGTCGAGAAATGAGCACACGCTATCCGCAGATTCGCAAGAGGATATCAGGGGGTTTGCCCCTAGTCAGATACTTGGTTGAGAGCTCGGTTGATCAATTCGATCAATTATTGCAGCCTCATCGGTTCTTTGCGCAATCGTCAGGTTAACTGCTAAGTCTTTCAGTTTACTGCGGGCTTCTATGAACATACGTAAGTTCCCCTCGCTCTCGAATCCGTCAAAGTCAGTTGCCTGATTGGACTTGTTGACTTGGTAGATCCCTGCAGTTGAACTGACGTTCCATAAAATGGGGAAAGCTAGAGCTATAGCCAATTGCTCGGACCAAAAAAAAGCGATCTCAAAATCAGAGAGCTTATGTACGCCACCGGACGATTGAATATGAATGGCAGAGCCAATACTGCTAGCTAGTCACGAGCAATCTAAGACATGCAGTTACAGCCGCTAGTTCAAAATCGACAACATAAGATCATCGAATGTGTGCGTCAGGGGAAGCCTATCGGGCGCTGGCCGTGCACTGGCTACCGTCAGCCTTACTACGATCAGCCTGGGCCCGTAATAGCATCGCAATCGATTCAGTCGCATCATGGTCTTACTTCACTGGACCATGGTTGAGCAGTTGCCAGGAGCTAGGTTTGGACTAATGTAGCACACGAAGATTTGGGAGGGTATAGATAGGCTTACAGAACGCAAACATTTATGACCATGTATGCCATGGCAGCCTATGGCCCATGTGACTACGGCGTTTGAAAAGAGAACATCATAGCATGCCACTCGTGATCGATCGACCCATAAAGGACCGTCCGTCCTGAATGATTGCCTCACTTGATCGGTTTATCTATTGGTGCATGTATGCATGCAACATGGGTTGGATGCCTGAAACTGATCGCGCGCGCTCATGTGCATATCATGCAAGTATGTCGCTAGCAGTGCACTGAAGCTGCTGGCGCACGATTGCATATGCCTGTAGCTAGCCCCGTATGCAATGATATAGCGGGCGCGCATCACATGCTGGCGGCACTGATGCATGCAGTTGGATATGACATGGTGCATATGGACAAGGTGCCGGATACACTATGCCGCGGTGGCTATTTCAAGCTAAATGGTGGCTATATCACTGATCGATCGGTGCTATTAAATTTTCAATTCAAAATGGTGAGCTAGCTAGAGTATCATGCAACCCGCATAAAGACATATGAATGCAGTCCACGCCTCTTCAAACCGACATGCCAGCAGCCTTCAATGTATTCCACGGAATCATGCAACCGACCATGATACAAGGCCAAGCTAAGAAGCATCATGTGCCTTGTTGGAAAAGCTATCTGAAAGTACACGTCAGGCGGAGACGCGTTGAGCTCTACATCTTCAGATTTACGCAAGATAGTAGAATTGCTTCATTAAAATGGTTGAACAGCTTCCGAGATATACATTGGCCAGGTCGTCTAAATTCCGCACGCGCATGCTACTCTTTGCAGAGCGCTCCGCATGCCCGTGCTCATGGAACGCATCTGACTCGTTGCTGCCCCCTGGGCGGCAACACGGCTAGCAGACCTGACAGAGCACAACCCACTGGATGACTGCAACCTGAACGCAGGCTTGGCAGCAACAGCGGTGCCCCTGAAGGAAGAGCCGAAAGACTCCACGATGAGTGCCTCAACTCTAGGTGCGGGGATGGAGCGGGAGGCTGGAGGAGATGCGAGCGACGCGGATGCCTTGTTGCTCCTCTTCTTCTTGTCCCCCTCCTTCTTTTTGCGGCTCCCGTAGTAGGGCTCCTCCGTTTTGTTGAAATCGACCATGGGGAGAATGCCAATCTGACGGAGGAGGCTGTGGACAGTGTCCGTGGGCTGGGCCCCGCAGTCCAGCCAGTGCCTGGTGTGCAGGAAGCAGAACAAATGTGAGCGTCAACAGATGTGACTCCAAGAAACCATACCAGCTATACAAGATTAGAGGCGCAAGCATGAGCTATGAAGTCGCTGCGAGCAGGATTATTGTCTGATATTTGTGCAAAAGCTGAGGGTGCCCACACGGTCGAGAATAGTGCATTTGCAATACTGGGGCCGCAAAAAGCATTTTCTAGTGTCTTGCAATCAGGTCAAAGCATGTAAGTACACATTCCTGGCTCCTCTAAGGCTCAACCAGGTGGTGGACTTGATACCTGGTACGGAAAGCACTCCAACGGTCTACAGAAGCCGCCAATGAAATTTGGTAGACGCCCGATTCGTGAGCCAAACAATTCTTGCCCCTAGTTGACTCCTTTCCCGCTCAGGAAGAATCCAGAGGGAGGAAGTGGAGCCGTAAGCTCCTGGACCGGTGAAAGAGCCAGGGAACAAGTGAACTCACTGGATGCGCTCCGCCTTCACATTGATCGTGTGGTTCATGCCCGGCCGTCCTGAGAGAACAGGACACTCAAATTCGAGGCGTCGTTAGCATCAAAGCGGTCACAGGACTCCAACTTACTATGTACATATTGCTCGATTGTTGACAACATGAGAATGCAGCCTCCATAGTAAGTGGCGTCATTCCATCCCGCACCTTTGTTGATGACTAGTGGTGTGGTACAGAAGTGGCATCACGGATGTTCTGAGTCGTGGACCCGTCCTAGATGCACCTCTCAAGCAAGCTTCTGAGCAGACATGGTGGCATTGTAAAGCAGCCAACTTAGCACCAAAGCAGGCAAGAGAAAGCACACTAGGTCTTGGAAAACTTCCAAGCTAGTTAAGCCACACTTTGCAACAAACAAGCTTTGTAACTGGTGGTACGTCAGCTCACCAGCTTTTGGGTCATACTGCCCCAGAATCTCGATGAATGCGCCATCGCGAGGAGCTTTTGAGTCCGCAGCAACGAGGCGGTAAATGGGCAAGCGAATCCTGCCCTTCCGCTGCAAGCGTATCTTGACAGCCATGGCCTTACGTCAGCTGTACCCCGCAGCAGACTACTGATCACCTGTTCTAAGCATCCCGCGCTCGCCTTGCCGCTCTCAAGACTCCTTGAAGGGGGCTCATCGGAGAGAGCGTTTGGAGATCTGAATAATCTGATTGGCTACTTGGCGCCATGCTTAAACAACGACTGCACCGCAGGTTCGAGTATGTATGCTGTGTCAATAGTAAGCGAACACGCAGACTGGATCATGCCCCGGTCGTCTTACGGCGGCCCTCACAGGCTCGAACTATATCTGTAGCCACTGCTCGGTGGTTCGAACCCCCCCCCGCCCCCCCCCTCTAAAGTGTCTATGTATCTACCGGGCCCGTTTTGAATCATCCCGGTCGTCATGCAGCGGCATCCTCAGATTCGCACAGAACTGCAGCTAGTGCCCGGTGGCTAGACCCCCCCCGCCCCCCCTCTCAATGTGTCCACCACGGTGATATCACTTTCACACAGCCGCAGGATGATTCAATGGGGATTCAATTGATTTTGAAGCCGTCTCAGCCGTCGATATCTAGCTTTGGCACCCTCATCGCCACCCAAATCTCTTGAGAACAGTGGACAGCCGTCGACTGTTTGAATCTGTGGACTGGGACCGTCGATGTGGGTGACTCCAACCAAAATATCCAGAATATCCGATCTCCAACTTGTATTGCAGCCTGAGCTCTTCATTCCTCTTCAACTTGCTGATCCTGACAAAGAACCCATTGGCGTTACAATCATGTCAAGAGCGCCATGAGCCTAGCCATATCCAAAATTCAGATCACCACCTTCACAAGTGCGCACAGCCGGCGGCCAGCCGTTCTCCCTAGGCACTTCCCGAAATCCTCCGATCCTCCGGATTTGCAATAAGAGCCGCCCATCTTTGCCAAAGGATAGAAGGATTTGAGACCAAGTCTCCAAGTCTATGCCTCGGTTTTGCCCAACGGTTCTGCCTGCCAAGCTTTGATCAGGATCTCGCGCATTCAAGCGCACTTGGCTGCTTGCCACGGGCCAACCCGGCTATTACTTTGCAGGACCTCAGCCCTTGAGCCAACAGGTAAACATGAGACATTTCCCACACTTACTTTTTCATTGGGTCTGAGTTCTGTACGAACGGCCTCAAATTTCAAGCTCTTTCAAGATAACCTGCTTCGAAACTACGTCTGCAAAAGTAGACTGACTGTTGCTAAGGATTGGATCACTGGATATGTTGACTTACAATGATCTTTCAGTCTTTTGGCGGCGGCTCATTTCCACAATGTTCTCAACGATGAAGCATTGTAACTTCTTTAAACTAAAGCACTTGACAACTTACAAAGACAATGCATGACAGTGTGGCAACGTGTCTTTCGTGCCAGGCTGTAATTCATAGTCAGCATTTCAAAGTTTTTGGCTGCAAACATTCTTCCTTTTGTGTCAGTATCACATTATATTTCAGGGCAACGACCGATATGATCTGATTGGAACTGTATCTGCTTCAAAGACATGTTTTCCAGGTGCAGTTAACAGTCGCCTTCATTGAAGGGACTCGCTGTTTCCAGCTTACACTTCGCAACCTCTGCTTCGTGTCAAATGCGACCGCATGTTTCAAATTTTGCTTGTGCCACAGGCGCAGCAAAGACTCTGCACAGTTCTCAAGCAGCCTTACAGCACACGCTGCCAACGCGTCCACTCTTCGCCGCCAACACATGTGTCAAACCACAGTGCCCAGTCGCGTTGTATCATCCCTCTATTGTGCACCTTGATGGCGAGTCAGCACAATCACTCTTGACCAAAACAGATGATCTCTCAACTTCTACCAAACGACCATCAGTTCCAGCTTATGTTGTCTTTACTATGCAAACAAAGCTAAGCTCAGAGCAGATTCATGTGTCTTTGGACTACTTGAAGGCACGGTGCCTCAATTGACCACACATCTTGTTACTTTAGTATGATTCTTGAATGAGACAATGAACTTGCGCCAGGCAGTTCTCAATGCCAATGGTGGTCTGAAAAGCTTCAACCTCATTAGCCTCACGCTCTCATGTTGGATTCCCATCAAATCCGCTTGTATAAATCCCCCCAGATTGCATTTCAGAATCCCTTGAGCACATGAGGTTTCGGATGGCCAACTTCTGCATAGTACAATTTTTCGGTTCTACAACAATCGCAATGTCCTTATCGTTTTGAAATTGCCGCACTGATGTACCAGGGAACCGACCTCATTTCTGCCGACATGCATTTCGACTATCGCAAGCATCTTAGCATATACTGCATGCCTTGAAGTGCAAACATGTTGTTGAGCTGCATCAAATGGACGCCCTCGTTTTTCAATGTCTTGCGCGGACCTGCCTAAGATATAAACCTCGAATTTATGGCAAGTGATACATCATCCTACTATCCTATGATTTTGTTGAATCCAGTAGGCCGCTCAAGCGGGATCTAGTGTTCAAACTGGGAATGCGGTCATCCGCTAGATTGATTGCTCAAACAAGCTCAATGATATGCTGCAAAACGCACAGGGGACGCGCAGCAACTATTCTCGATCACCGTTCATACCTAGATATATGTATAATGAGTGTTGAAAACATTTTGAGACTCATAACCCTGATGCTTTGATCCGATCAGCTCAGACTTGCCAGATCGGACAAGATTTGCCGCCTCGCCGTCCAATCGAGTCCGAATGATCGCAAATGCGCAGACAAGCGCTCAGACCCGCGCTCAAAGTCCGAGTCAACTTAGCCCCCCATACTCCATGGCGGCTCCTTTTGGACTAGCTAGCGAGCTAGAAGCAATGATCATTGGGTCATTGCTTGCAAGACAAAGCCAGATCCACCAGACCACTGCCGCAAGGCCAGCTCATCCAAAGACTGATCCAAGTTCCAGTGCTCGGCGGAACTTTTGCAGGGTACGCAGCAGGGTGCCATACCTTACATCGGACGGCACACGTTCCCTGTTTTCGCATCGACGGTTCTCGACTGCAGTAACGCTTGTTTTGAAATTAGCCCCAGGCTCATCAGTGGGTGCGGCCGCGGCCATGGGTGCAGTACTACATATCGGACGGCTGGAAACAAAGCCATCCAAGTATCCACGGCTCGCATGCTCGCAGTCGAGCCCCCTCACTCTTGATTCCTTCAGGTTCAAGTGGTGTCTGGTCTCTGTTCTGCTGCCCTGGAATGAAACATTGAAAGGGAACCCGCGCGCAGAACGCACCCTGACTTCTTGTTTGATCGGGGGATGACTTCGCCCCCCACAAAAGAGTTTCCCGGCGTCATGATCTACGTTCGACCCTTCGATTCATCCATCTGACGGGCTTCCTCTCGTTCAGCGCGCAGAACCTTAAGCAGCCCCCTAAGGCTAAAGGCTGAGGCTAGGTGCTAGCTTTGTGGGTGAGCTCTGTGCATTGACTCAATCAGAGAGCAGCTCGGTGGACATCGTCTTTCTTTGATTCTGATTAATTAGGTAGAGATCTGTTCTTTGATGGCGGGTGGTGACGGCAGGGACAGCCCTTTTGGCATACTGCTACCAAGCTGCTGACAACGCTGGACCCTCGGAAGGTCTGTTTTAACGATGGTGTCAGCACCGGCCCAGTAACAGAGAAAAACTGGACAAATGGCTGCCACAATGCAGCAACTTTCTGCCACTGCTGCTCCTTGCAGAAATCTCTGTTCGAATCGGGCTCCTCGCAAGGGGTGCGCTCATACACAAGCTGCGGCGGCCGTGGTGCATTCTCCACATAGAGCCTTCTTAGATCAGGTTTCGTCGAGAATGCTGAGACTACGCGGGACGAGACAGGAGGGCAACTGTGGAGCCCTGGCAGGAAATGCAGTCCAAATGCAAGGTGGCGCCGCTATAAGGTGTGTTTCCGAGCTGCAGAAAATGCTGTGAGGAGTGAGAGTTGATCTTTCCTCCATGCCAATGCAATGCTTGAAGCAAGTGTGATCTTGAAATTGACCTGTGACGCAGACGTCAGCTCCTTGTGATGACAATGCTGTGATTGGTCACACTCTTCACCACATATGGTTTTCAATGGGTCACCTCCCACCTCTTCTTTGCAACCACCAGGACGTCCTCCCTGACCCTGGTCATTAACGAGCCCAGGTCACCTTCCTGCAATGTTGCTTTTCATAAAGTAACAATATCTTACCCACCTTCATTGGTCCGAACCCTCTTCCTGCAGCCACCATGCAACAGCCCCTAACCACCCGGTGCGGTGCGCCGCCTCTGCTCACGAGCAAGCGGAGGGCGCCTCTGAGCTGCCTGAGAAGCGGTGCGTCGTTGGGCTTGGCGGCGCGGGCATCGACTACCTTGCTGAGGTGGCGGCATACCCCGCCCCCGACGATAAGATCCGCACCACCACCCTGCAGGTAGCCCCGGGCCCAGCCTCAGCGCTTCCCCCCTAATACAGCCCCAGGCAAGCCAGCGCCGCCTGTCATCGCCACAGATGGTTCCTCCTGGCCGTGTAGTTCTTTGGAGTGGTTAAGCCTCTTTCTATAGTTGGTTGCAAGCAGTCCGGTGTTCCAAATCCCCTTGTACGAGCCCCTCACTTTGAACCCATTGTCTTCCAGAGGAATTGGCTTTGACTCACCTTTGTGTACATGAACAACGTCAAGTTGGAGACTGAAACCGCCCACATGGCCTCCCACCTTCTCCTCCGGCTGGGGAGCCACTTTCGTATTTCACAAGCTTTGGTGATTTCTAACGGGGGGTCATCATGTGTCTTCGCTCCAATCAGGTCCAGGGAGGGGGCAACGTGGGCAATGCTCTGACGGCCGCTGCGCGACTGGGGCTGCAGCCTCGAATCATTTCCAAGGTGGCAGACGATTCTCTGGGGGGCCAGATTTTGGCAGAACTAGAGGGGGACGGCGTGGACACACAACATATGGTGGTGGCGCAAGGAGGGGTCTCGCCCTTCACGTACATCATTGTGGATAGGGCCGGGCACACTAGGACGTGTATTCACACCCCAGGCCAGCCACCGATGCAGTCGCACGAGCTCACACAGGACACGGTGAGGCAAACTGAAGCGCAGCATATAGTGATTGGCAAGACTGTCAGATGGAAGAGAATGGGAGCTACAATATCCACATGAGGATATTGATCCAGAGATACACGCCCGCTCTGCAAGAGCGGCCTCAGCGAAGGCCGTGGACGTTCTTTTCCCGCAGCTGCCATGATTAGGGCAGATTGTGGCCGATCAACGTCGAACGTGAGCAAAAGTTCGGGCTCACCAATCTGGGCTGAGGCTTCGATTGACGTTCTCCTTGTAGATCTCATCAGTCCTGGATGGTGCCGATCTGGTGTACTTCGATGGGCGTCTCGCAGATTCTGCCATCCTTTTGGCCAATGAGGTATGTAAAACACATACTGAACTCTGAACTACCAAAAGCGCAGAGTCTCCCACACTCTTATACCCTCGGCCAAATGAGATGCAGCAAACGCATAACCCAAACTCAGAGTTTCTGTGTGTCGATACGTGTGCTTGATCGAACATTGATATGAAAGTCGTCATTGCTGTCTGCTTGATTCTTCCAACTCGTGGTCAAAGAAATCCCTCAAAAGGAAAAATATTCAGCCGTACATTAGTTGTCACCTCACGGTGCAGCGTTGTGCATCCAAAGTCAGGCAATAATCTCGTGTCGTGTATCTCATGACCGTCGCTCTGGCAGTGTTTCGTTCGTTCTGATTGGTAGAGAAACTAACAAGCGACCGTTCAAAACAGTCTGGATTAGTCTGGATCGATCGAAAAGGATGGTTCGACAGCGCACAGAAAGGACAGAGTTGGCATCTTGAGAGGTCTTTCCAAGTGGCTCTTACCGATTGGATGGAGTGCAAACCAGATCGACATTCAATCGATCACGTCGATCAAGAGCAGGTGCCTCTCTGTCCGGTCGGGCCGGATGCATTGAGGCGATTCTTGAGAAAATCCTCTCTTTCCAACTATAACGCTCGGTCCGCTTCTCCTTGGTGCAGGCTTCCGCTCGCGGGCTCCCCATCCTAGTTGATGCAGAGCGGCCGCGGGACGGCCTCGATGCGCTGCTGCACCTGGCAACGCACGTCGTGGCATCCGAAAAGTTTCCTTTGGTGAGTGTGGGGTAAGCACGCATCGTCCAGCGAACAAATTCTCCTACATCGGGCCTAACGCTTTTTCCCCCTTAATCTCCTCGAATGAACCCCATTCGGGTCACGACTGTGGCTTGTGGCTGCTTGGGGCTTGGCCCTTCCAGGCGTAGTCTCAGTGAACCATCGCCTCGCCCATCCCTGAGATCTGTGGACGGTTGAGATCCTGAGCGTGTGCCCTCTGTTTGAGCTTCCACGCTAATTTTGGGAGTGGGTTCCGGCACAGGCTTGGACGGGCGCTCCCGGGCTGGGCGGCTCTCTCCTCACTCTTCTGCAGCGGCTGCCACGTGTGCAACAAGTGACGGTTACACTAGGCGCGCGCGGTTCGGCCACAGTCGAGAGGCTGCCCCTCCCGGCAGGTCTGTTCGTTTCCTTTCAGATCCTGTTCCGAAATCCTTGTTAGATCAAATCGACTGAAGATTAACAGCCCGTAAGTGAATCTGTATCCTTTGCTTCTGCCTCCCTTTAAGCTGCTCTCGATCATCCTATCAAACTTTCGCACTTCCATCGATATGGACTCTTGTGTGCAGAACATTTTCAGTTGACGTTGTCTTCTGGCAATACTTTGCACGCCCTTCACGCTGAGCGACGTATCGCCCATGCTGTACCGCGGACTCTCTGCTACTTGCCGCATCCTCTGATCGATACAAATCGAAGAAACCAGTCCTCCGACTAAAGCGGTGTTCGATAACGTGCAAATCGCGTCTGCAAAAGTTTTGCACGCGCCTTCTATTGTACGAGGCTGCATCAATGACGGAGCCCTCAGGAGAAAAGTATCAATCCTCTGCAACCAGCTCAGAAAGTAAAGCGTCTCGATGTCCAGCAGGCCACTTTGCAAGCGCACAATGATTAGAGTAGAATCGCTTTCATCATCACTGCTATTGGATTCAATCCTCAACATTTGTTTCTTTGTTGCAACGCAATATGACGCTGAGGCTTCCCTCTTTCTTTCCACTTCAGACGGCGACTCTCCCGCCCTCGACGTGGACGAGGCGTTGCAAGGCCTCATTCTGCGCGCGGAGCAGAAGCGCGAGCAGGCGGGGGCGGGGCCGCGGCCCGTCGTGGTCGCCTCCAAGGTGGGGCCCACCGGTGGTGATAAGTCCACCCTTCTCGGTTTTGAACCAGTCGGCCATGTTGGAGAGCCCTGCATTACCATCTGTGTTAGTGCCTTTGCCTTTTCTTTGAAAGTTTAAAGCGAAACGATGTGAGGTTGCGAGCACGAACTTCAACCGACGTCTTTGCTGAGTCGAGAGTGCTAAAGCAAATTCACTCTGGATCTCAAGCCATGCTGGGTCTCCAACACTTTGCTCTGGTATCGCTTTCGAGGCGATCAATCGGGCGTGTGCGAAAAGCGCCGCTTCTCAGACGGCGTCATCGTCAGCCCCTACCCTCTTGGCTTCCTCTACTGCAACGAAACCATCACCAACCGAAAGCTGTGACTGTGCCCCAAAAATATCGCACCTCCAACAAAACTTCGGATTCTCCTCCAAGAAGTGCGCTCTGCTCACTCGCTCTCTCACTGCTTTTCGTTGCTCCCTGTCCCTCCCAGTCGGGCCGCCTCATCTCGTCCCAGCTCGGCCCAAGCGACGGCGGTGACGTGGCGGGGCGCGTGCTGTACGCTTCGGCAGTGGCCTTGACCGCGCATCAGATTGTGGACACTACAGGAGCGGGGGACGCCTTCATCGGGGCGGTCCTGTATGGTGAGGGCGCATACTACATTGCAGCATCCGATAGGAGCCTCGCGTGCTGGTGATTGTGTCGCGGCGTCTCGTGTGGTATTTCTCGTGATGGCGATTCGAACCGCACACGTCTCGTGGCGGTGCAGTAGGGAAAGTCTGACACAGCCAGGTTCGAATAACACTTGGTAGCTCGATCTTAAGAACGTCCAGAGTGTGGTGCAACTTTTGTTGGAGGTCTCTGGCAACAAGCCATAGGCCCCCGTACGAATCTTGCCGACGGGCTCTATGAAAACGAGCGCTCAACTTCTTGCAGGGTTTACGGTCGAAACAGTCCGCATGTGGAAAGAGTTGAGTCTCAGCCAGTCTTGAAGCAACTTCCGGGAGCGAGTACGAGATTGTGAGATGGATGTTTTGACGTTCAGCTCTGATTACTTCCGCTTGTTGTGCAGCTCTTTGCGCTGGGCTTCCTGCCGAGAAGATGCTCCGGCTGGCGGCGACAGTGGTAAGTCACCTTATGTTCTGTGCTTATGCTCCTCCCTGTTGAAGAGCAACAAAAGATTCAATACCCCTTCCTTGTAATCGACAACAAGGAATCTCAGTAGTTGACGCTTTGAAGCTCTGACGATGCTACTACGGGGAAGCTGTCTCGACAGATGTCCAATTGGTTTGGTCTGGCCCGGTGACTCTAAGTGCGTACAACGCTTTCAGCTCACGTTTGGACGTAACATTCAGTTCGACTTCTTGTGTTTAGCAGACTTTGATCCCCAGTTTATGTATCTTTGGTCGCGCTTGTTTGCAGGCGGGAGAGAAGTGCAAGGCACTTGGTTCACGACCAGGCCTGCCCAGAAGAACAGACCCGTGTATCCAGGACCTGCTTGGCTGATGGTCCACTGCCTTGGCAGACCAGACTCACTAATGTCCTGGTTGTTTTGGCGTTCTATTACATGCTCGACCTGCGATGGTCCGAGAATCCGAATGATCACGGATGAAAAGCTTCGGGAGTTTACAAGAAGGTTCAACGTGATCACAAGCAGCGCGGACGTATATCTGAGTACTTGGCTAGGTCAAATCCGAATGATATGGAACTTGAAGCGCAACCCAACTGGCATTTCACCACGTTAGATTGGTGATTTAACACTGGGCTGAAAAACTTTCGTCGTCTTTCAACGCGGTGGAACTCGACGATCTGAGCTTGTTTAAGGAGCAGCAAGTCAGCCTTTGCAATTCCATGCCCCATCGCGGTCCTTGAAAGACCTGGCGCAGCTCTGTCATGGCGTTGTAAAGAGGATGTAGTAGTGCTGGCAGATCAATAACTTGAGGCAGGGTCGCTGAGAAAAGCAGGGTATGCACATCACCCGCCAGTGACTAAGTTGATATCCCATTTATGAAAGCCCTGAATGAGATGATACGCATGCCCCCATGTTCCGGTGTTGCAAATGAGCGGCCCTCCCTAGCTGGGGCCTGCATGCGCATCAGACGTCCATGTGGGCCACATGGACGGTAAGTACCTTGTAAATTAACTCATTGGGTCCCGGTACGTACCGCTTCGCACAGCATCTGGATGACTTCTGCATGGCAGGAAACAAGAAGGAACCTTGGAAGAAGGACTTGCCACAGGTGACAAAATCCTTAGTTGTTGACAGTGAGTGGCGCTTCAAGGTGCCGGCGGTCCTGCCGGCGCGCAAGTAAACTTCGTGCACTTTGGAAGTTATTAGTCATTTGAGTTCCTGCAATCTGGATAATGCTGGCCGGCTCCATCGACCTGGGCGCACGCTTTGCGAGATCCCTTGCGAGTGGTGGTGGTTTCCGCTGGGTCAATGTCTTGAGAGCACCTACTGTGCAGAGGCACGAGGCGGGTCCCTGTACCTCGTTCGATGGCCACCCCGCAACTGGTGCAGCAAACCCCCAGCCCCTCCTCCGCGTCTGCCCCAAGCTCTAGCGAGCAACTGGAACGGCTCTGTCGTCGCTGCAACAAGTACTTCAGCCCTGCTCGCAATTCTCCCCAGTCCTGTCGCTTCCACAGGAAAGAGTTTGTGTGCCGCTGGCACGACGACCAGCGCCGGTACTATGAGCTGGGGCCGGACGAGCCGCCCTATGCCGCCAAGTTCTACGACTGCTGCAATGCTGAGGACATCAACGCGCCTGGATGCGCCACCAGCAAGCACATCACTTACGACGATCTAGAGGAAGACTAGCTGAAAGAAAGGACGCCGGTTTTTCTCCGTTGTGAAAAAAGCCTCTAGGTGGGGCGGCCCTGACACGTAGTAGCCCAATGGCCGTTCTATGCGAGACCAACCAGATGTCGCTTGCTCTAGAGAGGCGCATCTTTGCGTCTTCCCCCGCTGGGCGAGCTATCCCCTGCACGCTGGTCACAGGCTTTCTCGGCTCTGGCAAGACCACCCTCGTCCGGCACATCCTGGCCAGCAAGGGCGACCTCCGCATTGCAGTGCTTGTCAACGAGTTTGGCCAAGCCGACATTGACGGCGCCCTTTTAAACACCACCCAAACGAGCGCCTCGCTGGGCATTGCCCCTCCCCGTGCCCTCTCCCACGGCTGCGCTTGCTGCGACACTAGCGAGGAGTTCCGGGCCGCTGTACGAGGCATGCTAGAGAGCCAGGACGGCTTTGATTACTTGGTGGTCGAGACCTCGGGGCTGTCGGACCCTCAGCCGATGGCGCACGCGTTAATGGAGCTGGGAGTGCGGCTCGACATGGTTGTGGCGGTAGTGGATGCGGAAGCGCTGTGTGGCATGCTGGAGAACGAGGTGGCCAGGCGCCAGCTGGCGGCGGCGGACCTGGTGCTCGTCAACAAGTGAGGCTGCAAGACTCTCCAGGGAGGGACGCTCGATTGTGGTATGTTACCTGCTGGGGAAAGCTGCATTGGTTTGAGTAGACTTTACAAGAAGCGTGAGATTTTTCCACTCTTGCCCAATCCTTTATAGGAGCTGCCAATGTGCAATTTCAAGGCAGCCATTCGGGTAGGCATTGTACTCGGAAATTTGCTGAAGTGATTGTTGTGAACTTGTCTGAAAGAGCTTTGAAGGGGCTCAGAATTTTTTCTACCTCTGCCAGAAAGTCCCTCATGGGAAGCTCACAAGAATTGTGGCAACTCCCTTGTCTCGTTAGGGGCTTGTCTCCTAAGGTTCATAGGCCGGCGGACGGGTAGGGGCCCTACCTGGTCTGGTGGTTAGGGTGGGTAGGGGTGCGGAGCGCGTAAGATTTTTGGGTTAGGATTTTTAGTTGTGGTGCCCGGCGTTTCTAGATCTTAGGAGGCAAGCCCCTTCGGAGACAAGGGAGCTGCCAGTACCTCACCAGACTCCAGCATTGCTGCCTCTTGCCCTCATACCCCCAGGTCTTCTCTGCAGGTGCGATCTGGTGTCTCTGGCTGGCGTCTCTGATGTCGAGGACCGCGTGGAAGCCCTGACAGGGGGAACAAAGGCTGTGCGCTGCCGCTACTCGCGGGTACCCCTGGAGCTCGTTCTCAACATCGACATTCGGCATGCCACCACTGACGTGGCGCTTGCGACCAACGGGGCAAGTGGCTACTTGTCGCATGAAAGAGTGAGGACTTCTGTGAAGCTGAAAATGAGGGAACCAGAGGGAGTGCCAGTAAGACGAAGCAAGGCTTTGGGGTTAACCAAGATGAACGAAGGTACGAAAAGGATGGCGGGAGGGAATGACAACAATGGGCACTCCGCGCATCTGCCGGGAGGGGCTGTGAGGGATTCTAGTTCGCATCCAGGGAGTGAAAGCAACCGCCGCTTTGATGAAGCAAGGTGCTCACCAGGTTTCCAGGCGGAACGGGGTTCAAGTTCGCACGCCGGTCCATCGGGTCACGTTCACGTGACCCAGTTTGGGTCGACGAGTGTGCATTCGGAGGTGCCCCTGTCTTTGGCTGCCTTCCAGGAGTGGGTGCTGGAGCGGCTTTTGACAGCAGGGGGAGTGCTGCGGGCCAAGGGCATCGCCTGGTTTGCAGAGGACAGGTAAGGTGCCCCTTCTCAAGACACATGCGTCTCTTATCTGTTCAATACCAGATAGCTGATTAAGGACTGCCAGTCGTTCTCGTTTGAGCCTTCGATGCAACACGGGAAATCGACGTTGTACGCGTTTGGACTTGAAGAGCTTTGCTTTCGGCATTCATTTCAACAAGTCGTTGCCCTTCTTCGCCTACTTATGTAGAGTTCTTGTCGAGAACACCCCCAGGTCAGAGGCGCACATCTTCTGTTACAGCGGAGCAACAAATGACTCGAGAATTGGTTTGCCTTCATCCGCATCATGATACCAGTATTTCGCAGATTGTTTTGGAGAATTGTACCCTTCGCTCCTCTTCTTTTCTGTATACGGCTTCCCTTACGACTCGCGGAGGTCAAACTCCAGCTGACGGTTTTCCCCTCTTCATCGCCAAAGGTTTTCCCCATACCTTCCCGCGCTCCTTGCAGGTCCCGCCGTTATGTCTTCCAGTACAGTGGCCGCCAGCGTCTGGATTTGCACACCGAGGGGCTCTGGGAGAGCCCGCCCCACACCAGCGTCGTTCTCATCGGCCGAGACAAGGCCGCGCTGCCAGGTACAATTCCCCAGGCTTGTATTCTAACCCGCTCAGATGATCATTCCTCGTTTCAGCAGGGTTTCGGAATGGGGACTGTTGCGCAACAGAGGGCTCCTGCGTTATTGACAGCAGCGTGTGTCTTTCTCTTCAATTGTTGTCGTGTTGCCAGAAGGAAGCGTTCGTGGGAAGCCGAGAGGGTCTAGCTTGCGACCTCTCTTCTTCCATCTAGTTGCATCTTGATCCCTTGATCTGCTTCAAGCCCGGGGCTCTGTACTTGAGAAACTGGGCACAAGACATCGTTGGATTCAGTATAATCCTTTCGCAACTCAGTCCAGGTGCAGAAGTTTCTTCTGTTCAGAACCATTACTGACGTCGTGCTTTGGTGCAATACCAGGCCTGGAATCAACGCTCGAGGTTTGTGCGGACCGCACACTCCAACCGACAGATGAGACGCGTCCTGTGCCACCAAGTCAAGCTTTTCGAGACCTCATGGCGCGCGACGACCGTTTCAAGGTGCGCCAAACTGCGCCAACCTTGCTCGGTCTGCCTGATATGTTCTGGCAGCTTCGCAGTCTGTCTCCGTGGTAGCGTGCAATTGTAAGCTCTGGCCTACGGTGTTGTATACACGTCGTCATTAATGTAGAGGGTCCACGTAAAAGACTCCTCTGTCAGACGATTGGAGCGTATCGTACTGTGCGCTTAAGTCCTGCATCCCCATTCTCGACATTCATCTTTCTTATCGGATACAACCAATGCTAACAAGACGGCCGTCGAAACAACCGACACTACCGGTGTCTGGTTGCGAAACGACACAAAAGCAATCCGCGGACTCATTGACTTCCTCTTCTGTCTGACGCCCTTAGTCCAGGTTATCTTACGCACTGTTTTTTGCAGCTGGTGGCGGCGACCTCTTGCTTTGAAGCGGACACGGCGAGTTCGGCTCCTTTTCGGGATGAAGCTGACACCCTGGTGCGCTTTGTATTGAAGGGCGATGCGCTCAGAGGGGTCGACCAGGTACGGACTGAGAGCCTACTTGGATCGAACTGTGCAGTTAGCAGCTCATTCGCAGACTGTTCCAGCGAAGCCGTGCCAGGGCGGATGGGGAAGCCGCTGATCTGTGTATCTGACTGGCGCTGTTTCTCTTGACAAGTTGCTGAGGCCAGTATAGCGTCCATGAAGCCTGCCCGCGCAGATTAGCTGAGAGGAAGACGCTCGGAAACCCGCCTCTCGTTTTATTTGAGGACTCTTGTTTCCGAGCGGCTGGACGTCCTGCACCGGACTATCTTGCCCTTACCGTTGTCCTTGCCCGGACGAATCTTGTGTCTTGCTTGACAAACGTTTCATTCATGTGTAAACCAACACCGGATTGCCCGCTCGTAGTGCTGGTCATCAGCGATCTTCAAACGAGAACTGGGCACCCCACAGCTCTCCCTGCTTATGCAGGACTTTGGTCAAAACGATCTTGCTTCTCTATCGCTATTTGACCAAAACCGATTTAGTGACTTGTATGTGCCGTGGGTGCAGAGAGCGCTGACGGAGTCGCTCATTGCGAAAGTGAACGGCCACAGGAAGCTCTTGCTGGCGGCAGTGGACATCCATTCAGAAGGTGGGAACTCACTTTCGACGTTCCGCATTTCACTTTCATCAGCAGGAATGTCACGGAGTTTTTGTTTGTTCTCTGTAAGACATCCCGAGCTTTCATTCGATGGCTTAGCCAAATCGCTTGCCGGTGAGAGTTGCAGCCGGAAGCTTTTTCACTGCCAGTAGTGGAGTTTGTTTCGGAATGCGAGGGTGTACAGTAATGATCTTGAAATTGTTCGAGTCGAGCACTCAGTTTATGCCGGAATTTTCGATGCAGGCTGTGTTGCACAAATGGTCCTCGGGCCTGCTGTCAATGCTGAGGATGCGTGGGCCCTGGTCGCGCAAGAAGCGGGCAAAGCACGGGCAGCGGCCTTCAAGAATATTCACGCCTGCAGGTGCGACTTCACCAGGAGCTAGCAACTCTCGCCAACAGTTTACATAGAAGCTCCTTGCACGCGACTGTACATAGTCGAGACTCTGCACGCTGACTTTGCTGCTCACCTTTGCAAAGACGCTACTTCGTAAAATCAGACTAAAAGTCCTGCGGGCCGATGCAAGACACAGTGCGACGTAGGCCCGCCGGACTTGCAGCGTGCGGCTGTTGTCCATCTATCTGATCATGTGGCCGATGGTCTGTTCCGGCATCTGAGCTGCAATCTCAGCGCAAGAACTATAACTCGATCAATCTATCTTCAGTGCCCGGCCAGATATGTCAATGCCGCCGCCGCCCCACATGAGCCTTCTGCGTGACATATTGTTGCATTGAACATGTCCGATCAAGTTCGATGCATCCTAATTGGTCACATGTGCGTGCGAGGTCAGCTCCTGACGTTATGGGAGGGCCGCAGTATAGTTAAGATCTCCACGTATGTCCAATCCCGTGATTCAGGCTCTGGCACACATGGCTGCAGCTAACATGCATGCACGCGGAACAATCAATCAGTAAAGCATGGGTATATTAGAACTTGCGCGACCTTGAATACTGTATACTGTAACGTACTGCACAATATAGGTGAATATCAGGTACGTCGGTTCAATACTTGCCAGTTGCTCACTCATTGCTGTATCCTTTGCTTTGCAGAAGTCTGGTGAATTCTGAGGGCTAAAAGAGGCTGAAAACGGGCGTAGTAATCCGCAAATACGCAATCCTTGTCGATCGAGTCCGTCGCAAGGCCCCTGACTGCTTGTCAAGGCAACCTTGCGGCTGTTTAAAGCTGAAATGCTATGTGAGTCTCCTACGTATTCAGAATTGTATCGTATGTACAAAATCGATCTTGCGCGCGTCAGTGCCCAACAATATGAATCAGAACCAATAGCTACGCTTGGTCATCCGTCTGATCCGCATCGCTAATCTTGACTCGTCGTTCCGTCTTTGTGGCGTCCTCCCGCTTCTCGTAGCTGGCTACCGCTGCTGCCGCCACCAGGAGCGCCCCGCCCGCCCAGCCCTTGGGGCCGAGCACCTCGTGCAGCAAAAAGAAGCTGAGCAAGGCGTTGAAAAGGGGAGTCGTCGAGTACACAATCTGCGCGGCACATGTCGACGAGCTAGGTGAGAAGGGCTCCAAAGGTGATCGTGGAGAATTCGAGAGGGTCCGCAGCTTAAGGATGATCAAAAAGCGCGCTCGTAGTCAACTGTTCGAACGAGACTGCCGACATGCTCCTTGAAGTCCTCCGGTAGCCATTGGATGAAGCAAAGAACGAACAGCAAACGCAGCAACGCCTTCGACTTCTGCGAATCATACTCGGCACTCGATTTTCGATACGAACCGTCCCAGCAGGCAAACGTCAGCCGACGAGATTGGCGTCCGGCCGACTCAAATTAAGGGCGTGGGCCGAAAATCCGAAAAGCCGACAGAAGCGTGGTGTAGTTGAGCTACGCAGTCTTGTGACAAGCCGACCGGTTCGAGAGCAGTCGGCCTCGGAGCGGACAATCGAATCTCCATATCAAACGCTTTGAGTCGGCACGGACCACGACAGACCGACACAATTTCGATTTCTAAACGGACGCCAACATAGACGGACATTGGGTGGGACAAATGATTCAGTCACCAACAGATCCTTCACGAGGACGCTCTCCGTTCGGATCTAGCAGCAATGAACCGCGCCAAACAAGAAACCTGTCTACTCATAAAATGAAGTCCTGACCTGCGCCTCTGCGGCAGGAACGGTCCTCTGGCCGACCGCCATGATCAGCGACGCAAGCGCCCCGGGGAAGAGCGACGAGTACAGAATTACTCCCCACAACAGGGGGCTGTCCCAGCCCTCCCACGAGGGTTGTGGGGGCCCCCCCAAAGCGAGCGAGGACCCCCAGTCCCAGCCCATCCAAAGGAGCCCAAGGCCAACGCCCACAACCATCTTGGCGGCGGTGAGTGCCAAGGCGGGCAATCGCTGCGCATGCACGCCCAAACGGACCTGAGCAGATAGGAAGAATCCTCAGAATCCCACTTTCCGACGGTGTCGGCTTTTCCAGTGTTGAGCATTCTGTGCGTCTAGGTTTGTGGAAGCTTTAGCAACCACTTTGCAGCGGTGTTGGACGTTTGGGCTGTTGCATGTGTCGTTTGATTTGGTGGTCCAGTGGTTGCTTGTACGAAGCTGGTGTTGGCTTGGTGGAAAAAGGGATAAAACAAACGACTGGGTCTCGAAGATCTAGAGGGGCGTCAGCGGCATGCATTCGACAAGTGAAGGAAACGGAGAGTGTGATTTTGACATCCGAGTCGAAGGGTCAGACACAAGGCCTTGCTCTCGTTATCGATGCTGCAAGAGCGGAATACGTGACGAAGAAGGAAGCAAATGGCAGGGAGAATATGGCCCGACACCCTACGAAACGATGATCCGGTTTGGGACACTCGAAGTTCCTTCGAGAAGGAAACAAGATAACGCAACCACCTAGCGCCTACATTAGCTGAATCACTTCCTATACGCTGCAAGAGGAACGGGGACACATTGAGATTGGAAGACCTTGGCTCAAGCAAGGTTCAAAACAGGCATCGCTACAAAGTCCCCAACCATACTTGAAGTGGCCTTTCCGAAAACGAAATCTTTGACAAGACCTCGTCCTGACGTTTGAGCACGCAAGAGCTTCTCTTGATTGGACCCGACGTTCTGCAGCGGCACCCCGCCTCGGCTCACCGTAAACATGGCGTAGCAGAAGGCTGACGCCAGCAGGTACGCGTCCCCCACTACACTCCCCTCGGCGGTGCCAGCGCTTTCGTTGGAGCTCAGGAGAAGAACCCCCGCAATGCAGAGAGGAACGGCGACTAGCATACTCTTGCGCACGGGCTGCCCTGAGGCCAGCAGGATGGCCGGAACCAGAACGTTGACAGTCTGAATCAGGAAGCCCGCCTGCGTGGCGGTGGTCTCCTGCAGGCCCATCATCTGCAGCAGAAGGAGGGGACGAGTGACGTCAAGGTGTCGTATGGGTGACGTCAGGTGAGGGCTCGAGGCAACTTCGAGGGCGTGGTGCTGCATTCGGAAGGGTTTGGAATGAAAAGTAGAGGAGATACCAAATGATCCTCGTGTTTCAGACGACGAGCTCTGAGATGATGTCAGCCTGGTTCGCAGATCGATTTAGTGCTGTAGTGGACGAACATTGGGAAACTGAAAGCAAAACGGAACAGTGGTAGTCTGTGGACCTTGCAAAGCCTAGCACGAAGCCCGCCATAGATCTAGCTTCTCTCAAAGCATCCAACCAAAGCAAACTCCTGAGAATGTTCTAGACTTACAGATAACAGCCAGTCAACTCACCTCGCTCTCGAATCCATTCCTTGGCCAGTCTTCCGGTGACTTTCAAACTTCAAAGAGGTCTCAAGTTCAACACACCTCCTTCGTACTGAAACAGTCAAACTCGTGCTTGGCGAGCTTCCCACCTGGAGTGCGGTGCCAACAGTGTTCCAGAACCCCAGCTCAGCGCCCGCGAGCCAAGTGCCTGGGGGAAACCCCCAGGCGCGCCATAGGCTGCTGTCGCTCTCTGATGCTTCAGCAGCTGGTTGGGACTGGGACTGAGCTCTTTCGACGGGCAGGACGGCAGCATAAGCGACCACGGACAAGGCTGTAGAGACAAGCATCACCGTCAGCCTACACAGAGCTTTGGCTCGACGAATTTAGGTAAACTGTAACCTGGGGCGAAGGGGCGTTTCAGCTCGTGAAAAAGATGGCTTCCAAACCTTGATGATGTGAGACTGAATGGAACAGACAGACACAAGCATCAAAGAGTGCGAAGTCTTTCTCACCTGATCGCAATGTGGTCAGGATGCTGACAGACGGTGGCCCTGGGTTTTCGTAGATGTACTTGATGGCTGGGCCATACGTACCTGGTGTATAAGAGCAGCCCACGTCGGAAAAGAATTTCGAAATGATTATGTTCTGTACTTACTGAGGGTCACAAGAGGCGATATCAGGAACGTCTTTGGCTCAGACCCTAAATATATGCCTTGCCTTGGCATCCTTGGCGATTGCTGGAACAGAAGAACATTCCAACTCTCAACGACACCCCTGCAACTGAAAGCTCATGGAAGCTCAGGAGACCGTATGCCCCCTTACGCTGGTTCGTGTACGTGTCTACAATACATTTGTGGCCATTATTGATTCTTATCTCCGCACTATTGAATGTCAGCATGAAGCGAAGGCCCGTAATTGCAGATGCAAAGCTCTCACCCCATAGCAGTGGCACCAGAAACAGGACCAGCTCTGCTTTTCCCCTTGACAACTGCCAAGCACTCGACACGCCCAGCGATTCTGAAGCGTCTCCAGAAGTCAGCAGTGGCTCATCTTCTGCCTCTGCACTGAACAGAATAGGCGGTTTAGTTGGCCCTTTATCTCCTGTCAATGCAGCGTGATCCTGGTCAAGGACCTCCTCTGTTTGTGTATTGCCACCACGGGTGGCTTGGGTTGAAACATCTGTCAATCTGACTTCCCTAATAAGTTGTGGTTTCTTCTGCCGCCCTAACTCCATCAAGTGGCCTGAGCAACGCTTAAAGCCAGGTACTTTGGCTGCTTTCTCAATTCTGGCATCTTTCTCAATTCTGGACGGTGTAAGCCTTGCTAAATAAGTCCACTGGCAGCCAAGGTGCGCACCACCAGTGGCGCACCGAAAAGACTGCCTGATCACCAGATCACTGAAGTTGCCTACATGGTACTTCCTGCGAGTCTGGCCTTCCAGGCCGCCATAAGTATTGTGTGTACCTGGCACCAGAACTCCTTGCGTGAGCGCACTTCTTTCTACAGCCAGCATATTAGAGCCCGCCCAAATCCTAAGCTGCAGGTCTCGACGGTTCACATAGGAGCCTGGCCCCTTCCTCTTCTTTCAGGCAACTCTTAGCCATATAGCGCCCCTCAATGCATCATGGTTCATTTGATGTTGCCACCTCAATGATATGCTTGTTGATGGTCGCAGTCAGATTCACACCCCTTCATGTTCGAGATCTGCCAGATGCAGACTTGAAATCGATTTGGAAGTTCAGGGCCACATTATCTAGTTTGCTAGGCACATTGACCGGTTGCCCATGATAGGCGTTGCATGGTGGTGGTGCTTGAGACGTTTTGAGCCCCTCCGGATGGTGGTGCAGAGGGATCTGGCCCTGCTTTTATAAGGGTGGCGGTGCTGTTGCTGAGCCCGCCATGCTGCAGCTGCTTGCGCAAAGAAAGGGTGTTGGGTGGCTGTCGACAGCAAGCCTCAAGCTGGTCCAGCTTCCACTCCTTCAAGAAGCAGGAAATGCCGTAAAGCAAAGGGTCGCAAACTCTCCCAGCGCAGGATACAGAGCTGCAGCTCATCATGGTCGGGATCGGGACGGCAGCGAAGGTGCTTGGACAGGTTGGGGAGGTGCAAGCATGCAATGCAGATCCCTTGGCGCAGCAGCTCGCAGCAGCTGGGCCAGAGTCACCCCCAGCATATCAGGTCCGAGCTGGGCCAGAGTCACCCCCAGAATTGCATCTCAGAGGTTTCTACGCAAAAGCTACTCCACATCCGCAATTGAGGAGGAGAAAGCAGATGTTGTTGTCATTGGAGCAGGGGTTGTTGGTTTGGCGATTGCCAGGCTGCTAGCGCTGTCAGGCAGAGAAGTGCTGGTCCTTGAAGCTGATGCTGCGTTTGGCACGGGGACAAGTTCCCGGAACAGTGAAATAATCCATGCAGGACTTTACTATCAGGTTGGGAGCCTCAAGGTGAGTGGAAAGGCCAGCCGCTGCCAACAAGAGATCTCAGCTTCACCCCTTCAATCTGGTCCAGATCGGTGGGGGCATGAATGTCAGGATTGTAAGTTAATCCACCTTTGTATCTCATCCTTGTTATATCATGGGCCCCTGCACCATGAGAGCATCCTCACACTGCAAGGCACATGTATTGACTGCTGTCAGCACAGGAGATCAATCGGTCCCTTTCACTGCTGTCAGCACGGGAGATACACGCGATCACGCTTCAAAGCAGATCTGATTGCTATTCCCTGTCCTGACGTTCTCCACAGGCCCAACTATGTGTTGAGGGCAACCGAATGCTGTACGACTATGCCCGGGAGCATGATGTTGGCCACAGGCGCTTAGGGAAGCTGATTACTGCTTGCGGAGATGATGAGATCCCCAAGCTTGCCAAACTCCATGTGAGTACCAAGGATTGGCGGCACGATTATTCCGTCCCTGAGTGCGCTGCCTTTGCGGTTGCGAGCACTTTATTGATATTTGTCTCCATCCAGCACAAGTATTGATATGCACAAAGTATTCAGCCAATGATCTTGCTTGCTAGTCCATAGCTCAAATTTTTCATTTCTTTGTGCTACAAGATAAAGCCAAGGTGACCTGTCTGCAACTCATCAGGTTCTTGTGTTCCCGCAGGAGAACGCTAAGGCGAATGGAGTCTCAGACGTCGACTGGATTTCTTCTAGCGAGGCTACGGATCTCGAACCCAACGTGCGGTGTGTTGCGGCGCTGCTATCAACTAATACCGGAATCATAGACAGCCATGGCCTTATGGCGGCGTTCCTGGTGAGCTGGAGCCTTTTGACAGATTCTCCATGTTCAAAGTTGCTTTCAGTGGACGTCAATGAACTAACCTATGTTCGGTCAGTACAAGGAATGGCTGTCGTTTGGCACTTCAGAAGCATGGCCTGCAAATGTAATGGTCAATGAACAGTTTCATCTGCCTTTGAAATCTTCTAGGCTCCTTGTAGGCCCTTTTCGTGCTGCCTCACTCGCCAAGCAGTTTCCGCTTGATAGAAATATCGATTTATGGACCGGCCCTTGTCTAGTGAATTGACGGAAATTTTACCTACATAACTCATCTTCAATCTTTTTCTTTCAAAGGAACCATTAAACACGTACTGATTAACGACATGTGAAGCAATGAGTCGGAATGCTTGTATGCGTTTTGCCAAGCCTCCATCTGCTTGATCGAATATCGCCAGTGTGCTCGAATCGAATCCCCCACCCCAATCAGCTAGCTCCCATATATGCGAGAGTCCTCTATGTCTTTGGAGCTTCTGACCAGCTGCTATGCAAATGCAAACCCCCTACATCTCTCCTCCCCAGGCCGAAGCTGAGGATCACGGAGCGGTGTTAGCTGTCAACAGCACAGTAACGGGCGGCGAAATATCTCAGAATGGCATAAGCCTCGAGGTGACAGATTCTACCGATCTGCGCAGCGCCGAGGGTGCACCTGTGCCACCGACCATGCGGCTCAGTTGCTCTGCTGTCGTCAATGCTGCGGGGCTAGATGCTCAGGCAACCGCCAAGGTGAGGAAACTTTCAACCACGATTACCAGGCCGAGGGCTGCGGTTTGAGATTGCTTGGCAGGGCTCCTTCCCCGTTCACCTCCAATCAGAGATCACTGTGCAAACCTCCGCTCGGCTTTGAATATCGATCGATCCTTCGATTTCGCCAAGGATAAAATGAGGACTCGAAGTAGCCTGTTGTTTTCTACATTCCGTTTCGTTGCTCCATAACATTCCGCCTTCGCCCCCCTACAGAAGCTCGCCCATTGCCCCCCCGAGCTGATCCCCCGGAGGTACCTTGCACGCGGCAACTACTTCTCCTTCTCGGGGGCCAAGTCGCCCTTTTCCCGCCTTGTGTACCCCATCCCCCCGGAAGGTGGCTTGGGCGTGCACGTGACCGTCGACCTGGGCGGCCAGTGCAAGTTCGGGCCGGACGTCGAGTGGCTACCGGAGGGCGCCGAGCAAGCGATTGCCAGGTCAGCTATAGTGGCATGGCCACCGGAAGATCGAAGGATCTCGATGTCTTCCATCCGAAGGAGATCAAAGCTAGATTGCGAACTGTTTGAACACGACAAAATCCTGTCTTGAGCCTTTATGTTGGTTCTCCTTAGCAGCTTTGTCTGGTCGCTCACTTCTTCTTTGATTGCAGCCCGAGGGGTGCAGGTTTGCTTGACGATGTTGGTTCTTCTTAGCAGCAAGGGTTGTCTGGTCGCTCAGTTCTTTGTGGCGTTCAAGATTGCAACTTGAGGGGCGCAGTTTTCCGTGTCGTTTTATTGAATGGACAAAAGCTCGATAAACAAGACGCTCACGACGCCTTGACCAAAGCCCACGGCGCCAGTGAGGCTGTACGAGGAGCATTGCTGTGGTGTTTGAACTCTCCCCGAGCTGGGGAAAAGAAAGACCTTGTTAAAGCTTGACCTGGCCGGCTGATGCACGAACTCTCCTGGTCAATCGTATTCTCTTTCAAGCTACATTGTGCGTTTTCGTAGTTATGACTACACCGTCGACCCCTCTCGTGCGGCCGCCTTCTACTCCGCCATCAGGGCCTATTACCCTGACCTCCCGGAGGGATCTCTCGAGCCCGCATATGCTGGCATCCGGCCCAAGCTGTTCGGCTCGGGGCAGGCGGACGTGGGCTCTACCGACTTCATGATCCAGGGCCCGGCGGATCACGGTGTGCCGGGACTGGTCAACCTGTTTGGGATCGAGTCACCCGGCCTGACGTCCTGCTTGGCGATTGCGGAAGACGTGGCAAGGAAGCTGACAGCAACAAAAAATAAAGTGGGCTCCGTCTAGGCTTTGCTCACAGATCATGTACAGCACAGTACAGAATCGACACGCATAAATTTGCATAGGCAGTATTGAAGATGGGTTTTCAGATAAGAGTCGCACTATGGATAGCGTGTTAAATACAGTTGGTGCCCTATAGGTATGCAGCAGATAGGTAGTTGTTGTGGTGGGCTCAAATATGTGCAAAGTTTGGAATTGTAAATTGAATGCAAATTTTAGATCAAGGAAATGACCTGATACCGGAGTGCAAACTTATTCTTAAGACCTGCTTGACAAGCTTGTCAATCTGATATTACCTTAGTGTTAGAAGAGCACTGATCAAATCAGCCGATTAAAAGTTTGCGGCCAGGTCGCGTTATTGTGCACCGCACACAAGTTGCCATGCAACGGAGTCCGGCTCCGGGAGCCTGGCCGGGCGCGGCCGCTCCGCCAACCGCCGCGGCCGCCCGGGTTGCCATGATTACGCGCGCAAAACCTTTTGGCGACGTGAAGGTCCAAGACCCTTCGCCAAGGGGTTTTGTTTTCCTTGCACGACGTTGTGCCACGTAGGTCCTTTCAGCGCTTTGGATAGGGTGAAAATTGTCCTCCCCCCTGCTTTCGTTCTCGGGGGCACCTCTCCAATAGAGGATCGTCCCCCCCAGAAAGAGGTCCCAGTAGCTGCCCCCCGTATAGCGAAGTTCCTGTTCAGGGCCCGTAGTGTGACCCTAGCTCTCCTGGCAGCAACGCATGTGAATAGGGCAGACTATGATTTCCTCGTCGCACCACTGCCAATAGCTTTGAAGTCCTCCAATTCGGCCTCTTCGTGTAGATATCTGCTTCTGAAAGACCGACAGCTCTCCTTCGCCGCCTTCCTTTCGTTCGCGCCTCCTTCCTGACGCAATGGCTTCCGCTCTGGCCTCCTCCCGGTGCGTCTCCTCCGTGGCTGGCCTTGCTGCCGTCAGCAAGTCCGCTGCCATGACCACCCCCCGGGTGGTCGCCCCCCGCGCAGTTCTCCCCAGCTTCAAGAAGATTGCCCAGACCGCGGGTGTGTCAGTTGCCACTCTTGCCGTTGCTTTCAGCGCCAACGCTGCTAACATTAAGATGGGAGGAGACGGTGGCGAGCTTGCTTTCATCCCTAGCTCTGTAACTGTGTCTGCTGGCGAGACCATCACTTTCACGAACAATGCTGGGTTCCCCCACAACATCGTGTTTGACGAGGATGCCGTCCCTGCTGGTGTGGACGCCGGTGCCATCTCTCACGATGTAAGTCCTTTTTTCGTCCATTGAGGTGGCCAGCATGGCGCATTGTCATCAGACCCGATTGTCTCGTTACAAGCTTACAGGGTGCTGAATTTCAGCATTGGAATTTTGCCGGCACTATTATTTGTGTCGAGCATGATCGTGCTCATTTTTATGGGAGGGTCTTGAGTTTGAGTGGAATCCTTAGACTGGCAGGCGCTGGGGTGTCGTGAAAGTCAGCTGGCATCAGGAGGCGGAATCTGTAGGCGGTAACTGGCGACTATGTCTTTGCAATGCTTTGTGGTTGCTATGTGAACAGGGAATATGGAATCTAAGCTTGTTGGAGGGGCACCTCCCATGCTCAGAAGAGCAGAAGGAATGCATTTTTGATGGACAAATCGGCAGATTTATGAGAGGACATCTACTGAAAGAGAAGGATTTTATGCGCCACATATCAAGGGATTTCACACGTTTTCAAAGAGTCGAGGGAATGCAAGGTGGACGTACAAATAGGGCCAGTGCACGCAGTCAAGGCAAAGGCTTCGGGTGTTGGAACTCTTTCTGAGGTCCAGAATCTGGTTGGTCTCATGGCGCAAGTGATCGTCTTGATTGTGTCCCAATGGCTTCATTTGACGACAGCCATTTCCTCGAACATAGCATCTTGGTCGTAAGCAGGAGCAGAGGTCAAAGTGCAGGGAGGAGTTTCTGGTAGACCCCTCATTTGCTACTCTATCTCCTCCACCAAGACAAGTCAGCTGACAGATGACAGGGGAGCCATCATCACCAAGAAGGAGCTTTTGACGGACTTCGCAGTTTACCGTTATAGATGTATGATTATGACTGATTGGAGGGTGGTTTGCACGGGGTTTCAAATGCCCCTGGATGGAGGGTGTTCTTTTGTTTTGACCAGACCACACATTTGGTTTTTTGGGACTTTCTAGTGGTCTGCACGCTGTTCTTTATCGGTCCACTTCTTGAGGATATTCTCCTCCGTGCAAGAGTTGCCTGCCACATGGCTGTGTTCCTCTCTTGACCGCTGTCACACAGCTCGTGGCAGTGCAAACAAGCTTGACCAGGTTCTTTTTTCTCTGCCAGGACCTCATCAACGCCAAGGGTGATGTCGTGACCGTCACCTTGAACAAGGCTGGCGAGTATGAGTACTACTGCGAGCCTCACCAGGGTGCGGGCATGACTGGCAAGATCATTGTGAGCTAAACGAGTTGTAATATTGAGCAAGGTCAAATTTTTAGGGTTAGGTAGTCATTCTTACGGGTTGCTGAAAGGACCAAGAGAAGGCGCGACACATGTAAATTGTTCTTAACGAAGTTCTGCTCGCCAAATGCCATTGCCTCGGTGCCCATCTTTCAGCATGCAGCCTATTCAATGCAGAGTGACCCTTTTGTTGTCACTTCTGGTGGGTGTTTGCTACGCCACGCGTCTTGTTTGTTGCTTGACAACAGACACGTATGAAACGGAGGGTCAGCTGATGACACATTTTCTGCACTGACGTTGAATCTCACTCAACACTCAACCCATGTGGCTTCTGGTAAAATCATCCAAGTGAAAAGATCCTTAGCAAAAGGTACTGCCAAACCACATGTGGACCTCATCGGGATAAACAGACGCGCTCCATAGTCGCTAGTAGTCGAATGCTGATGCATCTGTTGACCCAAGCCTTCTTAATTAATCATTGCTTGCAACAATCGGAGTCCAGACGCCTTGTTTAATCTGGCCGCCATGCGTTGCCTTTCGTGATTGATTTCAAGATGAATCATTCCATGTAGAACCTCTCTCATGCATCAGTCAATGTATCATTGAAAATAGATTGGCTATAATGATGCAAAATTAAGTTATGGCATACGTTATGCTCATCCGGATTACAGGCGCAGAGTTGCACTTAGCGAATGGCTCGTCAGTGTAGCACTATCTCGTCGGAATTGCGACATGTGCTCAGTGCAAGACAAACTTACATGACGCGCAGAATTTGTGCACACGATGGTCTCGATCTTTTCGTACTCGCCGCAGCCAAATAGGCCACAAGCTTCTCATGGCATACATGTATGAATTGTGTGTGTGTCACGATGGTATACCGTAGGTTTAGTTATTATGGTGTGCAGACCATGAACGCAGTTGGTTGAGTCCAGGATCGCTCATGATTTCCATGTCGCCTGCAGCGCGTCGTCACATGCCACAAAAATGGTCAGCGCAGATATATACACAGTATGTCATGCCGGCACGACAGTACAACACCATCCGTGCATATACATTTCGCACTGCAGGATTGGCGAGGGCGCACAGCTTGATTCATGCCCAATGCGCAACTGCACGATTGGCACAAAATTGAGAGCCGTAGCAGACACACCGGCTCTCTCTTACAGTGACAGAACTTCCCGTCTACACAAGTGGGCCGATTCGGTCATGCTTTATGAGCTCCAATCTCGTCATCTGTCATGACCATACCGCGTCACCTCCTTTTCCGCTATGGACAATCCCTTTTCAGCCTCTCCATTTCCTTGCCACACCAACCCATTCCTGACGACTTGTTTCAGCTCCACCGGCTCCCCATCCGCCATCCGCATGACCGCCGGGCTGCCCTCCAGATCATCCTCCTCCGGCAGAAGCCGCGTCTGCTCGCGCACCCCCCCGTCCTCCCCCTCGGGAAAGCTCATCTCCAGCTCGACGGGGCCCTCCTCCGCGGCCTGCGCGCGGGCTTTGTCCCGGTCCTTCGGGTACGTGAAGTACAGCAAAGTGTAGGTCAGGGAACAGATGGTAAACGGGATGGCGATGGTCGTGAAGAGCCCGTTCGCCAGGGAGCGCGCGTTGGAAGCGCGCTCGGCGGCCGCGGACGGGCCTCTGAGGTCAGCGGGGTCGTCCGTGATGTAGCCGTAAAGGCGCTCTGCTACGAAGCCCACCGCGGGGGAGCCGAAGGCGGAGATGACCGTCTGGGAGAGCGAGAAAGGGGCGGCTTTAGCAAAAGCCTGTGCTCTGGAATAAGCAAAGGGACAAGTTCCACGTGCCAAAAGAAGGTCAAAATCAAGCCCATTGCGAAGCCAGACACCGAATAGGACCGTGTGGTGAGGAGGGAGGAAAGACGGCGCAAGGAGGCGAGGCGTGTCGTTCATTAAAGGGGCGTGTCTTCAAACGGAGGCGTAAAAATCTCAACGAAGTCGTCCGAACGGAGGCATGTCATCAAACCTTGCAAGACTCTAGGCGATACGAAAAACTTCTGGAGGTCAATGTCGTAAATTTCAAGGCCGATTCTTGAACCTCTCGAAAGTGCTTGGTCGGCTCTGACAATGCAAGCAGCAGGTCGACGAAGGCTTCAAGAAGCCCGCGGTTCAGAGTAACCTGCAGAAGAGCAGCCCGGAGCGGGTGCGGCGCTGACCTCGAAGCAGCGGTCGAAGGCGTAAATGGAGGTGCGCAAGTGTTCCGGCACAATCTCGGCGAAGATGGGGTTGTTGGTGGCCGGCGCGTTCCACGAGATGAGCAGGCCCATGGAGAACAGCGTGCCGCCGTGCGCGTACCACAGCGCCGGATTCCGCGGGATGAGGTGCAGCAGAAGCAGGGCCAGCGGAACGGCCACGCCCGACGAGAACTGCGAGCACATGATGCGGCCTGCGGGGAGACAGGGAGCGGGAGAAGTGTCGGAACAAGTGGTCATGCTTAATCAGTGCTAGAAGTGACTGGAACAAGTTATCGGAAAGTTTTGGCCTGCATGAGCTGCGAACGCCCCCTCAAGGTTCAGGAGTTCACAGTTCGGGCCTCTTATACAGAGCAACCAGTTCTAAGAGTCACCGGTCTGGTCTTGGAAGAAGGGCGTCCAGTAATACGGCTAGAAGATGAACATCTGTCTAGAGAGAGAGGGATGTAAGGAGGGTTCGTAACCTGATGCCTTCCTCCGCAGACAGCGTTTTGCAAACAGGGTCTCTCGAAGCAAGACAAAACGGTCCCGTTCATCAACGAGGCCAACGTACCATAAATGTTCTGTTACAACAATGAACCAGCCTCGCAAACGCAAAAGTAACAATATGAAGGGCGGCAGTCCCAACGACCTTTTCACGACAAGGAGCGATGACGTCTTGATCAAGAACCGGGTCCAAGCGTACCAGAGTTCGGCAACCTGCGGGCAGCGTAGTCCCCCAGGTATCCGCCGAACAGCCCCCCGAAGCACGTGCCCACCGAAAAAGACGCCACCAGCGCCGCGGCCGCGCCGTGCGAGTAGCCCACCAGTTCCAGCCACAGCGTGTAGAACACCATGGCGTTCCATGGGAAGCTGCCGATCGTGCCCTGACACGCAAATGAGAAAGGGTGTCACAGGGGCCGGACGACTCCGAATGCAAGGGTCTTTGAGACGGTCGGACTTTATCAAGTCGAGGAGACTCTGCCAGTTTGATAAAAGAGGGTCGCAGGGTCACACCCTAGTTGCCAGCCTAGAGGCCCCGAACCCTAGAATGAGATCAGAAAGAAAAGAAGAGACAAGAAAAGAAGAGACAAGAAAAAAAGAGGGGACACCCGAGTGGTAGACGCGATGAGTACCGAATGCTAATGCTAGGTGCTGTTCCTTATGAAGGGAAGTGCAGCGTTACTTTGACGCGTCTGCTTGGTCGGTTGGCCTTTGCGCTGCCCTTGCCCAAAGCGTGGGCTTCGCTTCGAACGCTTAAGCAACGATCACCCTCTTCCCCTCGTGGCGAAGAGGGGATCTCAACGAAGAGAATCCAAAGAAGGTGAGGATAACCAGAGCCCTAGCAAAGAGGCTACCTGGGACTTGACGGAAGGATACGAGGTTCAACACTTGCGATCGAAGACAAGACTCCAATCAATTAATGTGGGCAACACGAGAAGAGTCTTTCCAGGGCATATAGACGACAAGTTGGCCTTCCCTGTACTGGCAGGCGCGAGCCTGTGTCAACTGATATCGGGCACAAATATTGCTACCCCGACTCCCGAGATCCTCTACTTGTCCTCTTTGAAAATATTGCTTTGCAATGATGGCTTCCTAAGCATTAAGCGTCCGAACAAGAGACCTGATGCGATACTCGTTGGTTGATTTTGGTTGCGAGCTTTATGACCAACCCCTGGGTTCAGCAAACTCGCCGACATTAAATCTGACACGTTCCGCAGCCTTTGCTCTTTTCGCACTGCACAAGCGGCCTTGATGATTCTCGGAAGGTCAAACCGCTGAATTGACATGAAGGAAGCCAGAGCGCAGATTCATCGGTCACGGACTTTTCTGATCCACACAACAAGGAGACATCGGCATCCTGCCGAAAGGTCATTGTAGATCGTTGAGCCCGAGTCCCCACCTGAGCAATGATGATCTGGAAAGTTCGAAGAGACACGACGGTCTTCGCCCCCGCCCACAGCTCCGTCAGGCTCTCCTTGACGCTGGCGTCAGCAGGGGGTCGCGCCACGTCAGCATCCTCGTCATCGAGCTGGGCACTGCAGGAGACCGTCTCTCAGATTCCACAACGTCTCCGAACACGATCCAAAGTGCTCAGAGGATCTGAGCACAAAGCTTCAGTGAATCAGGCCCTCGTTTTCACAAACGCCCGACTGAGTTTCTATGAGTGGACAGTGCCCCCGAATTGCTACACGACTTCAAGTTGTGCCGCGGTCATTGTCACCACGGCGAGGATCTCAACACGTGCAGGCATACAGAATGCCCAGAAAGACAGGCACTGAAAACTTCGTTGGCAGCTGGGCACTTCAGAGCAGAGTTGCTGCACTCGACAATTGCAGCCCCCTTGCTCTGCATATACTGGATCGCAGGGCCACTTAGGAGGCCCCGTGTCATGTTCTTGCTTGAATCGAAGAATTTTCCCATCTAATCGCCACGTTTCTCTTGAGACAATTGTTCTGCACCCTTCCAGAACGAATAGGAGCTCCCCAGTCCCACTTTGCTGGGCACGCGTCAAAAAATCAATGCTCCCGTTCATTGCTTGAAGTTCACCCCGGACCGCGGCTATTGATGGGCTCCTCACCGTATGCTTGAGTACTCGTTCACGTCTCGCGGGTCCACCGCAAACACGTAGACCGCCACGCCTAGGATGACACTGATGATGGCCAAAACAAAGAAGGCAAGCCGCCAGCCGGCAATAGGGCCCAGCGCCGTCCCAGCCAGAAGAGTGGCAAACACACCACCCACGATCGCCCCTGAAAGAGACAATGTTCCGAACGCGTGAGAAGAAAGGTGCTTCAAAGTGAGCCCAGCTTGATTTTGATTGTACGTCCTTCCAATAGTATTTGTTTCTGTGTTCTCTCAGTACAACTGATGTGAAGACAGCCCTCAGTATCTTGACTAGAAAAACAACAATCACTACAGTAACGTCCTTATGCCCCTTCCCTGGCTCCGAGTTTACATGGAGTCATCCGAGATCCGCAATAAGAGAGTTACATCAGTGCGCTCAGCAGAGCCCACCTGAGTTGCTGGTGAGTTGCAGCCAGCCAAAGCCCGCCCCCCGCTCCGCTTCTGTGCTCGCATCTGCCACCACCGACTGGATCGCCGGCAGCACGACCGCCAGGCCCACTCCATTGATGGCGCGGGCTAGGGCGAGCTGCCAGTAGGTGGAGGAGAGCCCCACAGCTGCAGTCGCAATGCCCCACCAGATTGCGCCCAGACCGATGATGTGGCACCGGTTGTGGCGCTGAGCGAGGTATGCGGCGAGGGGGGACGTGGCAGCCTGGACGAAAAGGAGGGCCAGAGATTGATGGCACGCCCCAAAATGAGGCGCTCTCGTTGAGTCCTCAACGTGCAAAGCTCTCTTGTAAAATTAAATGGCCAATGCTGCCAAGTGCGGCGTACAAATGAGCAAGTGAGAGAGTTCCGGGAGTCACCAAGGAGCAGAACAAGCGTACCACCCTTTAGATCGTCTTGAAAAACAAGGTGCAAGCACAGCGGTGGGCTTACCTGCACCAGCCCCCGAATGAATGTCAGAGTGCCCAGGGCAGACGGGCTCGAGTGGAAGACCTGGCTGACTTCTTGGAAAACCTGAGACCAAAGGGAAAACGCGGTCAAAGTTTGCTTTGAGCAAGAATGTTGACACCAAATATCAGCTGTGGACACGAGACATTCATTCGAGCTCCATGACGAAAGTGGCGTCGGTTGTCATCAATGCTAGGAATTGGGGCCCGTACAGAGATCACACGTACAGCTGGGAGGAGCGCCTCATCGGCCTTCTCGGTGATCGAGGCAAGGTTGACGAGCAGCAGTGTTCGCTGCGCCGGACTGAAGTGGTGCCAAAGCTTCTGCATTACACGTTGTGCCATCGCCTTTCACGGGCGGTCCCTGAGATGGCTTCACCATTGGCGCTACGCCATCAATCGCAGACACGAGTGTGCACACCTTTTGCTGCCCAGTTAGAAGTTGCCCAAATTGGACTGGCTCTCAACTGAGTGATGGCAGCAACGAGGATCCGTGAAAACGATTTGCAAGGTAGAATGCCGAGCTGAGAGTCGTCCTCAACCAATGCTGATACTAGTGATAGTGAAGGGCAACACAATGCAGAACTTTTTAACTTCCAGTTTTCGACCTTGAAGTTGGAAGAAGTCGTGCATTTCGAGTTCAAGTTCAAGTTCAATCATACCAGGTGCTTCAACTCTAGGACGTTATTGTCAAGGGGCGCCAATCGAGCTGAAAGAGGTCTTCTCTCAGCTAGTCCTGTTAGGCCGCCACACAGCCTGACAGTGACTGTTGGCTGCCATTGCACTGGTGTGCTACAATTGTGTCACTGCTTTTGATCTAAAAGAAAGAATACTTGTATTATAAAGTACCTTGGAACAAGTGTAAGGAGGAAGGTTCAAGCATGCCTCCAGGACACAGGCGCAACCGCCCACATAATGAGGGCTGGCAGGGCCGGCTACTCAACAGGACGCTAGGCGGAGGTGAGCTGTGCCGTGGAGAATGCCTGAAGGTTTGGTTGCCGCAAAGTTTGAAAGATGCAAAATCCATTGATATGCTTTTTGTCAATTGTCAAATGACTGTTTCAAAAGGTGGTCATCAGCCTGGTGGACGCACTGCCGCGCCTCAGATGACGCCGGCATTAAGGCCCTGACTTTTGAGCTGGAAAAGCCCAATTATGCATAGAGAAGGTTTTATCTGGACTTTTGAAGCTTGTATCTGCACACAAGTCCATGGCTCAACCTCCTCTCAAAAGTAGTACAAATATTGTCCGCCACATCCAGTTTTCAACTCTTTGAAACTCAATTGTAACATCTTGCCCAGGTTACAATTGACAACTGACCGAGGGAACATGGCCTAATCCGCTCACAGCTTTTATCACGCCCAACACAAAGCCCTTGGATGGCGGTCCTACTTCTGAGTAGTTCAAGACGGGGAGACTTCTCTTGGCCAATTGAATGAAAGCCACATCACTGATTTTGCTTTCCATGTCCTCCGCTGTTCCGGAGCCAGGTGCAGAAGGGCACTTGTTATTTGAAGAAGCTCACTGATCCCTGCGCTATGTAGCTCATAGCTCAAAAGAGTGAGCTTGTTTTGCAGCTGGGGTTGGCATGCTAGGGGGCTCTTTGGTAGCTCTCTACAAGGGCCGGCCAGTCTCCACCTACACGCTGACCGTGGGGCTTAATGCAGCAATTGCCACAGCGTGCTGTTGCGGTGAGCGAGGTCTTTGCGCCCACTCTTCCCAGGTCTTCTCATGGGCGCATGATCACTTGAAAATGAAGTTGCAGCAAATGTTACTGCTTGCGGAAAGGGCGGCCTTCTCGTCTCGCAATTGAAGCTCAGACTTGTCTGCATTAGAATGATTCTTGATTGATCCGCTTAAAAGACTGCTTCCTGACCTTGAAAAGTGATAAGTTACTGGCACATTTTAAGGAGAGTTGGGGAACCTTAGAGCAGAACTCTGGGAACTTGCCTCTAAGCATTCTAATTCTTTCACTCACGCCACGAACTGTGCAATCACAACACGGATTAGAAGGAACACATGATCGGAGCATTCTGGCTGCGTCTTATGGAGAGCCAACTGATTCGCTTAAAAGATTGCTTCCTGACCTTGAAAAGTGATAAGTTACTGGACGCATTTTAAGGAGAGTTGGGGAACCTTAGAGCAGAACTCTGGGAACTTGCCTCTAAGCATCTGATTCTTTCACTCACGCCACGAACTGTGCAATCACAACACGGATTAGGAGGAACAAATAATCGGAGCATTCTGGTTGCGTCTTATGGAGACGGCACCAATTTTAATAAGATGTTTAGGAAGAATCTCTTTAACGCCGTTTATGCCTGATGCAGGGGCCACCGAAGCTGTGCGAGAAGTGCGTCATGGGATGGACGGATGGCAGAACGCACTTGTGGGGTCTGCAATCAGCGGAGCCTTTCTGGGGCGCTTCTGGGGTGAGCTCCTAGCGCTACTAGGAGCTCGTCAATTATTTTTGGTTTCAGTGTTGTGCTGTAGCTCCTTCGCTTGCAGAGAACGTTACTTAGTCGGGAAGCTACAGACTGAGGGTATCGTTCATCTTGCGTCGTCTCCCTGTCTGGCTTCTTCATGGCTCTCATCATCCTGCAATGCCTGCCTTATCTGGAACCAGACAACGGAATTTATCTTTTGACAGTGTCGATAGCAGTGTCCATTAACAGTTTCGATAGAAATGTTGATTGATGTAGGAACGCAGACTTTTTGCGAGCTGGCGTATCAAGGGGTTCTGGAGCGCCAACATACACTTTATTTCGGCTCGCTTGGCTGCTGATATAGATGTGATAATGCCAAAGATGGCCCTGTTGAGCAAGTCGCCTATGGTCGATTAGGCTCGGCAGCTGCAGAGGAAGTTTTGAGACTTCAATATATTTTCATCTCTGCAGGTGGCCCGAGCCGAGTCCTGCCGTTTGCATTTTCCTTTGGAGTTCTTGGAGTAGCTGCCTCGTTCGCTTCAGACCAGTTGCACGAATACAAGATAAGGAGAGCACTCGTCAATTTAGAGACAGAGGAGACAGAATCGGGAAAAGCTTTACATTGTCTGGACGACCGTCAGGATGGATCGGAACGTAGAAAAGAGGAGGAAAGTGCGCCTTCCATGTGGGACTGGCTGCCGGTGCGGCGAGCATCAGAGGACGAAATCAGGAGGCGTGAAAACAAAGTGGAGGAGTCTCTTGCTTCGCAAAAACAACGGGAAAACAACGGGCATTGATTGCATCAAATCCAATCTCCAGTTACTGTCACTCAATGCCAGACTTATGTTGGATGCTGATTGAATGATGCTCAGTAGGTAGTCAGCTATTCCAGCCGAAGAGGTTTGTTAGCTTGCTTAGACCAGGACTGACTCTTCGTGACGCCATAGGCTGTGCGACCGTACGGCTTCAGCATACAAACTGTGTGTTTGAGAGATGCTCGATCAATACCAACTTACACGACTGGTGTGGGGTCCTACAAAATACCATTGATATCCTTTACAGTTGCTGCGGACAAGATCCTTAAGGGTGACGACGTACGGTACTTTGACAGTACACCACCTTGATTGGATGCCTGAGTCACTTGTGTCGGTCGGTGTTGACGCTCAGTGAGCTGTGTCAGGTGAGTACGCTCCGCAGCTAGATATGGCCTTGGAACGAAACATAATCATGCATGCACCTTACTGTTTTGCATGTTAGAGTTCGTTAATTAGCAACCTACTACACCTATCATGCATCCATGAGCCTGATTCTGTAACCTGCGTGAGGCGCCTCAGACCGTTTGGAACATGCATGGTAGCCAGTACGTACAGGCTATCATCCTATATGTTAGGGCAAGGCTAGCCATGCATATACTAGCTCAACTGTATAAGAGGTGTAACATGGGGAGTCGGCGCCCCAAATCCATCTTAACATCGTGGATTTGCAGTCAATC